>CAJGYO010000003.1:25889280-26248243 GCA_904845875.1 Miscanthus lutarioriparius
AGTTAAATGCATCACAATGCTCCGTGTTGCGTCACGAAGCGGTAGTTGCCTCATTCGACATGAGCCACAACCGACCAGGGTTCGAAGGCCGGACTGCGAAGGGCTCAAGGCCGCCTCACATCAAACAGAGCTAGGAGAGAAAACACAGATGAGCCCCAGCGGCCCTCGCCCGATCTGCTCAGAAGCAGACAGGGTCATCTCAACCTTCTCGTTCGATCATAACCTCGAGCCATGCCCACAGAATCTCCATCGTGGGGAGGCCAGTGAGCCACCTGAGTCGGTCTCCGGAATGACTTGGGCATCTGTCGGGACGCGGGTTAAGGAGCAGTGGAATGCCACATGAGGGCTATGCTGACCCTGTCATGAACGGCAGACCCGGATTCCACTCGAACGTGCCCGTTAGCGAGCTCACCGAGCGCGTCGCTCGAGCCATCGAGGCAAGCAACGTTAGCTCAGTCCCTCTGGTTGTGGAAACCATGGATGGGGTAACGCACGGAACTAGACCAACCCCTACCAAGCCCAACGAGGCTCAGGCGCTCAGGTCGCCCGACACCTACTTGGGAAGTCAACCAACCGCTTAGGTCACGGGCGGGACAAACACAAGCAAACACCCCGAACGATAGTCTACAGCCCCAGGAATGAGTACCAAGATGCTTAGCCTCCAACCGACTCGCCAGTCGAACGCAGGCTCGAGGGCTACACCCACCGGGTGCGCTCGCGGGCACCCGTTGTTAAAATGAAAAATTCCCCCGCTGTCAAAATGAACCCCCCAGACGATTCTACTCGAATCCCCCAGGGGCTCGTGGGCTACACCCGTGGGTGCGCTCGCGTGCACCCACTGTCAAAACAAAAAATCCCCCAGACGATTCTACCCGAATCGCCCGGGGGCTCCTGTCGGGTTCATAAACCCAGGGTCCCTAATGGGCCTGCTTCCCAGCGAAAGCTCGGCCCAGCAGACGACATAGCGAACGACGCGCAACTCCTGGGCTGGCCCAAGTGCCTAACAATAGGCCAGAAGAGCGATCTGATCTCCGACTAGAAGGCCTGGCCAAGAAGGGATGGTGCTCGCTTCCGACTCCGACCCGTTTCTCTGACCAGAAGGCCTAGCCAGGAAGGGACAGTGCTCGCTTCTGACTCTGACCCGCTTCTCCGACCAGAAGGCCTAGCCAGGGAGGGCGACGCTCACTTCCGACTTCGACACACTTCTCTGACCGGAAGGCCTGGTCAGGGAGGGCGACGTTCGCTTCTGACTCCGACCCGCTTCTTCGACCGAGAGGCCTAGCCAAGAGGGGCGACGCTCACTTCCGACTCCGACCCGCTTCTCTGACCGGGAATACAACGAACCTCTGCTTACAGCTCTTCTCCGACCGGGAGGCTAGAGCCGTCTGGGGAACGACCGACCGGGGACGCCCGCTCGGTGAAGACCCAGGAAACGGACAGAGCAAGTAAGGCGGGGCGCTCAAGTCAACCGCAATACCAAGGATCGTACCCTGCACGCCTACAGGACATTACAATCAGGTCATATCAGAAGGATACTTTATAACCTTCTAGACATGTCAGAACACGAACAATGTTGTGGGCGCCAACATTTGTCCTACAGTATGGTAGGCGCCGACATTTGCCATACCAGAAGAACACGATGGAACCAACCACATGCATCAGGGCGCCAACAGTATTGTAGGCGCCGACAACCGTCTCATACCCGATGGCGTGGGCAACAAGACTAGGCATCACACACTCCCTCTCTCTCACTTGTAAGGCCGTCCCTTTCATCTATAAAAGGGGATGCGCTCTCTCCTAAAGGAGGACGATTAAATGAACAACCGACACCACACGGATCATTCCAACTCACTCTCTGCTAGCTTCAGACTCTCTAAAGCCAGACAGAGTATACGTTCGAACACCTAGCGCACGTTGGAGCTCCCGTCACTCTTGGCCCTTCGGTCCGGAGTCCGACCAGACCTCTGATACCCCCATCTTACTCCCTCTTATTTGTAACCCCACAACAAACTTCGAGCACCTGGGCTCAGGAATAAAGTCACCGACCGACTAAAACTGGACGTAGGGCACGTTGCCTAAACCAGTATAAACCCTGTGTCATTGAGTATTAGGCCACATCTGATCACAACGTACGGAAAAACGATAAATATTGACTAGTTGGTCACTTTTCGCACCGACACTATAACACAACATACTTTTGCCGACACTTTCTATTGTAGGCAAAGGGCACCTTTGCCGACAGATAACCTGCTGCGAAAAGTTTTGCCGACAGTTTGCAAACAGTCGCGCTAGAAGCCGTCGGCGAAACTTTTGCCGACAGTTAATAGAATCGCCGACACTTTATGTGTAGGCAAATGGTCTACCTACGTCGACAGTTGAAACGTTTGCCGACAGTTAAGACCTTTGCCGACAGTTTATATGTTGGCCAAACCATTTCCAAGGTATTTTCCAAACCATACCCTACCAAAAAAAAAACTATCGGCAAAACTGCATATATATAATTACAATTAAAATAATTTGACAAATCCACTTTTGCTCATATATAGAAGGCATCACATTGAACAAATTCACTTGATTTTTGTATAAATAATATATTAGATCTTCCGTCCATACACCAACTTGATATATATATATATATATATATATATATATATATATATATATATATATATATATATATATATATATATATAGCAGGTCAAGTGATGATCATAGTGCATAGAGCCATATAGATTAGTGATCAGTTCAGACAGTAACAGACAGTATAGACATAGTACAAGTCTTGTATTAATTGGTTATGACTAAAGCTAGGTGATCAATAGACCAGGACTGCAATTCATGTCGTCCTGCAGCAATTCTCGGACACTTGTTGCCACTCCAAAATACTTGAACACTAGCTTCGTGCACATATGGTTGCTGCCACTCCAAAATACTTGAACACCAGCTTCGTGCACATATGGTTGCTGCCACTCTACAGAACATGTAACAGCTCTTTGATCGAACCTCAAAAGCTTGCCAATCCAAAATACTTGCAACACCACATAGTACCTAACATGAAAAAATATGAAATGTCAGTGCAATGTGCTCTGTACATTAACTCCTAATATGAAATGCACAATATGCAAAATTCCAAAATTATGTGTGCACAGAAAAACTTAATTTTTTTTTTGAGTCTATCATATAGTTTCCTTGTCCCAATTCCCAAATAATGGCATTATGATTTAAAAATAAAATAACCGTGCAAACACTCCAGATTAATGATGCCAGTATGAAGGAAGTTGAATTGGCATTGAGCCATATAACCACATGCAGGGCATGATATATGCATTGTATTATCAGCTATGGATTGCATGATCAAACAAGCCATTGGAAAAAAAAGCTAGTTGACAGCAGATTTAGTTAAAACCTATACTCACAAACAGAAGGATCAAAGCAATATGGTATAGAATCTAAGAAAAATGACAAGGAGTTACAAAAATACAATATCAACTTTTGTTCCTCAAAGGTTAAGGATAATCATCTCGACTAAACCCCCACAAGAGTACAAGGAGTTCCTCAAAGCTAAGGATAAACAAAATGGCAGGACACTGTTATAGGACACTGTTGAAAACATGAAAAAAGCTAATGATTCTTCATACTCTGCATTGAATGAAGATGATTTCCAGAGAGTGGTTTTTGAGAACAAATTAGGATGTGATGTTTATCTTAAGAAAAAATTGGAAGACAGTGAAAACATTATTGAGCTTTTGCAGCATGAGAGCAAAGTTTCGTTGTTGCTGCCGCCTCCCAGATTTTCGGATAAACTAAATGTGTTATCCAATTCAATAGAATCAAGATATTATGTTGTTGTACAGATCTTTGAGTCTAAGGTTGTACTTGAACTTGTCTCATTCTGCAAATGCATATATTTTTTCTGTATGAATATTACAGCTTCTTTTCTTTTTCTCCATGTCAGGGCTTGCCTATCATAGATGACGGCAATGGTCACAGCTACTTCTGTGCTTTGCGTTTACTTATTGGAAGCCATGCTTCTGACCAGCTGAAACTGAAACCTGACTATTGTCTCCAGCCGTAGCAAAAGATAGGCAACACATGCTATTTGTTAGTTGAAAATACAAAATCATTTATCCCTAACACTATCAACATTAACCAATCATATGATTGCCAGTAATTTCCACTTTCTTCATGTTTTTATACTCGCATAGTACAAATATGTGTGACTGCTGAGAGCAGTAAAGCATAATACGTTGGGCTTTCATTTTTCAGGGGCATGATAAAGCGCTCCGGTTGATGCAAGGATTTTTCAGAGCCAATGGGGGCTGTGGGTATGTCAAAAAACCTGACTTCTTGCTAATGACAGGTCCAAACGGGGAAGTATTCGACCCCAAAGGTAGTTTTCCAGTGAAGAAAACTCTTAAGGTAGGTGTATGTTTCCCAGACTTTCACAACTGAGTTTTCTCAATCGAGCTAATCCAGCATATACCTAAATCAAATCTGTTGTGATGTCCTAGCAGGTGAAAGTATATATGGGAGATGGGTGGCACATGGATTTCAGCAAGACTCATTTCGATGCATTTTCGCCTCCAGATTTCTATACCAGGGTAAGGCAACAAAGATGTTCATTTGGGACTTCTGTGTTTATAATAGTTTTGACATGAGACTACTATGAAACATACTATAGTGAGACTACGAGTTGCCATTTCTCAAGGTGTTCCATGTTCATACAACACAAAACAGATTACTAGAACCATGTTTAACTTCCAAGAACAGTTGCAATTAACCAATGCAATTAACAAATAGTTATGGCTTCCTCTGCTAGCTAAATATATACATCAAAATGTTCAAGTAAAATACCTTCAAGCTGTGCCACCACCTTTTGACTGCTGCAATGACTTCTTGTCATCCTTCATCTGCAAATATATTACTAACCAGCAAAATATAATGATCGTTTTTTTCAAGAATATAAAGAGGTTAGACCATTACTCTGTCATGTGGCCAAGCAATGCATCTCCCATGAGCCTCTAGAATGGTGGTGACACCTTCGTATGGACGGGGCAGTACAACGTTCCTCATAAACACATGGTTAACAACCACTTCACAGAACTGCACGCCAAGAGAAGTACCCCCAACAATAGCCCTTGAGTTCTTTGTTTGAACGGTAGCCTTTGCCACAGCAACTTCATAGGGCCTTACTACATTATATAGTATCACATCTCTACCACCCTAAAGCATAAAATATATTTTAGTAGGGTAAAAATACCAATACCAATGCAATATGGTTTGATTCAGCTTAAAGGCGTAGCAAGGACACAAAGGAAATTACCTCATTATGTTGCTCCTCTCGAAGGACCACTCGTCTACTCAGAAAGTCATCATCATCATATAAGTGCATATCAGCCATATCATCCCCTGCATATGATCTAGCATCTTGTTCTTGTTCTTCTTCATGTACTTCTTCATCATGATAGGTTGGTGCAGCCCTCAAGCTCTAAATCAAAGTAAAAACCATTGAACAATTATTGCAGTGCCAAAGAGAAAAATGTAAGAGATAAAGGTTAACAGTTACCACCTGTGGTGCACTATTAGATCCATGGGGAGTGCTATTGGCATTCTGTTGCTGCAACAATCTATCTAGAGTTTCTTGAATTATGTCCAGACGATTTGTTAGATCTTCCACTCTCTTATCAGATTGCCGACGAGCTTCTATCTCCATTTGAAGCCTTGTTGATGTGTATTTTCTAGCTCCAGGCATTTCCAAATCTACTGGACTTGGCCCCAAACCCACAACACGAACATATCCATTCTTCTCTGCCCCACAAACATAGGAATAAGCATCACCTTCCTGGATACTCTTGTCTCTCAGTACAGGATTATCTCTAATTGCATCTTGAAGTGCATTCTGCAGCAAGCAAAAATAGATTTGCAACTCCTTTAGGTTATTGCAGCAAGCAAAAATAGATTCTGCATCTTGAAGTACAGGTTTATCACACTTACAATTGTTGTTGCAGCTCCTTTATGAGGTACTCCATTCTTGTGTGTGTGAGTTTTGATAAACAATTCATCTCTACGAGGGGGACGCCCTAGCTCCTCACCCTAAACCATATATATGTTATTGTAGTTACAGGATACGAAGAAAAGGGAAAACAAACTAAAAATAGACGTTGCATACCATTTCATTACCAACACGTGCATGACTCTTACTCCCAGTTGTATGGATTTGGGTCAACTTTGAACGGTTTGCTTTCCCCCTCAAAGAACGGGCCTACCAAATTATTTCATGTTTATAATTGTGTGCCACATACATTATGAAAATGAGCGAGTAATTTGTAACTTACAGCTGCCTCCGGAGACCTCCAATGATTAACTAGCCACTTCCAGTCGTCCATATGAACTCTATCATCGCACAGAGCAAACAGTTCATCATCTTCCATGTCATCATCATACACCTTTTTCAATTCTGCTTTAAACTCCTTCCACTTCATAGCTGCTGTCTTCATAAACCAATTGAAGACACAGTTGTCTACTTGCCAATATAGCTGTACAACACACAAATAATAAGTTAGGACTCAATCACATGACTGCACTAGGTAGATTTGCAACCAATTTCACTACCTGTGCATCTGTCCAAAGCTTATACTTTTTGCGTGGACAGACCTTCCTCCAATCATCATGTGCAATTGGGAAACCCTTTGTTCTCACAAGTGTTCCAATGAAGTTAGCAAATCTAGTGCCTGATGGTCCGCAAGGTTGACCACACGCATGATGCATTGCATTATTAGTTGTCACAACATAGAGATGAATACCTTCATTAAGTTGATTCTCAGGATGTTCATTCATAGCTTGCATATCAACATGTGCGTCACTTATTCTAGAGCTAGATCGTAAGTTACGTCCAGTTGCCTCAATAGGAGTTCGGGTCTACATTTGGGGACACAATTAGTTCAGATTTCCATAGACACTTCACAGAATTCTTTGAGAACATATATTTCAGATTCATGGGAATACATACCTTTTTATTTTTGTTTGTTTGATGCATTGAGCTAAGTTGTTGTGCAGTAGCTTGAATATTCAGTTCTTGCATTTTCTGCACCCTTAGCCTGATGTTTTCATTCCTTTCAGATTCATAAACATTTGGCTCCATGCCATTTTCATAATCAGTTGGCTCCACGGATTTTCTTTTTCCCCTTGCTTTTGACATTGTTTATCCTGAAAAAAACGAAAATGAATTAGTATAGGATTCTCATAAAACAGTAGTTCAAGTATGTAAGCAATCAACAATTAGTTCAGACCAACAAAGCAATTATGTCAAAGAAAATTCTGCATAGCACCAGCAACAATTGATGGTGTTTGAGACTTACTTCCTCTTTCTTTCAGCAACAATGACCCCATCTATATCAGTCCTTACATGTACATCTCCAAAAAGACCACTGAGATCAACATTTGCATCCAAATCAGGCATTAGGTTACGTATTTCATTTTCAACCGCCATATCATAAAGATCGCGTGGTTTTGATTGGGCAACAGCATACCAATCTGATTCAGGACCTTCCTTAACATAGTAAACCTGTACAGCTTGTGATGCCAAGATAAAAGGTTCATCTAACATATTTTCTCCAGTATTGAATAAATGCTTTAAATTAACACTTGTAACCCCAAATTGATCTTTTTTTACCCATTTATCTTGAATGCGATTGTCCACCCAATCACATTTAAACAAAACTATGTTTCCTTTGTTGCGATAGTTTAACTCAATGATTTCTTTGATGATGCCATAGTATATCTTGTTTCTCATAACTAGGTCCACATTGTTTCCATTTTCAAAGCAAGAGGTCTGGGCAACCAAAGCTACTCCACTGCCTTGAACTAGTCTACCCTCATCATAGGAGAATGTATGGAATTTAAATCCATTAATTGCATAGCTATTGTATGTTGTTGCAATCATGAAAGGTTCATTTGCCAAAATATGTATCTCTTCTGGTACTTCTACACCACTTTCAACTAACCCTTCCACCTGTAAATATCACATTATGTCTAGTTAATTTAACTGTATTAGATCTGAATAGAACATGTTAATCACGCCTTTACTTACATGCTTTCTAAACCAATCATGAAACGTTTCATGATGGATACGAGTCATTTATCGCTGATTGTGGCGACCAATCGAGGAAAGGTACTCCACATGTTTGCTGCAAAGGTGTGGTACCCATTGAGAAATTTATAGATAAGAACACGAGAAATGCAATGTGCCAAGTTGTGTGGATTGCTTACTTCAAGTATGGTTGTATCTTATCATAGTTGAACAATACATATCTATGTGCTTGAACCCAAGTCTTGTATTCTATGGATACAGTGCACTTGCCACTCAAAGCTTGCCCTGTGCTTTGGAAGAATGGTGTAGTACAAATTTCACAGTCCATACTTTCACCATTTCCTACTTGTCCAGTCTCATAGCCTTTCAAAAATTTGGAGTAGAAAGTAAGACTCTCATCAAATTTATAGGCCTCACAAATTGATCCCTCCGGATGACTTCTAGTACGAATAGAGCCCTTCAACTTCATCAAATACCTATGAAGTAACAGTTTTAGCGTGGAATCTAACTACAAATATGTTCAATATCAATTGAAAATAGTTTGGTACCTCTCTACTGCCCACATGCTACGATAGTGTACAGGACCAACAAGTCTTGCTTGAGCAGGCAGATGCACCATCAAATGAACCATGATATCAAAAAAGATGGTAGAAATATAGTCTTAAGGACACTTAGTGTCTCAGCTATTTCAGCCTCTAGTTTTTGCATATCACTGATACGAATAGTGGGTGAGTAGATCTTCTTGAAGAAATTGCTCACACGAATTAGTGCTTTGCTTACTCTTTTTCTGGCGGATATTCTAACAAAGCAATGGGAAGTAAGTGCTGCAACAATATGTGGTTGTCATGGCTCTTTAATCCAATTATCTTCTTCTCCTTAACTTGCACATTACGACGCATATCAGATGCATAACCGTCTGGGAACTTCACATCCTTCAATACTTGGCAAAATGCTTCTCTATCATCAGGACTCATTGTAAACTGTGCTGGAGGTAAATAAAAGTTATCTTCTACACTAACAGGATGAAGATCACTTCTAATGCCAAGTTTTTGGATGTCCAAGCGAGCATTTAAGTTATCCTTGGATTTTCCATCGGTGTCCAAAAGTGTGTCAATAATATTCTGACACACATTCTTTTCTATGTGCATAACATCAAAATTATGTCGTAGAAGTAGGTCTTTCCAATATGGCAACTTAAACCAAATGGATTTTCTTTTCCAAACAGTTGGTGGCTCATTAACTTTCTTGCGTTTTCGCTTGGATGGCTCCTCTGTAGTTGGATTGCACTGACGCTTGGTTGGCTTCTTGGTTACTGGGTCCTTTCCGAAGGTTGTGCATATATTGGTTGTCAGCTCCAATATTTCCTCTCCACTAAGAGGTCTAGGTGCTGGCCTAAGTTCTGTGGTACCATCAAATGAATCTACATCAAACCGAAACTTGTGTTCGGCATCTAAGAATCTACGATGGCCCATGTAGACACACTTGCCTCCCTTTTTTAGTTGGAAAGAACATGTATCTAAGTGGCATTCAGGACATGCAACTTTGCCAGAAGTGACACATGCCACCAAATAACCTAGACCTGGAAAATCGGATATGGCGCAAACTATGGCAGCACGCAGTTGGAAGGGTTCACGCTTAGAAGCATCATATGTTCTTACACCATGAACAAACATTTCTACCATATCATCAACCAGCGGCTTAAGAAAGACATCCATATCACCACAAGGTGCCTTAGGTCCTGGGATCAACAAGGATAGGATGAAATTTGATTGCTTCATACACTTCCAAGGTGGAAGGTTGTATGGGATCAAAATAACAGGCCAAATGCTATAAGTTGATTTCATGGTCCTAAAAGGATTAAAGCCATCGCTAGCTACAGCTAGTCTAAGATTTCGACTCTCTGATGAAAATACTGGATGCTTAGAGTCAAAATCTTTCCAGAAAGGAGCATCAGCAGGATGCCTCAACAAACCATCTTGTGTGCGTCCTTCATCATGCTACTTTGTGTCACTTGCTGTTTTTGAGCACATAAAATACCATTGCAGCCTTTTCTTTATAGGGAAGTAACGCAGAACTTTCCTAGGAACCCTATGCACATGTTTTCCACTAGGACTACTGTTTTCTGATTTCCATCTTGAAGTATCACATTTTGGACATACATCTTTCTTCGCATGCTCCTTCCAAAACAGTATGCAATCATTCTCACATGCATGAATTTTCATGTAACCAAGTCCTACACCTTTTGCCATTTTTTTAGCAGCATTAAAGTTTTTTGGAAGTGATGACTCTTCAGGTAAGACATCCTTAAGTAACTCTAATAGCATGTCGAAGCTTTTGTTACTCCATCGCCCAACGAATTTGATATGCAGTAATCTTACAATGAAACGTAGCTTCGAGTACTTGCAACCTGGATATAGCTCCTTGCCAGCATCTTCTACCATTTTGTAAAAAGCTTCCACATCCTCATCGTGCTGCTTCGTGTTGTCTACTTCTAAGTCCCCCTGTACATCTAAACCCCCAGCTATGTCTTGAAGTAAACCAGAAATGTCATCCTCTTCATTTGGGTCCCCTACTTCTACCCTTTCATGTTGGCTGCTATTTGTGAAAAAACTAGAACTAGGTTCACCATGATTCACCCATGTTATATACCTATCTGTAAATCCCTCACATATCAAGTGCTCAAGTACAATACTACGGACCCTCCAACAAGAGTTCTTGCA
Source organism: Miscanthus lutarioriparius (assembly GCA_904845875.1). Taxonomy (NCBI): domain Eukaryota; kingdom Viridiplantae; phylum Streptophyta; class Magnoliopsida; order Poales; family Poaceae; genus Miscanthus; species Miscanthus lutarioriparius. The sequence continues at coordinate 25,900,090 of CAJGYO010000003.1, forward strand.
TGCCTTGCAGGGACACAAAATATGATTTCCTTTTGCTGAATTACTAAAGGCAAACTCTAAAAACATATCCACTCCTTCTCTATACACAAGGGTTTGCCTACAAATGATGATCAAGATATCAGACCAAACACCCTATGCATGCAGATTCTAGTATATGGTCATAGGTTTATTATGTACCTAGGCTGATCCATCCATGTTTTATCCATGACGCACCTTTTACAAAATGTGGCGTCAAAAGAGTGAAATATTACTCCCAAAATAAAAAATCATTCAGTTCAGATTGGGTTGTTGAACAAAAAAATAAAGATCATGCCAAACAATTGTCCAAATTAAATCAATTTCACCACACTTGATGCTAAAAATTTATCTCACCACAAGCATCACATCACAGATCACACACAACCTGCAATTCTAAGCCAAATGCAGAGACAAAGTTCATAAGAAAAGGAAAGCATACCAATCAAGCAATGATAGTAGAAGATCTTGATTGTGTTGTGTACAAGATCTTGAATCCTACTGGTTCCTCTACAAAATCAACTAAGGCAGTAAACATCACATCTAAATTGATTCTCCAAAGAGGGGAAGAGATGGCGGGCAAGAGAAGCAACCCAAACCTTGAATCTTTGTAGCCTTTCTCACCTTTGTCTACTCCATTCTGCAACCAAGAAAAACATACAAAAAAGTAAGCTGTGCTGAAACCCTAGCACGCAGGGGAATGGGGATGAGAGGAAGGGGATGCGGAGATGACGCACTTGGATGTGGAGGGGAATGGGGATGCAGCGGTGGCACCGCTCTTGCTGGCCGGTGGTGGGCTAGGGTGACGACGGGCTGGGGCGACGGGGGGCTAGGGCGGCGCCGTCCGTTGGATTCGGCGGTGGGGGCCTACTGCTGTAGGTTACAGGGCTCCGGCCAGGGATGACTTCGGCGCCAGCGGGATTGGGAGGCAGCGATTTGGGCGGCGGGATTGGGAGGTGGCGCCGGCGGGATTGGGAGGCGGCGATTTGGGCGTCAGGAGTTGGGAGGCGGGATTGGGAGGCAGCGGCTCCTGGCGGCGCCCAGCAGCGAAGCCCTGCTGGCGGCGCCCGGCGGCGGAGCTGTGGTGGCGGTGGAGCTATGGTGGCGTGAGGTGCCTGCGTGAGTGGAAAGGGGAAGGGAGCAAGAGACGTACGAAGCGTTTTCTCGATAAAAACACGCTTAGCCTTTTAGCTCCCTCGCACAATACTGTTTTGGCGCGCGGTCTCCCGGCCACAGCGCATACCCCTTCGCCGACACTTCGACAGTTGTTTAGGTAGGCTAGGACGACACTTTTTTGGTCTAAAAACTTTCGCCGACACTTTATGTGTTGGAAGGAGAAACGCCGACATATAAGTTGTAGCCTTATATTACTATTGCCGACACTTTAAGTGACGCTAAAAAGGTAAAGAATTGCCAACACATTACTCGTTGGGGAAACCCTTGATTTACCAACACATGATTGTAGGGAAAAGTGGATCATGGTGTAGTGCGACATTGATCGTCACGAATACCCTGTTGCTTTCCTATCATCGTAAATTAAGCGTGTCTGCCCACATAGCCACCGTGCATTTTGCATATATATATGGCGGCATGGCGTGGCAATCCGAACTTGACAGCGTTTGGTTCGAGGGATGAGAAGGGATGGGATGAAGCGGTTCCATTCCTACCAGTGTTTGGTTGATGAACGAAGGGATGGAGCCGCTCTCATACATGGAATATTCGCTGAGATTCGGAATGAGCCTGTCCCAAAAAAATTGGCCGAATGAACTCGCTCCACTCGGACGGCGCTCACGCTATCTCCCTCTTGTGCGTGCCTGAGGAGGAGGAGCGGACCGGGTGAACTGGCGGGTGGAACTGCAGCCATGGATGGGCGGAGTATCACTGGACCCGAGGCCGGGGCAAGCGTAGCCGCACGCCCCACGGTAGGAATTGGGCGAGCAGAGACGGTCGGCAAGCGGAGATGGCCTGAGCAGTATGCCTCGATTGGATCTGGGCGAGCTTGGGGTGGCCGAAGACGGTCCACAAGTGGAGATATATGGCCGGAGCGGCGTGGCCGGAGGCGGAGGCGGCCATGGGCGAGCGGTGGCGTGGACGGAGTCGCGGTCCTCGCGGAGACGGGTATCCGCGCGGGCAGCAGTTCGTTGTCGTGGGGTGGAGGAAGAAGACCGGATAGGAAATTTCAATGACATAGGGGACCCACATCTACGGTGACTTAATAGATCTGTTATTACATTCATCTCTATGACTCTATCCCCCGCACCCACCCACACACACACTTCGACAGGTTGCATCGAGCCCTCGTACTCTGCCTCCGCAGTCACCGTACCTCCACTTCATCACGGCCATCCACACCGCCGTGGTGCCCGAGCGTCGGCATGGGGTTCTTAGCAGACGCGGACACGTCTGCGACAGCTCTTCTTCGCCTCCCTCGTCGACAAGCTGCCGGGACGCATCTACTATACACCGACACATCTAAACATGGTCTGGGCTCAACCTGCCGCCAAATGAGGCGTTGGATGGGGAGAGGGCGGCGCCAGCAGCCTTGGATCCGAATTCGATGAGCTTCTCCGTCTAGCTAGATGGATACGTAGGACGGAGGGTTGCGGGTGGCGTTACGACGGGAAGGAGTAGGCCGACACTGCTTCTTTCCTCAACTTCATGGACATGGAGATGGATGGTTGTAGGTGGTGGCACGGTGGGGGAGAGTAGGGTGGCGGTGTAGGAGAGAGTCAGGACCAGAAAAAAAAAGTTGGGGCGGAAGAAAGCTGTATGCACCCTGAGAGACGGGACTGAGAAGGAAGATTTGAGGGTTTTATTGGAGTAAGTTTCTTTTGCCTCTAGGATAGTCCTAAAATATAGGAGTAGAAGTTCTGTTTAGAGTCTTTGTTGTTGGAGATACCATCATCGTATGCTTGCAGCATGCTTCTTTCTTACTGCAACGCCGCAGGCATTTGTACCATTCTATATGGCTATGTGCAGAATATATGTACTGCTGATAAATAGGAAATGATTCCCGGATAAGGAACACTGTGAAAGAATTTCAGTCTGACTCGTCCGTATCCGTTTTGCGTGCCAACAGAAAAATACAAATAAATTTCCACATAAACAAATCATGGCGGGCGGAGCCTGTATATATAGGAGCTGGGAAATCATGGCGGCCCACGCGTCTTGGAAAATACCTGAACAATGATTGTTTGAGAAACCTAAGTGCCAGGCGAAAGGAGCAATGTTACATGCAGCACCAAGCCTTACATACACGCTGGGGCTGAGGCACCAAGGTCCATGTCAGCAATATTAATTCGTTTTATCTAAGCCTGGAGTTTTTGTCGTTGCTTGTAAGCAAACAAAATGGCGAACCAGCTACTAGTAGCCGTGTGCTGTTTGTAATTTCCCACCCCTCCTAAAATAATATCGTCGCTGCCGGCCGGAGCCCCGTGCTGGTAGAGCAGGAACTCTGGAATAGGAAGAGTGAAGGGGTTTCTTCTTTGTATTTCAATTCTCTGCTGATTTTGATTCTAATTTCTAGGTTTACAATTTCAATTTTATCATTTCAATGTAGAGTTTGAACTTTTGATTCCAATTATAATATAATTTTATAGATTTCTTAATTTGTTTAGAAAGATGAAGATGACTAGAACTTTAGCATTATGTTGCTCTCGACCAGTATAACACACACATATAGTCATATAGACTATAGCGTAGCGATTGGTATTTCGTCTTTGAAATTTGGCCCTAGTCCTAACTGAATCCTGTGTCCGCCACTGCATAGTGGCACCATAGCCCATGTGAGACTGGACCAGACCTTAGACTTGTTCTTTGACGTGAGACAGACAAGCGGATTTTTTTTACAGCACGCAAAACTGCGCATGCGGAGGTTGGAAGTCAAACTCCCAACTTAGAGTTTCCCACCACCGGAACGCTGCCAGCCGAGCTACGTGATGGTGTGGACGGCAGTCACTTTTTGGAAATACTAATTGCAAATTGTGGAACTGGACTTGTTTTTAAAGGGGACTTATATTAAATCTTGGCACAATATATCCCCAAATTACACATAGAAAAATCTAAAATTAAAAATACATAATATTCTATTCAGATTCTTTCATCTACTTCTCCCCAATGGTCCATCAAACGTCGGAGCTAAAGTGTAGTCCTTATGCCGAATCCAACAACCCATCCACAACATTAGACATGCCGCAAGTCCAACGCTTCGGAACCGGTCTAAAAACGCATCTAAATCGCTGAAAGAAAATCGGCAGTTGCATCGTCGGGTACGACATTGGATGTAGATTCATCACCTTGAGACATTGAATTCCTCTCCGCGACCATCATATCGACGATGGGATCGATGACGCGGAGTCGTTGTCCTCGTAGGTGGCTCCCAGAAGCACCCCTCCCCCTGTAGATAAAGGTCACAAATTGGCCACCTGCTGAAAAAAATTGATGCCTGCAACGGCGATCTCGTCGTGGCAATCACCGAAGTCATCGCAAGAAACACGACCCCGACCGAAAATCATCTAATTTCGTTGGTAGATTTATTTGGCTAAACCGTAGGCAAACTAGACATAAAACTGCAGAAAAGAGAGATAGGTCCCCTCTCCTTCTTACCTTCGGCAGAAGCACTGGAGAGGAAGCATAAGAGGGGCCCTAGGCGGAGGCGCACGACGGCGAGGACCTGGGAGCGGCGGGCGGAGTTTTCCTGACCCTAGGCGGTGGCTCGTGTTGTATCTAGCAACTATCGTTGGAATTGTTAAGATGTCTAAATAAAGACGATCTTAGTAGCTCAAATATATATCACTGATTCACAATTGGCTAGCTCATCACATGATCATGAGCATCTCCAAGAGACTCTCTATATCATTCCTAAATGCTAGGAATAGAGATTTTGGTGAAAAACTACCATCCAACAAATTTTCTAAATAGTTATCCAAATATAGCCATCTTATATTCCAGATTTTTTTGCTAACAAAAAATAGAAGACGAGAATGACTCTCTAGAGTGTGTATGAGATATAGAAAAACTGTTAGAGAGTGGAAAGATATAGAAAGCGATTCTTATGCAAATGACTCTTCAAATGATGATTTACAGAGTGAGATTTAGAAATGCTCTTTCATTCAAAAAAATAAAGATTTAGAAATGCTCTAAGAGTAAGATATATAGATAGAATATATTAAAAGATCATAATTTTTAGACTTTGTTAGCAAACGTAGTGGCTTCTTTTAGTGCTTTTGTAAATAAGATAATAGTACTCTTAATTATTCTCTCCATTCCAAACTAAGTTAATTTTTAGAATCACTATAAAAAAGAAAATATTCTATGATTTATCTAGTGAAAACTATGATTTATGTAGTGACATTAATATGACTAAACTTAAAATAGTTTGACATAGGACAACCCTAGAAATTTAGATTTTTTTTTTTTGGACAGATAGGGTAAATAGATAGGCAGCTGTTTTTCCACGAGAAACCCGATGGAAGGCGTGGAGAGACTGCCCTTGGGCGGCGGTAAACTATCTACTAACTCCTTGGAGAAATCTCGCCGCTGGCTTCGATGGAAATCTAATTCTAAACAAATCACATGTCTTGTTTGAATGCATTGGGTTCTTCTCGCGATGCTTGGAGGTTCCCATGCTAGCTGAGGCATACACTGAGGTGTCAAGCTAGGGATATATATGCTGCGTTCTAGTATTCGTCAGTCTGCTGGCCCAGCCTCTACTAGCTAGGCACACATATGGTGTCCGGAGTGCTTAGCATCATCCTTCGGGTGCTCTGTAACTCGGTTAAGGTGTTTTAGGTCAGAAACACAGAGTGATTGGCGAATGGAGGTGTCCATGTCAGTGCATGGACGTCTTCCTCTGCTGCGTTGGCTGTTAGTAGAGCGTTCGAGTGGAATGGAACCAGCCATCCCGAGGCGTCGGCGCGTCGCTGCACTGCACACGACAGATCGAGTACTACTAGTCCCCAGACCCCACAGTGCCGTGTAATGTGTATCTCGTTCGGCCGCGTTTCTCACTGTTCTTTGATGAATTCTGCTTCGTCGACCCATATGCACCGTGTCGGAGCCGATCGATGGAACGTGCCCATTGTAGGCTGTACACGGCATTTCAAAATCTGGCCCGTAGTGGAGAGAACCGGAGATCACCGAAACTGACAAACGTAGGACATGTCAGTTCAATACATATACATATATGCATATATATTATGCTCCCCCTCGACTTGTAGCGTTGTAAACTCATTCTGCTGAAAGCAACCAGTAGCCTGCCACTGCGAGCATCGTGTATCACGGGCGGCTGAACCAGATTATATATAGCGCTCCAGCCAGGTTCCATCGTACACAAAAAAAAGGTTTTCATATTTCCTAAGAAGTTCTCTTACAAGTATCCTACAGCTTTTAGTACATATTATTAATGGTAGTATTTTTAGTAGTGGAGATCGATCCAACAGTTCTGTTACTATAAAGCTTCTAGCTTTCTCAATAGTATTGGCAAGTATATAACCCCGACAAACCTATATATTAGTCTCAGTTTTATAGCTAGTACTATAATAATAAACAAGGGAACGTAGTAAACCGTTGGCCATTAAAAAAAACAGTGCGAAAAAAATAAAAAATAATTAGTCGTCTAGTGCTCACCACTACTCACGAATACCTTTTAACTCTCTCAGTACTATACTACTCTAACAAATAGGAGTATATTATAGGAAGGTTCCAAAAACTGATAGACCAATCATGTCTTACGCAATCTAGAATAAGAAAAATGCATCTATCACAGAGCATAGCAATGCAATGTAGTACGTCCTTCTCCGCACAAAGACTGCCTCGTGCCCTCTCGTCTATCCTACCAATGCAACATGACAATTGACAAACCCACAATATATAGCTGATTGGTCGAGAGGAGAACGTCGCAGTCTAGCTCCCGACAACAAGCTGGGCTATATATACGCCCCGCCCCGGTCATCACCATTCCATTCACCGGCATCGATCAACGGCAAATATAGAAGTAGCTGCACCAAGCAATGGCGGACTTGTACCTCGCCGTTAGCGGATCAATTCTCGCGCTCGCCTTCTGCTTCCCCGCCGAGCCACCCCCGAGCACCCCCGCAGGAGCTACTGCCGCCGCCTTCATGGGGGTCGGTGTCTGTCTGGCCGTCCTCACGATCTTCGTCAGGATGGCTCCTCCTGATGGTGGCGCCCGAGCCGTGGGCGTTTTCCCTCTCGGCCATGGCATGATGGTCACGTTGGAGAAGCTTCTCGTCTCCGCCGGCATGGCGGCGGCGGCTGCTTCGGTTGCTATACGCATCTGCGCAACGACCACGTACTAGCTAAGCTAGCTAGCTATATATCTTTATCTTTGGGCCTGCTAAATTGAACTATGCGCGGACTTTCGTTGCGTGCACCTACGTTATGAGATTTCAACAGGCAGGAGATCGAGATATATAAGTAAACCTTCTCGATCATGCAAGTGAAATGTCAAGTTCAGACCAGAAAAAGTGCGAGATCGTGTGATGAAAAATTGGTTTGAAATGAAATTAGCATTGTAAAAATGAATGAAATTATGGCATATATTATATATATATATATATATATATGTGCGCGCGCGCGCGCTTTGCTTAATTACATATGCTTATGGCACAGTGATTGGATACATTCGTAGTAGTGTACTCCCCGGACCCGTCCCAAAATAAACGCACATTATGCTTCTCGAGAAGTGCTCTTTTGCATGATACGTTTGTGTGAGGCATCTTGTAGATCACGGTTGAATGTTTGTTCATGTACGTGCAGGTGTTGCTTGAGACGGAACATGGTCGATGATGGAGCTAGAACTAGGTTTAGAGAGAAAATAATTTTTTTGAGACTATATAAATTCAAAAAATGATTGAGATCATATCAGTCAAGAATGTCGGAGAAAAATTGGACGCTTGAATAAATCACACGTCCAGCACCAGGGGCAGCTCGTCCTCTTGCCTCCTCGCTGCATGCAGCTTGGCTCTAACTCTTATCGGTTAGCGTATATGAGAGTCATACACGCTTTCATCATCTTGCGTTGGGCAACCATGGCCGACCAAGGAAGGCCGGGAACCGCGCGCTCCATGGCGTTGCCCCGACCAGCCGTTCACTCAAGATGACGAGGGGAATCTTTCTCCAGACTCTGACGGGAACTCAGAGCCTAACACACGAGAACAAAGTTACGGGCTCCGAGCCCTGCCGTAGCCCTGTCTCCTTGCCCTCGCGAGAGGACGTGTTGGCCACTCCCGGCTCAAGATCACGCCCGGAGCGTGACGCAACGCGTCTCTCTCTCTCTCTCTCTCTCTCTCTCTCTTAGCCTAATTGTTGTGCCTCCAAATCAAATCTGCATAATATATCTACTAATTACATATATGCTGATAGGCCCATTTGTCTTGGGCCCTCGGCGGCCGCACTGGCTGCCCACGCGCTCCACTTCCGTTCTGCCGCGTCGAGTCGCTTGAGCACGGGCCACGCCTCCATCTCAGCCTCATCGTCAAGGTCACTCGTGAAATGTTCAGGTCTGTTTTCTTGTACTATTTTGGTTCTTTGGCATGCCCTGCCACTGCATGTTGTAATTTTGCAATGTAGCAGGAATGAAAATTTGACTTTTCTAGATGCAACCTTCATCCTCGGCTATACTTCATTTGCATAAGATCTTGGCTGCAACCTTCATCCATCTCCAAGCCTTGCTTATCACCTCAGTGTGAACCCAACCTAGCTTGATCAATACTTAGCAAAAGGTTAGTCTATTAGTTGTCTCAATTACTAAAATCAAACTAGGGCTTTCATTAGGGGGGAGGTGGAGACCAAGAGCAAGAGAAGAAGGTGCAATGCTTCGAGTGCAGAGATTGGGGACATGTGAAGGACTGTCCAAGGAAGATGGAGGCAAGTGCTAATATTGCAATATTTCTGGGTGACTCAGACATTGAGAGGAATCCTTTCTAGACAGTAGAGGGGATGGCATTGTAGTTGCACTAGTTGCAAGGATGCATTGTTGGAGGTGGAGTTACCAGTGATGTAGTTTCAAGGATAGCGAAGCTTCCTGAGGCAGCAAGTTTGATGTCAAGTCAAACTCATCGGATTGCTCTTCATGAAGCGGCAAAGTCGTCAACTCAAGCCCAGAGTGCATGGTGGTTCCGCATGACAACCTTCAAGTTCACTAATATTCGTCAAGGTGGAGATTGTTGGAAAATGTGTCAAATATTTTTTATTAAATGGATTACACTGGACTTATGTTGTAATTATCAGTAGAGGGTTAGGTAGAGCTAAGTGTTAGGCACTTGTAACCTGACCTTCTCTATAAAACGGAGAGGGATGCACTTGTAACAAAAGAAGGTGAGAGGCAACACGACCACGTAGCAACAGGCTCACGGGGGGTGTTAATGGCATTGGCCGGCGCCCCAGGGCGGCCAGAGTCGCGGTTTCGAGGAGGAGCACCCATAAGCATGCTCTAAGGATGTCGACTTCGGTTGAACCTTGTTACCAGATCTCGAGTCTCCGGTGTGTTATGTGATCTCATATTACCATCGCCTAGGTAGATTCAAGTAATCACTTTTGGATCAGACTTCAATATCGCAACAATTTACATGAGCATGTATCACATGACTCGTGAGTTGTGACCAACAAAACAATATTCGGTGTAACCCTTTTGTCATATGTGACCTTTTGTTATTATTGTCAACAACCATGTTCTCGACTTCACACATGTGCCTGCATTTTCTACATTTATAATGACATTGTTTTTTTTCATTTGTATGCAACGTGCCCATAGACAACGGCGCGTCTGTGGTGACTTTGTCGACTTCGAGATCTCTACTGACTCAGTTTTTTGGAGGCAGGATTTAACAACGTTATTCTTTTCGTGGTAGATGACATGTCCGTCGATAACAAGACGTCTGTGGTAAATTCGTCAACTTCTAGATCCGTTGATTCAATCTTTCGGAGGCATGTAATAATTTACTTAATCCCGATTACTATTACCGATTAGGAGGGTTTATGTTGAGATGAAGTGGTTAACAGAAACTGCCGTCTTTCCTACAAGAGGCCCTTCGCTCGGTGCACCAAGGAAGAGGGTGAAATAATGTTAATTCTCAGTGCACCGAGGAAGAGTTGAGCCATTGCCGTCATGAAGTCTGCACACAGGGGGAGGCAATAACGTTTCTCTGTAGTGCAACACTGCAACTGCACAACCTCTCGAAATTGCCCGACTTTGTCTTGTGCTGCCTAATCTTCTGATCTGCACTACATTGAGTCAACTCGGCTGCGAGTCTACACGAGGACTCGAGGAGTGCTGATGTAAAATTGTAAATCTTTTGATGGAAGATTGGAAGATATATAACACGGCCAGGGTTGACTTGGTGGCTATATCTCTGGGGGAACGTTTGCTTAGCCCAGTGTTTTAGCAAGCAAACAACATAGATGTCGAGTCTATTGTTTATATATGCTCTGTATTGCTGCTTCTAAATAGAGTTTACATGACCTGTCACGGTTTACTAATGTCTGCCTACCTGTAGAATTTCTTTACATAGTTGACTAGTATGATTTACGAAATATACCTCTAAATAAAATCTGGCAGAGTAACATGCATATTTCCCACAAACTCTCCACCCCTTTATATCGTTCGAGCAGAGCAGATCTGTTAATTCTCAGGCAAAATATAACCTTGTGTCCCAGAATGTGTTGGGCCTAGACTAACTTATCATCGTCATTATGTTATTGGAGACGTTGAGCATGAGGCAACGATATACTCCTATTGGCCACATAATTGCAATTTTTTTAAAAAAAAATAGGGCTGCAATTTTGTTTGACCCCGGCCCATATCACGGTAACTAGCAGCCAGGGAAATCATAACGTCAGACAATTGGACGCTCTGATCGGCCTCATAACACTTATAATCTGGACTCTGGTGATCTCGCGGAATGATGGTTCTTGTCAACTGTCAAACCGAGTGCATGTTGTGATGGATAGCTGCTGCATATCAGTGTAGGCTCTGCTCGGGCAGATTTGAACCCTTCCAAGTTTTGCCAAATTTAGTTAATTCGAAGAAGCTTCCGGTTTGAATCTGAAAGAAAACTACATGAACATGTGAACTCACTCGGTTGCGTAAAGATTTTAGCTGATTTCATTGATGATATTCAAACATGGAGAAACGAGTAAAACGAAACGGGGCACAGACGGATCAGAAACCCATTTCTGCGCTAGTTTGAGAAACCATGGCTAGGTGTGGAGCCATAGGCGGAGCTAGCTAGGTGGAGATGTGGTCCATGGACCACACTAAAAATTAGTAAATGTTAAATTATAGTAGATGACCTCTCTAAAATCATGAAAATTGTATATGAATCACTCTATAATTTCGTTTTACATCTAAAATAGACCACCCTTCTCTAGATCCTAGTTACGCCACTGACAGCGAGCAATAGAAGTAACGGAGCAGCTGGCTGTATCGCCTATGCCTAGGCAAGGAAGCCGGCCGGCCGGCCGATAGGCGACGAGATTTGCTGGTAACAACAAGATGAAAACATAGCTTGGGGATTGCGATGGAATTTATAAACAAGCCAGGTCTCCTACATCGTCAGTCTCCTTGGGCCTCGGCGCCTCCGTTGTTCGCAGAGATAGATGCTTGGATTTATGCAGTAGAAAGCTAAGCTTTTGTATCTGCGTGCGTTTAACACGAAGCTACGGCAGTGCGCCGGTCGCCATCAACATTGATCGTCACGAATACCCTGTTGCTTTCCTGTCATCGTAAATTAAGCGTGTCTGCCCACATAGCCACCGTGCATTTTCCATATATATATGGCGGCATGGCGTGGCGATCCGAACCTGACAGCGTTTGGTTTCAGGGATGAGAAGGGATGGGATGGAGCGGTTCCATTCCTACCAGCGTTTGGTTGATGAACGAAGGGATGGAGCCGCTCTCATACATGGAATATTCGCTGAGATTCGGAGTGAGCCTGGTTCATAAACCCAGGGTCCCAAGAGACTCGCTTTTCAGCAAAAACAAGGCTCAGTAGATGGCGTGGTGACAACGCGCGCCTCTCGGACCGGCCCAGCTACTTAACGATCGGCCGGGAGAACGATCCGGTCTCCGACCGGAAGGCCGGGCCAAAGAGGGGACACAGCCCGACTCCGACCTCCTCTTCCGACCGGGGATATGCCGGACCTCCGCTCGTGATTCTTCTCCGACCAACACGGTCGGAGCCGACTGGGAACGACCAACCGGGGACGTCCGCTCGGAGAGGACCCAAGGATCAGGCGGAGCAGATAAGGTAAGACGTTTAAGTCAACCGCAATACCGAGGACTGTACCCTGCCATAACCTGCCCACCTGTAGGGCAGTGCCACCAGACCATACCAGACGGGTACTATGCAACCTTCCAGGTGTGTCAGAACCCAAACAGTGTTGTGGGCGTCGACATTTGCCTTACAGTATTGTAGGCGCCGACATTTACCATACCAGGCGAACACGGTAAAAACCTGCCAGACACATCTGGGCATGAACAGTATTGTGGGCGTCGACAATCGTCTCATACCCAATGGCGTGAGCAACAAGACTAGGTAGCACACGTACATTCTCTCTCTCTTTTCTCTCTAACTTGTAAGGCCATCCCCTTCACCTATAAAAAGGGATGCGCTCTCTCCCAATAGGGACGGTCATTCAGACTCTCTCTGGCTGGCTTCAGACAATCTGAGCATTCAAACAGCTCTACAGCTCTAAAACTCTAAAGCTACATAGAGCATACGCCCCAATACTTAGCGCACGTTAGAGCTTCCGTCACTCTCGGCTCTTCGGTTCAAAGTCCAACCGGACCTTTAGCATCCCTTCTTATTTCTACTCGTTTGTAACCCCACAGCAAACTTTGAGCACCTAAGCTCAGGAATAAAGTCACCGACCGACCAAAACTGGACATAGGGCCCGCTGCCTGAACCAGTATAAATCCTGTGTCATTGAGTGTTAGGTCACATCCGATCACAACGTACGGCAAAACTATAAATACTTACTTGTTGGTCACTTTTCGCACCGATAGAGCCTGTCCCAAAAAAATTGGCCGAACGAACTCGCTCCACTCGGACGGCGCTCACGCCGTCTCCCTCTTGTGCGTGCCTGAGGAGGAGGAGTGGACCGGGCGAGCTGGTGAGTGGAGCCGCAGCCATGGATGGGTGGAGGATCACTAGACCCGAGGCTGGGGCAAGCGTAGCCGCACGCGCCACGACAGGATTTGGGCGAGCAGAGACGGCCGGCAAGCGGAGATGGCCGGAGCAGTACGCCTCAATTGGATCTGGGCGAGCTTAGGGTGGTCGAAGATGGTCGGCGAGCGGAGATATATGGCCGGAGCGGCGTGGCCGGAGGCGGAGGCGGCCATGGGCGAGCGGTGGCGTGGACGGAGTCGCGGTCCTCGCGGAGATGGGTATCCGCGCGGGCGGCAGTTCGTTGTCGTGGGGTGGAGGAAGAAGACCGGATAGGAAATTTCAATGACATAGGGGACCCACATCTACAGTGACTTAACAGATCTATTATTACATTAATCTCTATGACTCTATCCCTCCATACTTTTAACCAAACAGAAGAATAGAACCATCCCATCCCTAAATTAGGGATAGAACCATTCTATTTTATCTCGCTCTCCAACCAAACGCACTCGAAGCCCCCCCCCCTCGACAGGTTGCATCGAGCCCTCATACTCCACCTCCGCGGTCACCGTACCTCCGCTTCATCATGGCCATCCACACCATCGTGGTGCCCGCCTGCCGACATGGGGTTCTTAGCGGACACGGACACGTCTGCGACAGCTCTTCTTCGCCTCCCTCGTCGACAAGCTGTTGGGACGCATCTACTATACACCGACACATCCAAACATGGTCCGGGCTCGACCTGCCGCCCAATGAGGTGTTGGATGGGGAGAGGGCGGCGCCAGCAACCTTGGATCCGAATTCGACGAGCTTCTCCGTCTAGCTGGATGGATACATAGGACGGAGGGTTGCGGGTGGCGGCACGATGGGAAGGAGTAGGACGACACCGTTTCTTTTCTCAACTTCTTGGACATGGAGATGGATGGTTGTAGGTGGTGGCACGGTGGGAGAGAGTAGGGTGGTGACGTAGGAGAGAGTCAGGACCAGAAAAAAAAAGTTGGGGCGGAAGAAAACTATATGCACCTTGAGAGACGGGACTGAGAAGGAAGATCTGAGAGTTTTATTAGAGTAAGTTTCTTTTGCCTCTAGGATAGTCCTAAAATATAAGAGTAGAAGTTCTATTTAGAATCTCTGTTGTTTTAGATACATCATCATATGCTTGCAGCATGCTTCTTTCTTACTGCAACGCCGCAGGCATTTGTAGCCATTAAGAATTTCAGTCTGACTCGTCCGTATTCGTTTTGCGTGCCAACAGAAAAATACAAATAAATTTCCACATAAACAAATCATGGCGGGCGGAGCCTGTATATATAGGAGCTGGGAAATCATGGCGGCCCACGCGTCTTGGAAAATACCTGAACAATGCTTGTTTGAGAAACCTAAGTGCCAGGCGAAAGGAGCAATGTTACATGCAGCACCAAGCCTTATATATATACACGCTGGGGCTGAGGCACCAAGGTCCATGTCAGCAATATTAATTCGTTTTATCTAAGCCTGGAGTTTTTGTCGTTGCTTGTAAGCAAACAAAATGGCGAACCAGCTACTAGTCGCCGTGTGCTGTTTGTAATTTCCCACCCTGTGCTCTCTCCCTCTGTCTCTCTCTATACTCCTAGTTAACGCTAACACACAGCTTTAGCATCGTCTCAAGAATCTGCTGGTCAAATGGAAGCGCGTATCTGGTATGCCATTACTGTCATGGGCATCGCAGTGGCTGCGTGTATGTGGTTTGGAGACAGTACGGGGGCGTTTCCGACCACAATTTTCGTCATATTAATGGCCATTTCCTACTACATGTCGGTTACTGCCATATATGTTGAGGTTAGTAGCGCCATCTAATTCCACGCGTCAACTACTATTCAGATGAGCACAGATTCAAAGAATACATACAGTGATGCTACTATACGTATAATGTAATATAGCCCGAATAAAAGGATTGTGTGTCCTGGGATAAACAGGATCGGAGTGTACCAGCTGGGCTTGCGAGTTTGCAACTTTTTTTTTTGTGAGTAATTGCGAGTTTGCACTTATTCTGTAATGAACTATATCATATATGTTGTGTGATGACAGATGTGATGAGAGTTTATTACCATTACCTTTAGTCACCGCTATGCACTTATTTTCTACTGCTTGTTATTATGTTTAATCCCTGCCCTGTGCAATGTGTATGTTTAATCCCCTGTTTATTCCCAAAAAAAAACCTGCTAGTTGTAACTTGTATACAAAGCCCGTTTGCTGGTGGCCCGGATTTGCATCAAGCCCGCAATGGGCCGAAGAACGGGCACAGGCATTACTGGGCTAGCCCAACGACGAAACGACGTGGGCCCGTCATCACTCGTCACATCTATCAGACACTCCGCACCCTTGCAGAGGCAAAGCGTCGAACACATGGCGTGCGCCATCCTCCGCCGCGCGCGCTCTCTCACCGCCGCCGTCGCCCACGCGACCCCCCGAGTTGCTGCCGCCTTCGCTTCCGCTTCCGCTTCCACTTCCTCCTCATCCTCCGTCGTCGCGCCTCTGCGCTCCCCACTAGATGACCGCCTTCTCCGCCTCCTCCGCTCCGAGATCACCTACCTCGCGGAGCGCCGCCCTCCCTACCCGGTAAGGCAGCAATCCCCTCCCTCCGCCTTCCCCGCGCATGATTGACGCCTCACGTTCTCAGCAAGGCCCTCACGGCTTCCTCCTCTTCGTGCAGCCGCCGAGTAGCTTCAAGTCGTTTGCCGTGGAGGACCGCCCGGGGGAGCAGTGGGTGCGCCTCCGGGCCGCGCGCACCAGCGCGGGAGCCGGAGCCGAGGAGGTAAAGGTCGAGGCCACCATGTTCGACGGCGCCGCGGAGCCTGTCCCCGACGACGCGCCCCTCTTCCGCCGCGTCGAGTCGCTCGAGCGCGGGCCCCGCCTCCACCTCAGCCTCATCGTCGAGGTCACCCGGGGCGAGCGCGTCCTCGGCTTCATCTGCTCCACCTGGCCCGACGACCTCGCCGTCCGCCACGTGCTCACCCTCAAGGCTGGCGGCAGCGGCGGTGGTGGTCGTGGTGGGCGCGATTTCGAGTATGGATTACTGTGTGGTGCAGTGAGCTGTCTGTGTCCAGCAGTTTGTTCGTTCGTTTCCTGAGGTTTGTGTGATTTGGTTCGCAGGAAACTGGGGGCTGAGGAGAGGGAAGCGGTGACGAAGTTCTTGAAGGAGAGGGAGGTGGACGACGAGCTCGCCGGATTCTTACACGACTACATGGCAAACAAGGAGAAGATGGAGCTGCTCCGGTGGTTGAAGACTATCGAATCATTCCTTAACAAGTGGGATAAGAACGCACACAGCAGGTAATATGGGTGATGAATATGTCTCCTTGATTGTAGGTAAATTTAGTCCGAGTCGTCGTAGAAATGAGTTCAAGTTAAAGGCACATTGTTGGAAAAAGGTCGAAGTATAATTACCCGTGTCCACGGTCACAAGCCCTGAATGTTGAGGGGTGGGAAAAACAAACAATCCATCCATTAGGTAAGGAATCATTTCAAAATTCATAGTACTTTGGATATTCCTACGTAGGGGTGTCTGGATTCAGCGATTAAAATTTAGGATGTGTTATGTGAGGGTATTGTATGGGATGTTCGGATACTAATAAAAAAACAAATTATAGAATCCGTCGGTACTCTACGAGACGAATTTATTAAGCCTAATTAATCTGTCATTAACATATGTTTAGCGTAGCACTACATTGTCAAATCATGGACTAATTAGGCTTAAAAGATTCATCTCGCAAATTAGTCGCAAGCTGTGCAATTAGTTTCATAATTAGTCTATATTTAATACTCTATGCATGTGTCCAAACATCTGATGGGACAATGACTAAAGTTTAGAAGGAGAAACCAAACACCCTCTTAGTCTGGGTGGGGAAATGATGATGATGAGCTATCAGCTGTTTGGCAGTCACAAGAAATGTTGATATTTTGCTTCGTTTCCATGTTTTGTTGAATAATTGATCTAAGAGAGAAATGAAAATGAAAGTGCAAGTACCTTTATTGATAAAATTTATACCTACAGTCAGCTCCTGTTCTGTAAATTCAAGCTTGCTTTTGGGTTTTAACCTCTAGTGTGTGTAGTTTAGTTTCTGAAAGAAAACGGATTACATGTGGTCCAACAATACTGTCAAATGATATACAGCCATTTGCCGATGGCCTACCTGTGGTAATTTTCAGTAGGTTACTGCTGTTAAATTGTTGTAGCCAACTTGTGCCAACCCCAAAGTTTAAGAAGGCGCTTTCTGCTTTGAACTGACCCATAGCCTAGCGCCTAGGCTAGCCTAGCCTAGGCCAACCTAGACGTTTCTAGGCGTTTTGCCAATTTAGCACACAACATATATATATTATATATATAGTAGAAAATAGTAAATAAATTAGTTAAATAGAAGCATAGAGTAGCTGAATACAATATATAAAAGAGAGGGCAGTAGACATATCTTAGTAGCTTACTGGCTTAGTCTCAATAATCAATAGACAGTTTGTTTCTAGTTCCTACAGCAAGGATTGACAACTTGTACATACTCAATAGACAGCAAGCAGTTCATAAAAAAAAATAGCAAGTTGACACTTATCTGAATGATTTCAACCATCTCCCATCCATGAACAGACCATATCAGTAGCTAGTAATTACAAATTTTAAAGCACGAACAAGTGAATAGGACAGCAATACAAGTGCACAACACAATTCATAAATAAAGGTCTTGTTTAGAGACCACATAGTTCTCACAAAAGAAAAAAAACACAGTCACACAGCAGCAGCTCATAAGTTTTAGACATACATGAATACATCATAAAAGATAAACCATGACATGATAAAAAGGTCCCACTATCATATCATCTTTCTTCTTCAATAGGGTTCCACATAATCATCCTCATCTTCATCAAACGGTTCTTCTTCGGAGTCAAATTCTTCTCTTTCATAAAGCTGTCTCACTCTTGTACTTCTACACAGCTTAAGTTGTTCTTCTGCTCCCACTGCATCTCCAATAACAGACCAAGGTATCCCTATACCTTTTATCTCATCTTCCTCGTCTCTATAGACAACTAATGCACAATCATCTCCATTCTCATGCAGAAAACCTTGAGCTTCAATTGTATCATTAGACAAGAGAACATCCCTGATCTTCTTTGACTTAATCTTTTCATTCTTATTAATCAGCTTGGAGTTGAATTGAATATAGACCAATTTATTCAGGCGGACTATAGTAAGCCTATTTCTCTTTTTAGTGTGTACCTATAAATTTAAAATAAGAGCATTTTTAGGTCTGCAATTTAATTGTAATGCTGCTGCAATTTTCAGGTAGACGGGTACTAACCTCTTCAAACCCGCTCCAATTTCTTTCACAATCAGAAGAGCTTGATGTCAAAGATAGGATCCTTGTAGCCATCTTCTGTAAAGCTGGTGTTTTAGTTCCATACAGCCGTCACCATGATGCTGAAATAAATGAAAAACACCTCTATTGGTTAGTAGCCATTTATTGTTAGATGAAAACAGCAAACAACCATGTTGTAATCAAATTTATTGTAATAACAAGTAACTCTATCTGGGTTGTAATCAAAGTTTTCAAAAGTCCTTGCAAGCTTCTTGTTAAATGGTCCTTCTCTATTCCGAAACTTTTTCAGTTCAATGTTGGTAGCCTGATCTTGCTTATCCTCATCATGATAATAAAAAGTCTCCACACAACTGATAAATCCTTCTGTTATTGTGGGCTCATCAAAGATTGATGGGTTACTATAACTATAGTGTGAATTCAACAAATAAGCTGTCAAATGCAATAGAGAATCAAGTCTTCCTTTCATCTTCTTGTCAATAACAGTAATTACCTCCTTGAACCGGGACTCATTATTGTCAAAGACCTCTTTGATCTCTCTTTTCTTTTAGTAGTTCTCCATAAACAAAACCCATGGATGGCTTCATGTCCCCATCAACCAAACGGAGAACCCATTCTTCAGCTCGTGCACATATTCATTATGCTTCTCCTCTTCCTAACTGACCAAACATCAGTCATAATAAATCACCTATTCTTCAGCTTCTCGGCTTCATGTTCTTGTAGCAAACTCTTGGTTCTTGTATATTCTTCTTCCAGCAATCTCTCTCGCAGATCATATTGAGTTGGAGGTTCAAGTCCAGCCCCAAATTGTCCAATTGCTTCAACCATTTGTTTGAACTCATCATTGTCACATGCATTGAATGGTATTGCTGCCAATGTTACAAAAAAAGGTTAATTAGTGTTCAGCACAGCCATAATAGCATCTAATGAATTCTGAAATATAAATACAGAATAGGAACTTACCATGTGTATAGACCCATCTTGCAATATATTTATGCACCTCATGTGTTCTTTCTTTCCAAAGCTCCTTGTTCAGTTTCTGTTGAGTGAAAGATTCAGATTTGGTTGCTTTAGGATCAATAGCACGTGTCCATTTGTCAATGGATCCTAATTTGTGAGGCTCTGAACTTCCAATACAAGTGACTTCCTCTGACTCTCCACCTCCAACCCGAGAAACATTCACTTCCTCTCTAAGTTCTAGCTCACGAACAGTCTTCTCCTCCCTCTTCCTTTTTGCATCATTTAGCGCTTTCTTGCACTTCTCTTTAGCCTCTAGAGCCTTCGGTGTTCTGGCCTTGCATTTCGTCAAAATTGTTTCCTTCATGGGCCACATGTTGCTTCAACCGATAAATCCCTCCTTGCATCATCTTATCACAGAGTTTGCACTTCACCTTGTCCTTGTTGTTAGCATCAACAAGAACCCCATATTCCAATCCCACATCATCCGAATTCCTTCTCAGGAGATTCGCTCCATCATTGTTCGCTCCCTCAGTTTCAGGTGCAACTTCTGTTGTCGACATCCTACATTCATATTTCAGTGAGCATACATTCAGGTTCAGTGACATCAATATTACCAAATGACAGCAGGCATTCAGTATGCAATAGCCTATACATACATTCAGATTTCAGTGAGTTCAGTGAACATTCAGGCAATACATATATGTAGCAAATCAGCTATAACAATTAGTGACATCCTACATTCAGGCATTCAGAGAAGGCATTCAGAGTAACATTCAGGCATTCATGCATTCAGATTAGGCATTCAGAGTAGGCAGACATTCAGATTCAGAGCACAGATCAGGCTCTCTCTAACATTTAGGCATTCAGAGTAGTCATTCAGAGCATTCAGACATCCAGAGTATTCAGCTTCAGAGCAGGGGAGAGGGGGGCGGGGAGCAGGGGAGGGGACTGACCTTGGGGCTGCCGCTTAGGGAGGACTAGAGGACACCGTCGGGGAGGGATGCGCCTGCGGGAGGGGTGCGCCGACGGGAAGACGAGACCGGTGGGGAGGAGCTTCTAGGCGGGGAGCAGTGTGACCGGCGGGGAGGCGCTTCCAGGCGGGGATGAGCTTAGGGATGGGCCACGGGGAGGAGCTTCCAGAAGGGGAAGAGCGCAGCCTGCGGATCCACCTGCCCGGCGCCAACACGGAGGAGCGCGACCGTTGGGAGCAGCTTCCCGGAGGGGTCGCAGCGTCGCAGGCGGAGGCGGGTGAGCGGCAGCGGCCATCTGAGAGCGGGAGAAGCACGAAACAGGCAGGCGCGCGTCCTTTTCCCCTTCTCCCTCTTATCCTTCCCGCACGAGGCTTCTTTTCCCGTGCCCGAAGCCAGCTGCGCGCGCGCTTCCGCGGGGGCGGAAAATTTCGCGCGCTCGCCCGAGGCGTCCGCCTCCACGCCACCTAGAGCGTCTGCGCGCCACCAAATCGCCGCCGAGGCGCTGCACCCGCCTAGGGGTCCGCCTACCCCCGTAGGCCAGGCGAAGCCCTTCGCCTCCAGATTAGTCGTGCCTAGGCGCGCCTAAGACGTCGCCTTTTCGAACTTTGGCCAACCCACAACCATAAGCCCACAAATAAGTTTTCTATTACTATTCTGTATCCACAATAAGCCATACTAATCATTATTGGCGCCCCGAAATCTCTGAACCCTCTCTCAACTTGCAGACACACTGCCGATGTAAGCACGGTTACTCCCTGGACTGGGAATGAATAGGCTCCAAGGACCGGTGATGGTCTCCTGCAGTCCATCTTGACTATTGTGTGCTGAAGAAGTGTTTTTTTTATCAGTTTAGATGGCTCAGCGCTCTTGGAAATTGATGATCTGGATATCTTACTGTATTATCATTTGTTTGTGATAAGATTGTCCTCTACACTCAACAGTGTATCTGTTAAAATCTCTCCCATCTGATTTTTTTTCAATGCTAAATCTGTTCATTTTGAATTTCCAATGAGTTAC
The DNA here is from genome assembly GCA_904845875.1 of Miscanthus lutarioriparius. Lineage (NCBI taxonomy): Eukaryota > Viridiplantae > Streptophyta > Magnoliopsida > Poales > Poaceae > Miscanthus > Miscanthus lutarioriparius. The sequence continues at coordinate 25,921,522 of CAJGYO010000003.1, forward strand.
TACGTGCGTGCTAGAGTAATCTGCTCTTCTAAACTCTGACAGTCCAATGTGAAAGGGGCTGCAACGGTTGGATTAAAGCGGGGCGACGGCTCAGAAGGGAACCTGCCACTGCCAGTCTGCCAGTGCCAGCCTGCCAGGTAGAGAGGGGGCTTATGAACTCACTGACTAGCGGGGCCCACTCGCAGATTCAGTCCTCCCCTCAACGGCTAGTTCCACCCCCGCAGCCGTTGGGACAAAAGCCAAACAAAACCAGAGGAGCTCGCTCACCAAATCACACCACTCTCTCCAAGAACCATCACTCTCTGAGACTCTGACGCTCCCTTGCTGAGCTTCTCGAGAGATCGCCAAAGAAGCAGCGCCGGCACTCCGGCAGCAAGCTCTGCGGCAATGGGGTACACGTACACGCCGACGTACTACTCGGGCCTGCAGGACACCATCGCGTCGCTCTGCAAGTCCATCCTGCCCTCCTTCCGCGTGGGCCGGCGGCTCACGGCCGACCAGGCCGCGGCGCGGCGCCACGCCGAGCAGCTCAAGTGGCAGCAGGAGTCCTTCCATCGCATCCTCCACCTCGCCGCGCTCCACCGCGAGGGCATCGTCCCGGCCTCCGACGTCGCCGCCTTCCGCGGCAACATGCTCGCGGCGCTCGTCGCGCCGCCGCAGCACCCTGAGCAGCCCGCGGTGCTCCGGGACAAGCTCCTCTTCCTCCAGGAGCTCCTCTACGCCAAGTGCGTCTCCGCGTCGGAGTACAACGCGTCCAAGGCACCCCTCGTGCAGCGGCTCGCCGCGTTCGGCGTCGTCGTCGACTGCCCCGACGCCGAGGTCTCGGGCGAGGAGTGGTCGGAGATCGACCTCCGTGACCCGCCTCCCCCCGTCACTGCGGCGGCCTCCGACAAGCCGAAGCACAAGGCCTTCATCACGCCGTGGAAGAGCAGATCCAAGAAGGACCAGGACGTGAACAGCAGCGCATCAAGGCCACCGCTGGCCCCGGTGGACGCCAACAACGCGTCAGTCCTCATGGCCGAGAGCTCGCCGTCGGAAGCGGTGCTCTCCGGGAAGGCCGAGAAGGGGAAGAGGAGGCATCTGGCGGGGATGTTCCACAGCGGTGGCAATGGCACCGAGAACAAGGAGCCTGCGGGGGATGAAGGGGTCGACGAGAAAGAGACGGTGAAAGGTAAGAAGAAAAGCTCGTGGGGGTTCGATGGCATCAAGAAGTGGAAGAAAGCTGGCGCCTGGAACAGTGGCGAGGCGGCAGCCACCGGTGAGCAGCCGCAGCGTGCTCCTCCGCGCTCATCCTACAGCGAGTGCCAGCTGGAGGCGAGCCCCATGGCAGCTGCCTCTGGCCCGGATGCCAAGAGGGCCAAGACGAGGCTGCACTCGAACACGGATGATGACTCTGCTTCCGAGCTGCTGCGTGATAAGGTAATGTGCATTGGTGACTCTCTCATCCTGTATAAGTTTGTTTCAAGAGGTAGCAGTGATGAAGTTACAATATGCATCTGGAATCACTGAAGGTTCTGGTGGAGAACACAAAGAAAGAGCTCTCAAGGATTCAGGCTGAGCTATCATCTACAAATCGGAACTTGAACTTCTCGTAAGTTGTAGTTCACTATGTTCTTTGTCAATGTAATTTCTTTCGATCTTCTGTTGCTCAAAGATGGAGTCTTGGATTTTGTAGGAATCAGCAGATCGATGCCATCTCAACAAAGCTTCCGGTGGACAAGTCTGACCTCAAGCCCTTCTTCCCAAAGTAGATCACTGGACCATACATCATTCAGATTAGGCACATGATTTCTCATAACTGAGATGGTGACATTTTTTTTGGCAGGGCATGGTGTGATCAGCACGGGGATGGCGTGATCACCGCCGCTAAGAAAGAGTTCAAGGAGCACGTGGAAGAGATGGAGAAGCAGAGGGACATCACCTTTGAGGACATCGACCTTGATGACAACTTCAACCCCTGGGCCTTCTCTCAGCATCAGTCGGACTCAGCGATGAAAGGGAAGAAAGTCAATGAAAGCCTCACCAGCAGTTTCACAAACCCCTTCTACAACGAGAAGAACCCGTTCTTGAACACAAACTACAACTGATACAATCATACAAGTGAATGATGTTGGACTCTTTTGCGTTGGGATGTATCAGTTCGTTTATATTTTCATTACTGGTATAATGTTAGTTTTTCCCTTCTTTCCCGGTGACCTACCCGACATGGAACTTTAGTGTCACATGGAAGCCTATACGGTCAACATACAGTTGATAATTCATTTGACTTCACAAAAGATAAACTGGCAGTTCTAGATACAAATTCCTACAGTTTATATACAGTAGACATGTTACGCCACAAGATGGCACACCGGAAACTAATTGAGGTACCGCCTGCAGTATCTTGATCTACAAAAGCAAGGGATCCTCTGGCCTTCATCTTCCCGGTTAAAGTGGTAATCGTACGTAATTTCCTCCCCTGGGTTTATGTGCCGTTCTGCAAAGAACATTACCTGGATGAACATAGAAATAACAAGTGAGAACCCTGTACCTTAACATATATTCCCTCCGGCCTCTGCTCCAAATTGTAGTTCACTTTGGCTTTCTCAAACTTCTCTAACTTTAACCATGTTTTTAGAAGAATAATATATTAATATCTACAAGTTCAAATAAATTCTCTATCGAAATAAAGCGTGAAGAATCTAATGAAACAAATTTGATGTTCTAGATGTTAATAGGTTCTTTTACAAACCTAATCAAAATTAAAGAAGTTTGACTTAGGACAAAAAAACAAAGTGAATTACTCAGTCCCAAATTAAATCAACTTCTAGAGCTATCCTAAGTATTTTCAGTTTGACCAAATTTATAGAAAAGAACAAGGTGATTCTACGAATTTATATTTATTTTGGGATGGAGGGGGTACAATTTGAGTCAGAGGTAGGAGATATTTAGGTTTCTAACGAGGCTGATGCAAGGCATTTAGACTAAAATTTACAATGCAGAAGCTAAATTTTTATAAGGAAAACAAACATGCATAGGCAAAAGGAGTACCTTCTTTTCATTCCTGACTGAGATTATTTTCGCAACGCAGTTTGGCTGATCCAACAAAGATTGAACGAATTGAATGAATATAAAAGCATACATTAGAATAATAAGCAGTAACTGGATGAAGGCCCTGTTTGGAACACAGGTTCCATGCACACTAGAATCTCAAAAGAAGTCTCATGTTCCAAGGGCGGGTCTAAAGAATGTTCAAGCACAAGTTATTTACCTGGCATGAATGATTGACGAATCTTGCAATCCCACCTTTGCGGGTGGCATCAATAATATGCTCCCTGTCAATCTTAAAGAAATAACATGCACTCTTATATTGTTGCCGTTTCCCAGACTGGTATTCGATCTCTCTTTTGTCAGCAACCCGTTGCCCAACAATTTCACCCACATACTCTACAACCTGAAATATTTTTATGCAAGGCCTGAGAATGGTTTTATTTGCTAAAGGAAAAGGTCCAAATTACTCCCTTGAAGTTTGGCCAAGTCTGGATAACCCCCGAAACTAATATTTGGTCCGATTTACTACCCTCAACCATTTCAATTGGTCCAATTTGCCCCTTAACAAGATTTGTCTTTTTTTTTGTTTCTCTACAGAGAAGTTGAGTTTTAATTTCAGATTTTGTGAAGTGATAATGCATGTCATGATTTATTTATTTTTTAAATACATTATAAAATTTTCAGTGTTATGTTTGATACAATTTTGTATTTCTAGTATGAATTTATTATTAGATGTCCTAACCGGTCAAAATAATTATAAATAATATGATGTATATTTTTAACATAAATTATGGTGTTGGCTATAACCTCACAGATTGTGAATTTTTTTTAAAAAAAAAAACTTGAATGTGGAGAAACAGAAACAAAAAAAAAATCTTGTTAAGGGGTAAATTGGAACAAATGAAATAGTTGAGGGGACTAAACCAAATGAAAGGCTAGTTTTGGGGGTTATCTGGACATATGCCAAACTTGAGGGGTAGTAATTTGACTTTTTACTAAATTCCCATATCAGTTGAATTACCATAGAGCCGCGTGGAATAAAGACTGATGTGTATAGACCAAGTCCATGTATGCCAGATTTGTACACAACCAAATGCTTCCACCCTTTTAACTGCTTGTAATGGATGTACTCCTTCTGAAATGGAAAAATGACATGCATGGAACATTTAGTGCTTTGTTCCAACAGTTGATTCTGTAATATTTCTCTCCATTCAAAAATGTAGGATGATTTAGTTTTGTCCTTTTTGAACCAGGAAAAACAGCAGGGGAGGCTCCCACTGTTAAATTTTATTAAGACACAAAAATAACCACAGTACAACACAGAAAAGAATCCTCCAGCTAAGCCTAAGCGAGGCAGGAGCAGAGCTTGTTTAAGACCAAGTTGTCCCATCCCCCGCCCCCCTGTTCATTTGGTCAAGCTCCACCACTTGTCCTAAGTCATACTTCTCTAACTTTGACCAACTTTATGGAAAAATATATTAACATCTAAATTACCAAATAAATGCATTATCAAGACATATTTCATGATGGATTTAATGAAACCAATTTGATGGTGTAGAGCACGCGCATTTTTCTACAAACTTGGTCAAAGAGAAGTTTGACTTAGTACGAAACTAAAACATCTTACACTTTGGAACTGAGGGAGTATGCTGCAAGCTATGATGTATCACTACAGTATATATACGAAGCTACACACTACAATGAAAGATAACTGAAAGAAAATACCTGTCCTGTTCCACAAGGCTTTGAACCATTTATGCGTACCCAAGCATTTATCTGTTCTTGGGAAACACTGAACTCACCACTGTACTCTTCATATTTCTTATGGCTACTATCAGAAAAGCCTTCTCCCTTTCGGCCTTTAAAACCCTGTTTCAAATAACACATAGCTATACAGTCATACAGATATTGATTTACAGACAATAGAAATGTTCAAAAAGTAATACCTCTGTACGTGCACATGTCCAATTGTTGCTTCTCAAGTATTCTTTCTTAGGATTAACGTGACTAGAAAAATCAATGGCATGATCCATGCATCGCCCATAAAAGCCAACATTTTCATTGTGCTCACCTTCAGGCTCACTTTGCAGCAAACCCTGTTGAGACATAACAAGCAAACATGGACATGGAAAATATAAGCTCCACGAATGTAATATTAGATGCAACCATTGAGTCACAGACATTTTCTCTCTTTTTTCTGCGAGCATGAAATTGAAGATCTGAAAAATTACAAAAGGACCAACTATGATTTTACAACCAAACAAAGAAAAACAGAATGCTGAGAAAAAGAAACAGGAACCTTTTTGTTACTATTGGAAAGCACATGACTTGTATCATCCTAAAGAATCATGCTGCATGGAAACTATGTCCAACAAAACACCCCCTTATTCCTTGCATTGCTTGAAGAACTTGCACAGAATTCAGGCATTCTGTGTGTCATTCCGGGTTTACATAATATAGAATATAAAAATAATAAGTTGTAACCAAAGTTTCAAACCATTTCCTATGAGTGTGTTAGTAAGTAAAGGTAAGGGACACTTTTAGCAAAAAGAAAAAAAAGGCATATGCACAGATATCATACCCTCTGATGTGCACACCAAGCATGAAAGAGTACCAAACAATTTACATCTCGGCACTTGATAAATGAGCCCCCAGTTCTGTCACATATTGAACATGCCTGTTGAAAAAAGAATTGCAACAGTCAAGGTAAAGAAAAAGTTCATTAAGGGCCTGTCTGGATCCCATGAATTGAAACCAATATCTTGAAAGTGCTTCTCATTTTATTATCAGATTATTTTCCAATTCCTGGGAACCAAACATGGCCTAAGGGTAATTCCATGGTCAGAATATGCATGTATGGAACTCACAGTATTTCTCTTGGCAGGTGAAGCACCTGAAACATCAAAAGCGCTCATTGTGGTGGCATTTGGGCATTTTGTGCCAGGTGTCCACAGCCCACAGACCATGTGAACCCACTGCATTGTTCGTGGTCCAAGCAAACTCGAATTGTGTTTAACAGAGGTCCAGGAATTGCTGGTGATGTTCTCAGCATTCATAATGCTATCCCCATGTGCACTGTCTACTGCATTTCGCAAGCCTGTTGCAGACAAAATGTTCAAAGCTTGTTGATTTGGAAGTACAAAATAAGTTATGTTCAACAACTTCCCCATGTAAATACTTACTTGTACACTCACTGCTTGCATTTCCTAAGGAATCAACATAATTTTCTGGTCTTTCTGTAGTCATCAAACCTTTGAGCAAACTTTTCAGAATGTTCTTGGTTTTCAGTGCCCTTGTCATAGCTCCACCTCCATAACCACACAGCACACAGACCTGGAAACAGATGCAATGAGAGACTGGTAGGCTGAACAAACTTCTTTTTTCTCGAACACGCAGGAGAGCTGCGTATCATTTCATTAAAAGGAGAAGAAACTGAACAAACTTCTTGTTCCCTAGAAACAATTATTTATTCTCTATGTGATGGATTTTAGGAAAACCAAAGGAAGGCTGTATCATGAGGGCCAGGGTCCGAGTAAAAAAGGTAGTAACATGAACAAATGTTTTCCCTAAGGCAAGACAGTACAGGGAATGGCCTACCGCCTACCACTAGAAAATGCTTGCAAAGTTTCAGTTAAGGTGGTTGGGTCCACAGTTCAGATCAGTAAGGCACAGATGCACTTAAACAGAACCAAAGTTGATATAAAATAAACTTTGTGCTTCTTTAATATATAATATGCAGCTCTCCTGCATGTTCAAGAAAAAAAACTTTTGGCCATGGAGTAGCGAATAAGATGCAGCAGCCACTTATATTTAAAAAAAAATCACTGCATCTGTTAGAGTACGTCAGGGGCCTATTGGGCCTGGGTTGGCTGTATAGCCCATTAGTGTTAGAGTTAATTAGAGATAAGGGTCGCTTACTTAAGGGTCAAGTAAGCCTTGCTTGGGAGTCAAGTAAACCTCTCTATATAAGGAGAGGAGATGTATCGATCTAATCAAGCAAGAATTAAGAAGGAAATCCCTTCCCTCTTGCTCGGCCGTGGGCCTCCCTCGCAGCCCTAGCCGTCACAACTATGGTCATAAACAGTACCCGCTTCACTGTAGCGCGGCGGGTACTGTAACCCAACCCTCGCCGCCTCTCCCTCAACTCTCTCCCTCTCAATCCTAGCAGCCACATAACAGCATCCATGTAGACAGCTCATTTTCCCTTTCCTGAAATCAAATCTGTGGATCAAGCAGATTGGAGATTTACTGATATACTTCCTCCATCCCAAATTATAAGACGTTTTAGCATTTCTATATTCATAGCTTTTATTATGTATGTAGACATAATATATCTAGGTGTGTAGCAAAAGTTATGAATCTAGAAAAGCCAAAGCGTCTTATAATTTGAAATGGAGGAAGTTTTATAAAGAAACTTGCCACTTTTGTAAAGTAACAACAGCTAGAAATATTGTTGGTACTGGTGAAACAACAACAACAACAACAAAAAGCCTTTAAGTCCCAAACAAGTTGGGGTAGGCTAGAGTTGAAACCCAACAGAAGCAATCAAGGTTCAGGCACGTGAATAGCAGTTTTCCAAGCACTTCTATCTAAGGCTAAGTCTTTGGGTATATTCCATCCTTTCAAGTCTCCTTTTATTGCCTCTATCCAAGTCAACTTCGGTCTTCCTCTGTCTCTCTTCACGTTACTATCCTGACTTAGGATTCCACTACGCACCGGTGCCTCTGGAGGTCTTCGTTGGACATGTCCAAACCATCTCAACCGATGTTGGACAAGCTTTTCTTCAATTGGTGCTACCCCTAATCTATCACGTATATCATCGTTCCGAACTCGATCCCTTCTTGTATGACCGCAAATCCAACGCAACATACGTATTTCCGCGACACTTATCTGTTGAACATGTCGTCTCTTCGTAGGCCAACATTCTGCCCCATACAACATAGCCGGTCTAATCGCCGTCCTATCCGTCCTATAAAACTTGCCTTTTAGCTTTTATGGTACCCTTTTGTCACATAGGACACCAGATGCTTGGCGCCACTTCATCCACCTTGCTTTGATTCTATGGCTAACATCTTCATCAATATCCCCGTCTCTCTGTAGCATTGATCCTAAATATCGAAAGGTATCCTTCCTAGGCACTACTTGACCTTCCAAACTAATATCTTCCTCCTCCCGAGTAGTAGTGGCGAAGTCACATCTCATATACTCAGTTTTAGTTCTACTGAGTCTAAAACATTTGGACTCCAAAGTCTCCCGCCATAACTCCAGTTTCTGATTCACTCTGTCCGACTTTCATCAACTAGCACTACATCGTCCGCTGTATGTCCCTTATGACCTCATCCATCACTAAGGCAAATAGATAAGGGCTCAAAACTGACCCTTGATGTAGTCCTATCCTAATCGGGAAGTCATCCGTGTTTCCATCACTTGTTCGAACACTAGTCACAACATTGTTGTACATGTCCTTAATGAGCCCGGCGTACTTCGTTGGGACTTTATGTTTGTCCAAAGCCCACCACATAACATTCCTTGGTATTTTATCAGCCTTCTCCAAGTCGATAAAAACAATGTGTAGGTCCTTCTTCTTCTCCCTATACCGCTCCATAACTTGTCTTATTAAGAAAATGGCTTCCATTGGTACTGGTGAAAGAAATGACTAATTCCCTAATTATATTCTTTCTAGGTATCATATTCCCGAGTTCCAGTGTCAAAAAATTATTGTCAGTAAGCACCATATCTAGGTCCATTTGCAGGAAGAACCATCAAACGATTTTTGTTTTTCAGCAGCGTGCTGAGCTCATAAATCATTGTGACATGCCATTTCCTTGGTTTTATTTCCTAAGGACAGCAAGAATGGGGAATATAGTTTTTTTAGGTAGTATATACTCAAAGCAAAGAAATCAATGTGCATAATTATGCTAAATAAATCACCACAAGGATGCATTCACTAATTTTGCTTACTGTGTTCATGGTATTAGTCTTGCAGGGTCTGCAAAACCATTGACCTCTAGGAACTTTTAGAACACCATAGCAGGCTTGGTGCACCTACACAAAATACAGGACTCTATAAATATGCAGTAATACTAGGGCACAGGTACAGAGTAGTATGAAATACTTTGATATAGCACTTGCTGCACTCTATCAATCGATTGCAAGGCTCCAGGTCTGAGATCACACAAACACAGCATGGAGCATCTGAGCTGAGCCTTCCACTGTATCTGTACAAGATATTAAGCAGAATTTGTCAGATCAGTTAGTAATGAAAGAAATTAGATAAACATAGGGCGTGCTCCCAAGACCGTATCCTTTCTTGGAAAATAAATCCATAAGATGCATATAATGGAATCACAACCTCCTAGCATTCACTTCCTGGGCTAGCGCAGCATTGTCTTTGTCACTGCCAGGATAGCATGCTGATTTGCTTCCGAATTTCTTATGCCTCCTAATCCTAGTAAGAGATACACTTGTTCTTCGATTCTTAGTCCCTGTACATGGTTGGAATACTAGGTTAGTAAAATAAAAGTGTCGTTTATTAGTGCATCCTGATACAATTTTTATGTACAAAATACATCTGTTGCACATGTGAATAGTTAATACATAATCTGGGGTATGTATTTTTTCAGTGAAAACAAAAGAACAGAAGTTATGTGGCATAGAATCAATTCTTGGTTGTGTTATGCTGTTTTAAGGAAAAAAATGGGTTTCTTACCAGTTCCGTAAGTTGTTGAAAAAATTAATTTAACTGTTTACTACATGGTGAACCACAATCAATCTTTTTTTCCTGAAATGACTTCAAAGTTTCTAAACATACTAACAAGGGCTAACTACAGGGCATATAGAGAAACATCTTCCATCTTATGGAACATAATCGGTTTCACTAATATACAGCCAAGCATACTATGGTACTTTTCTCGTATCATTACTTGATGGTGATATTGACAGGCGATTTGTTTCCACATCTGTTAGACCAAGAGAGTCATCTTCTCCAATAACTGAAATGAGATGCCTTTTCATATTTCTAGTATTCTAAGAGAAAATCAAAGCAAGCTATATGCTCAAACTAGTTGAAAAGAATGTTCTCAAACCATACCACTAGATGTTCTTTTGTGGTGAGCCACATGTGACCTCAAATCATTAGATGAATACCTACTCCTTTTGGAATCCTGCAGTTCATATTCAGCTTGTGGACTGCAATTTTCATCATCAACGGAATACTTATCTATAGAATAATCTGAGCTGTTCACAGAACAATCTGAGCTTTTCTCCTCATACAAGTGGGTGCTTTCTGTCTTACAGAGTTTAACAGCATGGCATCTCTTAGCCTTTTTAAGAACCAGACTGAGAGGAACAATTTTGGGAGATTTCCGGTTATCGTTTGTAATCCCTGTAGCAATTAAACTAGAATCAATCCCACCACTTCCACTGCAAGCACCTTCACTGTTAGTGTTAGGTTCATTAACAATGCAATTCAGAGACACATATTTAGGCAGTTTGCGGACAAATGCTCGACTCCCTTCCTGGTGATGTTTTGTTCTATCCGGAGTGCTCATATCCTCTACTAGCCTTTTTATATCAGAGGAATTTAATCCACCGAGAAAATTGCCCTTGGCATCTGGTTGCTCATCACCTTCGAAAAACTTGTTCTGGCTGTGAAGCCGTTTCACAGGCTTATTCAGATGCATAATAGGATGTTTCCGCTTGGTTCTCAACACCCTGCAAGAAAATGAGTTAACCTCATTTTGTGGTTGATAACCCCCCTTTTGGGACGATTGGGAACTAGCCCTAGTACAATCATCTGATTCAGAACCTTTAACAGGGCACCTCAATGTTCTAGTCTTTTTTGGCAGTTCAAAACAATGCTCCTCTTTATCCTTTTCTTCCAGTCTCCTTCCCTCAGAAATCTGATTACGTTTGCGCTTCACTCTAGATGGGCCCAGCTCAGATTTCGCAAAACTATTTAGGGGTTCTTCACATCCTGTACTGGTAGGAACATAGCTGGATGCTGAACATTTCTCAATTCTTGATCCTTCATCACATAGATTTTTACGTTTGCTATGTTTAGCAGTAGACGAGGATACATTGTTAAATTCAGGTGACGTCTGAAACTTTGTCACTATAATGCTGGACGATCCAGATGAGAAACCAAAATTTGGCTGTCCTTTAGATACTACAGAATCTCTATAGGCATCCTTTTTCTCTGCTACAGCTTTGGATGAACTGTCATCAGCCACTGAAGCTTCGGATACATTCTCCAGTCTCTCCGGTATAGCAATAGAAGGCTGGTTCATTACTTTATCGGAGACATCTTTACAATGAGAAGTTTGAGACAAGTATCTTACATCTATTTTATTGCTCAAGCATTGGCATGTTAACTTCTCGTTCTCCCCCAGTGTGCAGCATCTGGTAGGCATTTGCAGCTGATGTTTGCCTTTAGGAGCAGCATGACCTATTTGGTCAATTCTGACATCACAGTGTTTTGTAAAGCCGCAACTAGACAAACATTTTGGGACTACAGAGTAGCAGCATCTTCCATTGCAACAAGAACCTCGTTCTTTTGTATTAAGAACATCATATAGAGAGTATTTTGTTAAGCTATTTGCTGCATGTCCCATAGAACTGTAATAAACAGAAGTACATGAATAGAAGCATGGAGATAGGTACAGAAGCACATTCATGAAGTATGAAATATGATGCAAATGTGGCTATGGTAAAAGAACTAAGTGCAGTAACATTAAAATAAAGATTTAAGTACTAAGAGAATTATACTGTTTCCCGATCCAAAATAAAAGTCCGTTAGGACATCGAGACGGTCTCCAATATTTCACATTGACTTGCAATGTAAATGGAAACATGCTGCTTTAATTTTTCGTGATGAATCTAATAACATCATTTATGTCAATTTGTATTATGTTTTAGATATGGATGGCTAAGTTAAAAAGGTTTGACTGACAAAAATCCTAAATGGACTTTGGGATCAGATCAAATACGGAGTACATAATGGTAAAACAATAGTTGCAAAAAAGAGAAGGAAAAAAAGGAAAGACAACCCAGATAGATCCCTATCGCAAAGCGTTGTGGCATCTTAGCCTGGCACAAATGCTACAGTAAATATATCCTTGCAATCAGAGAGGATATTATAATTTGAATTAAAGAATGGAAAAGGTGTGGCAGACCCCTGAACTATTAGAGCATCTCCAAGAGTTCCCATATCCAACATTTAAAGTCAGAATTAAGGTTTATACAACAAAAATTGCCCTCCAATAATCCCCCTATCCAACATCATATATTTAGTGGTATCCAAAATCAACCCCCCCGTTCTCTCTCTCTCTCTCCCCCCTCGAATTTGGGGTGATATGTGTTGTCTACCTTGTATGTTATTTGGGATAGGGGAACTGTTAGAGGAGAGAAGTATTTATGGGGGATTTTTTATTAGGATGCCCCTATATCAGAATATAGGGGAATTAAATTTAGGATGACTTGTGGAGATGCCCCTAGGGTGACTCTAAACCCCTAAACTATAAAACTTTCACAAATAATTAAAATTAAATTATGGTATGTAAGCTGCTAGAGTAAATAACTAGATGTTATCTAAAATGGGAAAAAAACAAATAACCAGAATAAGGCAGGAATTGATCACAACCATAATATTGCATCTTGGTAACAATCTTGGTGCTAAAACATTGATTAATGTATACAGTGAGGAAAACAAAGGTTCATAGTGTGATGGAAATAACCAGCAAGAATAGCAACAAGGATAACAGAAGGATCAAATAAACCAGTTTACCTACTGCAGTGCAGTCCATCAATGGGACATGAGCAACAGGAAGACTGCAAGACGTATTCCCGAGAACATAATGATGATCTTTGTGTAAAAGTGGAGCAAGCACAAAATTCATCTAGCCCTGAAACAAGAAAAGAAAAGGTGTTACAATGAATTAAGACATGGAAACATTTAAACAATTGTCCATCATAGAAACAACCATTGTAGATGAAGAAAGCAACCTTCAAGAGTAGGCTTATTGGCTAGAACTGGACCAACATCACTAGAAAAATGAGTTCTGCACAAGTGACCAGGTATAAAACCAAGCTTGGAAACATCTTCCTGAATTTTGCAACAGCATCCACAAATCGATTTTCCCAGTGTTGACTGATAATTTTGGCAAAAGCTAGGTAGAAGCTCCTGAGAAGAACAAGATTTCCCATTCTCGCAGCTGATTTTTGCAAAAGCTCTCAAACTTCTATGTGTGCAGTCATGAACTCGCTCAAAAGTACCATGGCCCCTGGCCTGCACAAAATGCATGTGTAAGACATAATCTTTTGCTGACCTCTCACTCTTTGTTTGCTGCACAGCAAATTTGGCAATAGGTCATTCTCTGCTGTCCTAGTTGCTGTAGCAGTAGGGCAATAGGCCACCACTGGTACATTAGTTGGTAGCTAATACATCAGCCATGTCTTGGTAGTGGGCTGAGGTAGGAATTGTACTGCTAGTACTAGGAGTAGTTGGGGTTGTACTCAGCCATGCTCATGTGTACCTTATAGTTGGTACATGAGTTTATATACTCTACCTCTATGCAATGAAAACAGGCAGTTCAGTTGCCACAAACCAAAAGAGCTGAGTTCTGGCCAACGCTGGTACTTGTGCTGTGTGTGCGCGCCTGTGCTCACCCCTTCTTCTACCTCTAGCCATAGTGTGTGTGTGCTGGTAAGCTTACTGCTTACATGTGCAGGGCAGTGAGGGACCAACAAGTGGCATCGGAGCCGTACAGGTTCGCCTGCATCGCCGGACTAATCGCCGGCGATGGCACCTAGCTCGGAGACGGGCGACAGCAGCGGAGCTGCGGGAGGCGGCAGTGTTGCTGGGGCTGCCCAGCCACGACAGGAGGTCGTCGTGCGCACAGTGCGGGAGATCAGCGGCACTACTTGGCCATAGCTGACTCGCACCAACTATGGCGAGTGGGCGGTGACCATGAAGGTCAAGCTCAGAGCTCAACGGCTCTGGAACGCCATCGACAAGGGCACCAACGTAGAAGAAGATGACATGTCAGCGCTGGAGGTATGGATGAAAACGGTACGGATATTTATTCGACCGTCCGTTCGACCGAACAAATATGAACACTTATCTGGATAGTTACTCGGATATCCGGTTTTTTTTTCGGATACGGATACTAAAACGGATATCTTAGGCGGATATCAAATACGGATGTAATATCATCGATATCCGGCGGATATCGGATAATCCGGATAAGTATCGGATATATCCGGATATTTAAAAACGGATATTATCCGGATATTTATTCAAAATTTAAAAATCACAAATTTGAACCATCCAAACTATCTCAAATGGAAAGTTGACCAAAACAACAATTGTAGATTTTGATGAGTTGAACAAACTTGGTATTCAAAACTTTTCAATTTGAAGTCATTTAGAGTTCATAATACTAGAGTCAAAGTGTTGTTTTTTCATTTGACCAAATTTGACTTGGTCAAACTTGCTCAAATGAGACACTAAATGACCTCAGATGAAAAAACTCTGAATACCAAGTTTGATCATCTCAACAAGATCTACAATTGTTACATAGCTCATTTTCCCATTTGAGAAAGTTTTATCAAACACTAGTCATAAATTCTTGAATCTCATATAGACTTTCTGAAACTATGTCACATACTTGTGAAATTTGAACTACATTTTGTTCAAACTTTTTCAAATGAAAAAATGACCTATATAAGAATTGTATATCTTGATTAGATGAACAAATTTGGTATTCAAAACTTTTCAATTTGAGACAATCTAGGGTTCCGAAAACTAGTTTGTAAACGTCGAAATTTAAAAATCATAAATTTGAACCGTCCAAACTATCTCAAATGGAAAGTTTACCAAAACAAAAATTGTAGATCTTGATGAGTTGAACAAACTTGGTATTCAAAACTTTTCAATTTGAAGTCATTTAGAGTTCATAATACTAGAGTCAAAGTGTTGTTTTTTCATTTGACCAAATTTGACTTGGTCAAACTTGCTCAAATGAGACACTAAATGACCTCGAGATGAAAAAACTCGAATACCAAGTTTGATCATCTCAAAGAAGATATACAATTGTTACATATCTTATTTTCCCATTTGAGAAAGTTTTATCAAACACTAGTCACAAATTCTTGAATCTCATATAGACTTTCTCGGTCACACACCGCAGAAATTTGAACTACATTTTGTTCAAACTTTCTCAAATAAAAAAATAGCCTATATAAGGATTGTAGATCTTGATGAGATAAACAAACTTGGTATTCAAAACTTTTCAATTTGAGACAATCTAGGGTTCAAAACTAGTTTGTAAGCATCGAAATTTAAAAATCACAAATTTGAACCGGCCCAAACTATCTCAAATGGAAAGTTGACCAAAACAAGAATTGTAGATCTTGATGAGTTGAACAAACTTGGTATTCAAAACTTTTCAATTTGAAGTCATTTAGAGTTCATAATACTAGAGTCAAAGTGTTGTTTTTCATTTGACCAAATTTGACTTGGTCAAACTTGCTCAAATGAGACACTAAATGACCTCGGATGAAAAAACTCTGAATACCAAGTTTGATCATCTCAAGAAGATATACAATTGTTACATAGCTCATTTTCCCATTTGAGAAAGTTTTATCAACACTAGTCACAAATTCTTAAATCTCATACGACTTTCTAAAACTATGTCACACACTTGTGAAATTTGAACTACATTTTGTTCAAACTTTCTCAAAATGAAAAAGGCATATATAAGGATTGTAGATCTTGAATCCATGACCATGACTCCATGAGACCCATGAAGCAATGTGCTTGGCTATTTCTACTCATGCCGCCAAGATTGGTGCTTATATGATGTTTGATGTATGATGTATCTCAGATCTTTATCTTATTTGTTGCTTTACTCTTTAGTCTTTCGACTTAATCTAGATGGATTATGGACTCAGAGTGGTGTAATGGTTTATGCACGCGATATGATATATATATATATATATGCCGCTTTTACTCAATATCCGAATAGATATTTGTATCCGACCTTCTCCGAATCCGATTCATACCGTATTCGATACTCATTATTCGTATCCGTGAATCGAAGTCAATCCGTATTCGTATATGTATCCGAAACGCTATCCGTGTCCGAATCCGAATCCGAATGTAAATATGAAAACAAATATAATATGAGTGATATCCGTTCAGATCCGATCCGCTTTCATCCCTAGCCGAGGCCATCATCGCTCTTTGCTCGCGAGTACCGGAGTCGCTAGGGGCGAAGAAGTCTGCCAAGGAGGCGTGGGAGACCATTGCAGTGATGCGCGTCGGCTCTAATCGCACAAAGAAGGCGACGGCCCAGCTGCTGAAGCAGGAGTACGCCAACCTCAAGTTCAAGGATGGTGAGTCGGTGGAAGACTTCTCCCTCCGCCTGCAGTCGCTCATCAGCAAGTTGGGGAGCCACGGTGTCACCATCGACAAAGAAGAGGCGGTCTCTAAGTAGCTCCACTCCGTGCCGGTGAAGTACATCCAGATCGCTCTCTCCATAGAGACGATGCTGGACCTGTCCACCCTCACTATTGAGGATGTGACAGGCCGTCTGCAAGCGGTGGACAAGCGCATAGAGCAAGCCACAGCAACGACGGACAGCGGCAAGCTGCTACTGACAGAGGAGTGGGCTGCCTAGATGAAGGAGAAGAAGTCCAGGGAAGCCTCCTCCAGCTGCGGTGGCGATGGCAAACGTCGCAGCAAGGCTTCTTCGGAGAAGAAGAAGAAGAAGGTCGACCCCAACGCCTGCCGGCGCTGCGGGAAGACATGCCATTAGGCAAAGAAGTGCCCAAATCGCGAAAGCAGGAGCAGCAGTGGTACCTGGACTCCGACGCTAGCAACCACATGACGGGCTCCAAGACAGCCTTCTCCGAGCTCGACAGCAACGTGACCGGCACGGTGAAGTTCGGTGACGGCTCAAGGGTGGCGATCCGAGGGCGCGGCACCATCATCTTCAGATGCCACAACGGCGAGCAATGCGCACTGACGGATGTATATTACATCCCGCAATTGCGTTCAAGCATCATCAGCATTGGCCAGCTGGATGAGCGCGGCAGCGAGGTGCTGATCAAGGACGGTGTCCTCAGGATCAGGGACCGGGAACAGCGGCTTCTTGCCAAGGTGAAGAGGTCCCGAACCGTCTGTACCTGCTCGACTTGACGATGGAGAAGCACATCTGCTTGGCTGCACAACGCACGGAGGAGTCGTGGCTGTGGCACACCCGCTATGGCCATCTCGACCAGACGCCTCGGCAAAGCCGGAAAAGATGGTCCGAGGGCGCTTAACATCGAAAGCACGCAGCGAAGCTATATAACAATACACCGCGCCGGAAGCAAAGAAGGTCATTGTTCCCAAAGATGGCGAAGTATCGCGCGGCAGAGGCCCTCGAGCCGGTCCATGGTGACCTCTCGCGGGCCGATCACGCCAAAACACGCATGGTCAAGCGCAAGTACTTCGTCTTGCTGGTGGATGACCGCAATAGGTTCATGTGGGCTGCACTTCACCAATAAGACCGAGTCGTGAAGCGGTCAAGAAGTTCAAGGCGCGCGCGGAGGCGGAGAGCGGCAAGAAGCTGCGTGTGCTGCGGACAGATCACGGCGGCGAATTCACCTCTGTAGAGTTTACAACGTACTACGCGGATCAAGGTGTGGTGCGCCACCACACCGCGCCGTACACACCACAACAGAATGGCGTGGTGGAGAGGCACAACCAGACAGTGGTCGGCATGGCGAGGTCGATGATGAAGGCTACGAAGATGCCGGCGGAGTTCTAGGGAGAGGCGGTGACAACGGCGGTGTTCATCCTCAACCGCGCGCCCACCAAGGCCCTGAAGGGCAAGACGCCGTTCGAGGCTTGGCATGGACGCAAACCAACCGAATGTGCCCTTCCTCAGGACATTTGGCTGTGTTGGCCATGTCAAGAACACAAAGCCCCACCTCGGCAAGCTGGAGGACAGAAGCACGCCCATGGTGTTGTTGGGCTATGAGGAGGGCAGCAAGGCCTATCGCCTTTATAATCCCAAGGGAGGCAGGGTGGTGGTCTCTAGGGATGTAGTGTTCGACAAGATAGCTGCTTGGGATTGGGAGGATCAAGGCGCCAGGGAAGCTGCTGGTGTCAGCAGCACATTTGTTGTCGAGCACTTGGCGATCCAAGGAGGAGATGATGACGTTGGAGAGCGGTGCTGTCATTGGAGAGCGATCTCCACCAAAGAATGGCGCATTCACCTCCACCACGGTCCCCTGCGACAAAGAAGACAGGGACACCCCCCATCGAGTTCGTGATCACCACCCACCCAAGATCGACGAGTTCGTGGATGCTTTCCATGACGGCGAGAGGTTCGGTTCGTGGTGGTGGACAACCTTGTCGGCGAAGGGGAGCTCTGGTCAGCGCTAGCCGGCTTCTGGATGACCCAGAACTACTCCTCGTCAGCGCAGAGGAGCCGCCGACGTTCACAGTGGCTGAACGCGACGCCAATTGGCGTCGGACGATGTTGGAGGAGATGAGGGCGATCGAGGACAATGGGACATGGGAGCTGGTGGATCCACCGGTGGGCTGCAGGCCGATCGGGTTGAAGTGGGTCTACAAGGTGAAGCGGGACGAGCGCGGTGCCATTGTCAAGTACAAGGCTCGGCTCGTCGCCCGTGGCTTCGCGTCAACAGAGGGGGCATCGACTTCGAGGAAGTCTTTGCTCCGGTGGCGTGAATGGAGTTCGTTAAACTTCTTTGTTGGCCATGGTAGCAGCGAAGGATTGGTGCGTCCACCACCTCGACGTCAAGTCTGTGTTCCTCAACGGCAAGCTCGTGGAGACGGTCTTCGTCAAGCAAGCTCAAAGGCTTCGCCAATCAGGGCGCCGAGCACAAGGTGCTCAAAATCGCACAAAGCGCGCTCTGGGCTGCGGCGAGCCCTCGGGCGTGGAACGCCAAGCTCGACGCCACCTTGGGTGAGCTTGGGTTCACTCGCTGCGCAACAGAGCACGTGCTGTACACACGGCGACGGGGAAGGAGGAGCTCGTCGTTGGCGTGTATGTGGACGACTTGATCGTCACTAGAGCGCGGGCGGAGAACATTGACGGCTTCAAGCGCGAGATGGCCACTCGTTTCAAAATGAGCGATCTCGGTGCGCTCTCCTACTACCTCGGCATTGAGGTGAGGCAGGGGAAGGAGCACATCTCCCTGGGCCAACGCGCCTATGCGGAGAAGTCACCGGGCGCAGCGGGCATGGCGAGTGTAAGCCGTCAGCAACTCCAATGGAGGAGCGGTGAAAAGCCGCCCAAGCACAAAGATGGCGGCGCGAAGGTGGACGCGACGCGCCACCGGAGTATCGTCGGTGAGGTCACGCTACCTCACGCATACTCGGCCGGACATCGCGTTCGCGGTCGGGTATGTTAGTCGGTTCATGGAGGAACCGCGTGAGGATCACTGGACGGCGGTGAAAAGGTTACTGCGCTACGTCAAGGGGACGCTCGATCAAGCGATCATCTTCCCCAAGAGTGGCGGCAAGGGTGGGTTGCGGCTCACGGTCTTCAGTGAGGCACCCCCCAAGGCAAAGGAGGGTGAATCGGAGCTCACTGTTTTCAACGACGCAGACATGGCGGGCGACATCGACGGGCGACGGAGCACCCTCTGGTGTGCTTGTCTTCCTTGGAGCAAATTTCATCGCCGCAATCGCCGAAGCGAAGATTGTGGTCTTTGTCGGCGTGTGAGGCGAGTACGCCGCAGCCGCCACGACGGCGCGCGTTGTGCCGCTCGTTCGCGATGAGTGCTGGGCGAAATGGACCGGCGAGGAAGCTCACCGCCCACTCGATGGTGGACAATCAGCCCGCCATCGCCCTCGCCAAGAATCCTGTCTTCCACGACCGGAGCAAGCACATCGACATCAAGTTCCACTTCCTCCGAGACTACGTCGATGGAGGACAGATCGTCATCGAGTTTGTCGAGACCGGCAGACAGCTCGCTGACATCCTCACCAAGTCACTCGGGCGCCTACGGTTCATGGAGCTGAGGAAGATGATTGGCATGGATGAGGTCAAGGCTTTGGGTTAGCAGCAGGATTAGGGGAAGAATTGTAAGACATAATCTGCTGCTGACCTCTCACTCCTTGTTTGCGGCACAACAGATTTGGCAATAGGTCATTCTCTGCTGTCCTAGTTGTTGTAGCAGTAGGGCAATAGGCTACCACTGGTACATTAGTTGGTAGCTAATACATTCGCCATGTCTTGGTAGTTGGCTGAGGTAGGAATTGTACTGCTAGTAGTAGTAGTAGTTGGGGCTGTACTCAGCCATGCTCATGTGTACCTTATAGTTGGTACATGAGTTGTATATACTCTACCTCTATGCAATGAAAACAGGCAGTTCAGTTGCCACAAACCAAAAGAGCAGAGCTCTGACCAACGCTGGTGCTTGTGCTGTGTGTGTGCCTGTGCTCACCCCTTCTTCTATCTCTAGCCATAGTGAGTGAGTGTGTGTGCTGGTAAGCTTACGGCTTATCTGTGCAGGGCAGTGAGGGACCAACAGCATGGATTATAGAAAAGTAATAAAGAACAATCGTTTTGATGGATGTGCTTGTTGTTGCTTCTGCTATGTGCAATAAGGTCAACTTACCATTTTATCATAGAAACAGGGAACCTCAATCTCACCATGTGCAACCTGATGGGATTTATAACCCACGTGAGTGCAGCTCATGCAATTTGCATGACATGAAACTCTTGCAGAATTTTTCGAGATTCCAGTGTTAGGTTGACTAGGCAGCAAATGTGACAGGGAATCACCATGAATCAAATGTTCCTGACTCTTAGCATGGGATGCATCTTGAGGATTATATCCAGAAGAAGCCGCTGAAAGAGAAATGCCCTCTGATCTCCTTTTCATATGAACAATGGCTGAGGTCAACTTTGAGTGATTATCATTAGCCGCCATAGTTTCAGTCTGTCTAGTGGCACTTTCTGGATGATCAGAACCACATGCAACATCCAGGGCCTTAGGAAGATAGTGCTCATTACTGTTGAGAATGTCATCGATGGGTTCAGGTGTATTATTCCTCTCAAGGTGTGAAAGAAATAATGAGATAAATGAATTCTTGGATGTATCGTCCGTAAGCTCATCACCTTCAGAATGCTTCGTGCCATTAACAACTTCAAGTGGTTGCTTCTTATTTCCAATACTAATGGATGATTCATTATGTTCAAGAGATAGACTTTTGTTGATCTTTGTTGCTTGCTTTGGACAAGGATCTGCACCACATGATCATGGTGTTACATATCATGTCATATGTGTTCCACAAGCAGAAAATGCTCTCAAGTCTCAAGCCTCAAAGGATGTGCACATATACTTATGGATCAAATCAGATGATTCTACTATGATGGTCCAAATCATACAAAAAAGTGCGTGACATATATCAATAAAAAATATTTAACAGTTTCTAATTGTGGCCTTTCAATTTTACACTTACAAAGTCTTGGCATGGCGAAGCAGAAACAAAACTGTAGATGCTTTATTGATAATTATCAGAGTCAGCTTCTAATGTTGTACCTTTGGATAACAATGCACAAAGAAAATAATGAAAGAAGCACAATATGAAAGGTAAGCTCACTTTGATTTATCGGTGGCCTATGTGTCTGAGGTTTCTGAAATTCAATCATCGCTGACTGCCCCAATGGGAAAAGAGTAGTCATAGATTGATGATAAGAAGATTGCCCAAGCTTTAATTCAGTGTTTGAAGCATTGCTCACGGTGTCCTGGAATGTTTTATGGGGGAAATTTGGTCTGCACGCCCTACTATCATGGTTCAGAACTCCTGTAGAACATGGCATAGGATTACAAAAGGACGCATCAAAGTTTTTCTCCAAACGGATTCCATAACTATGGGCCAAATGATTTCCATTGTAATGTCTTCCCATGCTTGCTTCAAAGTGTGGGCTTCCACTAGGAGTGGTAAGTGGGTTCAAGTCCAATGCATGAACTGGATGGTTTTTAGCGAGCCCTAAATTCATCGTAGTGAAACTCTGAAGCAAAGCAGAGTTCTTTGTAAAAGCTTCGCGCACATCAACATTCTTTCTGTAATATGTTTCATCCGACCCGTTTACTAGCTTCTCAACATTAGTGCGTCTTCCACCCTCAATGGACAGATCACCGGAATAAGCTGGTTTGTTCATAGGTCCAGTGATTTTTCCATATCTACCTAATAACCCCATTTTTCCTGTTCCACTGTTTCTTGATGCAAGACTTTTCAATATGTGTTCTTCTGGAGAACTTTTCATACATGCCCATTCCGGCCAATCCCACCTGGTGTTAGCAATAGATCCTCCCACCTAGATACATAAAAAAGGGGGGAAATGTAATGACAGCTCTGCATAAATGTTTGAACTCCAACAAAAAAAGCTTGTTCATAACGTGTACATGATCGGTCATGCTGGAACTGTGCATGTGAAGAAAACATATCTCCCTAAGCTTTGTTTTGTCCATCCAGAGACAAAAATGTCTCAAAGAAAAAGGTGTGCAGGAAGAGCACAACTAAATAAGAAGGGCAGAGTTGTATTCACTATTTTACATTGTGTAATGAAGTGTTGCAACTAATTCGTTGTTGTAGTAAGTCTTTTACATGTGTAATATTTTACAACTAATTCATGGACAAAAGGTATTCAGTTCTATTAATATGTAACTTGGACCAATCAAACTACAACAGCTGGGACCAGAGCTGGATGTAATACTCACCCCTATGCAGAATTTGAACCATTGTGCAATACTCATGCCATTCTCCACGCGGACAATTTCACCAGCATTTTCTGGAGTTCTTCCAGCATGCTGTAACAAGCATATGCAAGTACAAAACTTCAATTTTTCAGGCATAGAGTGGATAACTTTACCAGCAGAAAAAAAAAATGCCAGTGTGTTTAAATGTGGAACCAAAAAAAATAGTTAGGACAAATCCTTTAGCACCTCGCAGAATTTAGCTACAGACATTCGCAACCGATGACACAAGCAAATGACTCCAAAAAGCCCAGCTTCACCCACAAAGAACTCTCCACCTATTCAAGCGCCATGGGCATGTCAGAAGAATTCAACAATGTATGTCAAGTGAGGATAATTGATTTAGGAAACAGCATCAAGATATTGCTACTAAGTATCAACCAATAGTAATCTCAACATTTCTCACTTTTACCAAACAGATTGCTATTAAAATGCTGAAAGCAGGAACATTGTCCAATAGCTGGGTATAAATGTTTTAATTGCACACAACTAATCATGCATATTCAAATGGCTGTCTTTGCTTGAGTCTTGAGGACATTACAGGTACAGATTTTGGATGTGGCAAAAAATGCTCAATAATGTAACTTTGTAGCCATTTCAAAGACTACCTCCACAGTGATACTGTGGTGGTCAAGTCAGGTTGTAACAACATTGCAAGTTGAACCCACCAACATTCATACAGGTGACACGGATACGATCACCAGGCAGTGTAGGATGCTGATGAGTCATCGATTTGAATGGCAATTTCTGCAGTGCATGGACACTTGAGTCCTGAAACTGCACACCACCATTTGCTATTCCTGCAAGTTGAAATTGCCGCGAGTGGTCAGATCACAGGAAACCTACAATTGTGGACATGTAGTCATTGCCTCCAAATTCACTAGAACCTTACCTTCGTTAGCCGAACTTTCCCCGGTAAAAGTACCCATCCCATTAGCACTTTTGTTCAGGAAAAGCGCTCCAATAGAGGACTGCTCATTGCTACTGCTAGCTGACAATCCATGTCTCGGATACTTGGGCAGAGTGGCAGCACTGCTGAGCGGAGCAGCCCGAGTAAGATCAATGATATCAGCAGCAGCATTGCTCGCATTTGCCCGAGTAAGGTCCGGCGCAAGACCGAAAGTGGAATAGGTCCCCGGAACTTGAGCAAGCAACTCATTGCTCGGCCCGGCTCTAGTAGGCAGGCCGGATTGCGAGGTCGAATGATTTGCGACCAGGTGCTCTGGCGCTGCTGCCACTCGGCCGGCCGCCGCGGCCTCCTGCGCGGCGAAGGGGCGGAGCAGGTGGCGCAGAGTGACGCCGTCCATCTGCATTTACACGCACGGTATGTATAACGCCATGTTTAGCGGCAACTTATGAACACTCAGAAATGAAACGGCAAGACAACCCCGTATGGCAGCATTTCAACTCCAAAATCGCGAACACGTCATTCGCGAGCCACCGCGAAAGCACCTCCCGAACCGTTTAGGTGTCGAACACGAACAGAAAACCTCTCCTAAACCCCCCGCCGCATTAAACGATCGAACCCGAAAATCCCCACCGAGATGCGCACGTGAGTCGAACCTGGCTCGGCAGCGGTGGCACCGGCGCAGCGGGGGGCGCCGGCGGAGGCCACCGCGAGGGCCACGACGCGCCGTCCATGGGGCGGCGCCGCGGCAGCGAGGGGCGTGGTTCAGTTCAATCGGTGGTTGGTGACTGGCAAAGTGGCAACCGCAGCGAGGAGGCAGCGGATGGGAGGGGATGAGAATGCGAGGGGTGAAAAGTGATTTCGCAAGCGTGGGGTAGGCCGTGGGGACGTGGAGTAATGGGGTAAGCTGCGGTCGCGCAGCGGCGGGTACAGTGGGGGCATGGCGGTCCGGCTCGCTTTTGATTGTCTTGTCGCGTCAGGCGGTCAGGCCAGACGCCGAGGCGATGGGTTGGCCGTGGTTCTTGTCTCCATGGATCTCGTCCATTGGACGGCCTGATAGCAAGCCGGCGAATCGCCGCCGGTGACGCACTGATTGATTCCGGTGTCTTCTTTAAGTCTCATTGATGTCTTTAGATTCAAAAAAATTTTACTGCTGCTCCTGCTCTCTCTTTGCTCTTGCACCAGACCTCCGTCCGTACGCTGTAAAAAAAGTCGCATAGCACCGTACGTAAAAGAATGTAATTCTAGACTGTAAGAGTCGATCGTTCTGAACTCTGAATCTCCTATAACTAAAAAGAAAAAAATCCATTTTTTTGATCTAAATATTTATTCCCGCTGTCTTCTTCCATGTCTTTCCCACGCCCGCTGCTCTTGCTCTCTGGACTTGTTTAGTTTCAAAAAGTTTTTCAAAAAATGCTGTAGTAGTCATCACATCAAATCTTGCAATACGTGCGGAGCATTAAATATAGACGAAAAAAAACTAATTGCACAGCTTTGATTGGAATTACGAGATCCCCGCTTTGAGCCTAATTAGTCCATGATTGAACACTAATTGCCAAATAAAAACGAAAGCCTACAATGAGCCAAATACCTAAAATTCAGCCCTCTAAACATGTGGCCTACTCTTTGCTCTTGCACCGATGGCCGTCCAGAGTATCTAAAAAGTGGCCGCAGTCGCAAAGAATGTAATTCTCGGATTCTAAGAGTCAATCATTCTCGAACTCCACCCCTCCTCTTCTAACTAAAAAGAAAAAAAAAGATATTTTTGGTGCGACATTTATTTTGGTTCGTCTGGTGCGTCGCCCACGCCCTGCGATCTCCGCCTCGGCCCATGCGCCTCCTCTCTCTAATCCCCATGCACTGGCGTGTCCCATCCACAAGGTCCACGGCCGATCCCACCATCACCAGGCTGCAGCGTCTACTCCCCATCCCCATCCCGCGCCACCACGCCGTCTCGCGACCGCGCGCGCGCCTTCCTCGCCCACGCTGCGTCCGACCCTCACTCAGATGGCCTACTCGCTCGTCGTGATGGCCGGATCACAGGTGGTCGAGTCGCAGATGTTCCTTCCTTCTTCTCCCCCCCATCTCCACCCCCTCTCTCTCTTCCAAGGCTAGTACGTCGAGCTCTAGGCACCCCAGGGATCCTATGAGCACCCCAACATCCCTCCTCCCTCAGCTCCCTGCAAGCGGTCCCATCCTAAAGATCCCTACAACAGCACCATCGCTCCACCAAACGCGCGGACCCGAGATCTCCGGCGCGGGGCAAGCCCCGATCCCGTGACCCCAATGGCCGTTCGACACGAGATCCCACGATTAGATTGTATGGAAAAATTCCTTTTCATCTAAGTGGAAGGATCCCCATATTTTTTACTAGGAATTCGCTCCTCGAAAAGTTTTTCTTTGCGGAAAAGCCAAAATAAAAAGATCCCCGACAATGGAAGAATTCTTCTTATTCCATAAGAAATCTCCGGGAGCGCGAGCTCCCCAAGCAATGCACGAGATCCCCGAGCGCGAGAGCTCCTTGGCGGTATGGTTGAAGTAAGCACCCTTTCTCCTCCCTTCCTGCTGTGCCAAGCCGAGAACCAGATGAACCCTAGCTTAATCTATTTGGCAATTTGTATTTCGATCTGATCTAATCACAAGACTATGTACGCATTAATTCTACTACTAACTCTTATATTTGTTTTTTTGTGAAAATTATGGGTGCTTTTCTGGGTCCACCTCTGATGAGCACTAGGATTTCGTGTTGTTTGTCATCTTCTTAGTAGTAACAGGCTGTAGAAAATATGCTAATTTACTTGTCTACAATATGACGGTATAAATGTTTCAATTTTGTCTCATATTTCTTAAAAAGAGTTTCTTAGTTTAGTTCTTGGCTAATTATGGAGTCATTTTATTAGCTGCCATTTTGACTTTGAAAAGGCCTTGTATTTAGTCATGAGATTGATGTGAATGTCCCATGTTTGATTGTCAAAGGATGCTGGGATGGATTGGATCATTCACCTTGATACTGATGAGTTGATTCACCCAACTGGTGCCCGAGAGTACTCCCTGAGGCCATTGCTTTTAGATGTTCCTGACAATGTTGACATGGTTATCTTCCCCAATTATGTGAGTCACACAAGTAACATGTTTGTTGAATATGGTAACGTGCTTCACATCTTATTATTGTATATATTTCTTTTTCCTAGGAGAGCAGCATTGAGCGTGATGACATTAAGGATCCTTTCACTGAGGTATAGAAGCTACTGTTATTTTTAACATGTATGCAAAAGAAAGGAAAAATTGGCTCTATATGCTAATGATGATCCATTGGCTTACTTGAGAAGCAAAGTGTGACCTGTAGATAACCAGATATCGACTCACTGTCTAGAAAAACCTATAGTTTAGCAAACACCGCACATAACTACTCATTAATGCATTGAAGGAAATAATAGGAATGGTCTAATTATCGTTGACTGTGTTTGATAGCTTGCACCATTTATACAGTCATATTGTTTTGTGCATGTAGGTTTCCATGTTTAAGAAAAATTATGATCATCTTCCAAAGGATACATACTTTGGTTTATACAAAGAAGCAACATGTGGTAATCCAAACTACTTCCTTACTTATGGTAATGGGAAATCGGCTGCAAGGGTTCAAGAGCATTTGCGTCCAAATGGTGCTCATAGATGGCATAATTACATGAAATCCCCAAAGTAAGATATCTCAATATGTGGAGTTTTTTTTGCTAAAACAAATGGTCAATCAACAAACTACAATTTCTTTCTACTCGATGGTTTAGTTATATATTTCTTTTGTAGTGAAATCAAATTGGAGGAGGCTGCTATTCTGCATTACACCTACACAAAGTTCTCGGATCTAACCTCAAGGAGGGATAGGTGTGGTTGCAAGCCAACTAAAGAAGATGTGAAGCAATGTTTTATCTTGGAATTTGATCGTTTGGTGAGCTATCTTTTCTTCCCTTTGCTGTATCTGCATAGCATCTATTGTTGTCCTATGGGTACAGGCCACCTTGTCAACATTATAACTGTTTCCTGGCTGAAACGATGAAATAATACATTTATTTCATTTAAGTGATATGATATAAAGAATGAGATGGGGAGAAAAATGGCTAGATGATTTATTATACTATGGAAATACTTGTGGAAACTGTCATGGGTGGAAATAATCTCAGTTTACACAATATATGCATGTAATATCTTTTTTTAACTGAAAGTGGATGAGTGGATGTAGTTATGTGCAATCGATCTGGGGGTGATGGGGCATTGCACAAGCACAATATATTGTACCTTGTTCGTGTGCCTTATACTAATCACATAAATATTTCCCATGGTCCATTCTCCATTGTACAATGTATAGCCAACCATGCCAGAGAACCATATAAGTGTCTTTTACCAAAAAAAAAGAAAGGAAATCGATATGACTCTTATTAGGTATCATTGTGCATAGGTAGCTAATGGATAACTAACTTGGGAGAGCTAATGAATCCTCCCTTGTACTCTGTCATGGCGGGCCTTTATAATTGCATCAACAAATGATCGAGGAGGAGATGAAGAACCTGGTAACACCCTTAGCCTTCTTTGTACCAAGCACCAACCATTCCTCCCTATCCTGCTTGAATTAAGAGAGATCACATTGGTCTGACTACCATTGTTTAGGTACCGGGAACATGTTGTATGGACTAATAAAGACACCAATTTGAAACTTTTGAGGAAGGGTGTCTTAACACGTATATATGTGCCCATGGTTAGTCCAGATCTCAATCTTGTAGGCTTTCAACTTGTGGAAGTTGTTTCTTATTGCTGCTACATTTTATGCCCAATCTTTGCAGGCTATCATCCGTGGCCTCAAGGAATCCGGTGTCTTTACCAATACAATAACATCAACGTAAGCATAATCGAAAAAAAAAAGTCATCAAACATGGGTCTTGAAAACAAGGCCATCCAACTAAACGAATAATTTGGTCACCCACACTAGAAGGTGGCCACGAAAAGTTGCGAACAACCGTAAAAAAGATCCTAGAAATGGTTGGCGCCAGGAAGAAGCAATGTCGCCAATGTCGCCTCGGTTTTCTCGAGCTCTTTAAAAGCGCCATTGCTTTGTCATGACTTTACTGGAGGCATTATTTAGTATTGACTCGGGTTTAACCATGCGTGATGCATGCAGCCTTGAGCATACGGATAACATAGGCTTGTTTGGTCGTTGTTGCTGTATTATTATCATGTATTTGAATTGTTTTTATTAGAGATCTTTTTATTAGCGAGAGAAATAGCTGAATTGTTTGTGATTTTTTTTAAAAAAAAGAACTATACTGTTTTTTTGTGTGTGAAAATGAAGCGAGAAAAAAGGTAGGCAAGGCGAGAGCGAGTGGGCGACCAATGGGAACTCTAGAATCTGCCATGCTCTGGCCCCTGCTCCCCCCACCAACTTCACCACCACGCAAAACCCCACCTCTTCCCCCGCCACCGCCACTTCATGGCCGCCAACTCACTCACCACTCCTCCCGCCCCCCACCTTCCCTCCCCCCATTGCCATCCATGCAACCTCCTGATGATGCCTCACCTAGCCCCCTCTCCCTCTACCCCCGTCTGTGGCTGCGTTCCTTACTAAAAGTGCATCTAGCCCTTTAGTCGGTTTTGGATGATTGAATGACAACGTGATTAAAGGTCTAACCCATTTGCTAAGTGTGGACAGGTTATAGGTTATCTCATGAGTACTTAATGAAAGCCAAAATGATGTGTTGTTGTATAAACAATCTAGTTCAAGCACAAGACAACAATGCAAATGTTATTCATGCAAAGGCTCATTTATTGTGGGATTTTCATTTGCTATGTGAAAGCAAGCTCGTGAGAATTAATTAATGAGACATGAGAAATTGCATATGGAATGGTCTCATACTTGAAGCTTGCTAAATTGAAATGAAAAAGATAACAATACAAATGAATGGATGATTCAACACAAGAAGTGACTTGATGGCTTGAGATGGTGAAGATAGCAAGGAAAGGCTTGAGGTACTAAGCAAGGGTGAAGGCAACTTGGCTTAGCGTGAAGAACCTAGCTAGGGTGAAGAAGAAAGTACTTGCATTTAGTTGAGGTACTAATCAAGCTATGATGGCCATGTTCATGTGGAGGATCAAATCACTATTGGATTGTTTGATGGAAGTGACTTGATACATTTGGGATTATTCAAATTTGATGAATGGAATCAAGTCACGTGCTCAAGATGGCTATGCTCAAGTGAAAAGATCAATATCAACATGTTAGCACCCTTACTTGATGAAGATTGAAAGAGACGGCATCAATTCAAAAGAGATCAACTCAAGTGGTATAAATCCATTTTTCCTTTGATCTTGAGTTTAATAGGTATGCCGTACTATTAAGAGGGATGCATCATGTTGATAGATAATGTTTCATAAGTGCTCAAGCCAACCCATGTGAGATTTGAGTGTTTGAGAGACAAAAAGGCTAATCGACTTGTTGTTTTGAGCCGCCTTACTGGACGTGTCCCATGCATACCCTGACGACCCAGGCCCAAGAATCGTAAAATGTTGTTCTTGGGTTGGTTCGTTGGGAGTTCTGATGTAGGTCGGGAGTTTCGACGGTCGGGAGTTCCGGCAAGTGTCGGGAGTTCCAACGTCTCACACTTTAACTGTCATAGAGGGTTCACTGTCCTGGTCATACCGGACGTATCCGATATTCATACCGGACATGTCCGGTATGGACGACCAGAGGCCAACGGCTAGTTTTCCAAAGCCTTGAGGGTTGGGAGTTCCGACGGTCGAAAGTTCCAGAATGTGTCGGGAGTTCCGACACCTCATATTCTTTAACTCAGTTACATGGTTTTCAAATTTGCTGAGGATCGGGAGTTCCGACGTGAGTCGAGAGTTCCGGCGGTCGGGAGTTCCGGCATTCATCGGGAGTTCACGCGCCTCACAACTTTATCAGAACTTAGACCGTTGAAGGAGTAAGTCATTGCACGTATCCCAGAGACATAAAACGACTATTTTTCAAGGGGGCTATAATACCCCCAAGCCTCCACCTTTGGAGGTCAAGGTGAGATAGACACACGATTTGAGCCTTGCCAACTCTCCTAAACCCTCTCTTAGTGAGTGTGTGATCCAAATTGCAAAATCAATTTGTGGGTTAAGAGAGAATTTGAAAAAGAGACCAAGCCACCACTTGAGCACTTGTGCATATTGTCAATCTCGTGATTCGATTGTTACTCTTGGACTCTTGGTCCTAGATGGTTAGGCATCGCGGGAGAGCACCCGAGAGATTGTGGTGTGCCTCGAAAAGTTTATAGATCTCGATTCCGCCGCCTCGGAATCAAATTAGTGGAAGGAGGAAAAGGAGTTGGAAAATACTGCTAGAGTGACCTTCGTGGTACCCTCTAGGGCTGACCTTCGATCGCCTAACCTCAATCGGAGAGTAGGACTCAAACGAGTCCGAATGATGATAAAACAAATATCGTGTCTCAATTCGCATTTCATTTGATATTTGTGTTGCTCTATATTCATGTTCTCTGTGTATATTGTCATCTCCATTAGGTGCAGTTTGGTTTGAAGATAGAAATCGAAGAGGAGCAAGTTCAGGGCCGATGGAATCGTGATATGCAACACGTCCCATTCATACTCTAGGACACGTCCGTTTTCCTACACATGCAAAATATTTATTCTCTGTTCTAACTTGGTGTTGCAGGGTTGTAGCTTCTAGATATATTCTTTATACCTTATTTACTCTGTGGCTAACTTGTGAGGGGTGGTAGTACTCTTAATTTAGAGTTTCCATTTTGGAAACTCCCCTTTCTAATTGTTTCCGCATTTAAAGGTGTTAATTTTCAGAAACGCCTATTCACCCCCCTCTAGGCGATATCCTAGGTCCTTTCACTTACCCCAGGAGGTACCCGGGCGGCGAATGGGGCACAATTCGTCGAGCACCTGGCGCCCGGGCGTGGGGTTCCGGTGACCGTGACCCGCGGCGAGCGTGATGTGGATGACCTCGCGGGCGTCCCGTTGGAGCTCCTCCCACTGAAGAAAAGGGTCGTGCGGTACCACCCGTACGCGGTGATCCAGGAGATGGCCAGCCACTTCCGCAACATCCACGAAGGAGGGTTTCTTCTCGACGCGTCGGAGCCGCCCATGCCCACGGGGACGGGTGAAAGGTCCTTATGTGGTTTTGGTAATTGAGTGACAACCTAGGTGGACTAATTGTGTTTATGTGAGATACACAGGTGATTAGTCCACAGGTACATATGTGTGAGCAACATATGCCATGAAGGTGAAAATGGCTTGGAGATGTTGCAAAGCTCACACATGTGATGATGAAGGAGCTTATTGCACATGAGACATGACATTGAGTCATGTGATCAAGGTGGAGAAGATCAAGACAAGACTTGGCTTGATGGACCGGTTGCAAGCATGAAGGGCAAGTCGGAGACTTTAGAGCGATGGACCGCGTGGCGGTGAAGCTTGAGCAAGACTTAGCACCGATGGACGAAGGCAACAGTGAAAAGCAAGTGAAGTCAAGATTGATGAACCAATATGATCACATGATGATATGAAGTGGATCATATCATTGTTGATCATGTTGGTGCATGTGTTGCATCGATATTGGAGGAGATGGAATGGAATGCGCAAGGCAAAGGCATAACCTAGGGCATTTCATTTCACTGGTCATAGGTGTGTAGAGAAGTTGATGACCGGATTTAGGATAGATGGCCGTACTATCAAGAGGGGCAAACTTGTTTGCATATCGGTCATCTAGTGCCACTCGAGTGATCTAACTTTGCATCATCGCTAGGATTGAGTGGCGTGGCAAGTTGAGTGGCTAATCCTTTGGAAAATGATTATGAAAATGCTAACACACATACACATGGTGGTGTACACTTGGTGGTGTTCGCACATTTATAAAGGAGATGAAGTTGGAGTTGATGTGAATCAACTCGGCGATGAAACGGAGGCGAGAAGGGTTAGAAACTCCACCGGCAGAGTGTCACCGGCGCCCTATACAAAAAAGATAGGGTCTCACAGAGTGGACCGGACGCTGGTCACGTGGTGACCGGACGCTTGGGTCCTGCGTCCAGTCAGTGGCGGCTGAGAGCGTGCTAGCATCGGTCTTCGACCGGACGCTGGTGATGAAAGTGACCGAACGCTGGTAGGGTGCGTCCAGTTAGGCTGACGTATGGTGACGTAGGCAACGCAGAAAAGGTGGAGAAGGACCGGACGCTGATGTTGCGTTCGATCGTGATCGATCGGACGCGTCCAGTCGTGACTGGAACCTTACTGGAAATGAGCGAACGCTGGGGTCCTGCGTCCGGTCACTTTGAGCAGCTGCGTCTGGTCATCTCTTGACCGTTGAGATCAAGCGACTGTGGTTGAATGGAGGTGACATGTGGCAAGCATCCGTTGACTGGACGCTGAGGTCCTGCGTTAGGTCGTTTCTACCGGCGTGTCCGGTCGTCCTGAGTTTTGCCCAGTGAAGGGGTAACGGCTAGTTTAGCCCATGGGGCTATAAATAGAAGGGTGTCTCGGCCATGGCTTGTGTTGAGCACCTTGGGGGACTTTGTGTCCATGCTTGAGAGTGCTTGGGAGCCCTCCATCTCACATATGCTTGATAGTGATTATCCGATTGTGTGAAAGAAAGCGATTCTAGTGCAATTACATCGTGAGGTTGCATCGAGTGGCACTAGAAGATCAAGTTGCAAGCCAGGTGGTGCTTGTTACTCTTGGAGGTTGCCACCTCCTAAACATCTTGGTGGTGGTCTCCGTCAAAGCCCGCAAGAAGCTTGTGCGGTGCTCCAGAGAAAAGCTTTGTGAGGGGCATTGTGCTCGCCCCGCGGGAGCCACGAAGAGCAACTCTAGTTGAACGTGTCATTGAGCTACCCTCACTTTTGGGGTAGGTTCTTGTAGTGCCTGACGTGCGGGCTTGGCAGGTGATGCCAATTAGCCGCCGAACCACCAAGTGAGCGGTCGACACAACAGGGACGTAGCGTGTTGGCAAGCACGTGAACCTCGAGAGAAAATCACCGTGTCAACCTTGTTCTTCCCGTTGATTTGCAATCCCCTTACACAAGCTTGTGATTACTTTTATATACATTGTGCTTGTGTAGTTGCTCTTGTAATTAGTTAGCTTGTGTAGCATAGAAGTAGCTCCCTTGCGTGGCTAATTTGGTTTTGTGTAACCTTGTTAGTCACTTTGCTTAGTTTGTGTAGCTAAGTATTTGCACTCTCTAATTTGACATTGGTTGCCTTGTTATTGAGCATTGCTAGTGAGCTTAGTTGGATTTGTGCTTTTGCTTACTAGCATGTGTAGGAGCTCCCTTATTGCTTAAAATACTAGTGACATAGGTTTGTGTGACATTGCTCCTAGAATTGATTAGGTGAGCTCTAGTTAGCCCAGCACCTTTGTTGCTTACTTAAGATCTTTGCAAGGTGCTAGAGAACATAGATAGAGGGGTGAAGTCTTGGCTAGACCGATAGTTTTAATTCCGCACTTGTTTTGGTTAGCCAACGCGATTAAGTTTTAGAAATGACTATTCACCCCCCTCTAGTCGCCATCTCAAACCTACAACGGGATCGGGGCGCGGGCGTCGGGATGTGGAGGTTGACACGGCGGCGGAGGAGGAGTGGGGAGAGGACAGGCTGCGCGCAGAGCTGCTCCGCCTCCACATCTCGCGCCCGGCGGTGGTGCTCACCAAGCAGCTGACCCCGTCGGACCGCAGCCACGACAAGGCGCGCCTCATGCTCCCAGACCGCCTGGTGGCGCCGTCGTCGAAGGGTTTTGTGAAGCTTTGATCATGCAGGTTTACTTAGTCGAGGTAGATAACTGGAGTAGATGATGGACGATTAACTTATGTAGCTCACTAGGTAGTGTGCCCGTGTGTTGTTACGGGACAACTAAATTTTTGTACTAAAAACACATGGATATCTTAAAACACAAATATCAAAGTTAGTAGTAGAATTAATGCGTACATAGTCTTGTGATTAGATCAGATCAAAATACAAATTGCCAAATAGATTAAGCTAGGGTTCGTCTGGTTCTCGGCTTGGCACAACAGGAAGGGAGGAGAAAGGGTGCTTACTTCAACCATACGGCCAAGGAGCAAGCTTCTCACTGGGATCTCGTGGGATCTCGGGAACTCTCGCGCCACTTGGGAGATCTCGGAGATCTCAGCCGTTTGGGGAGCTCGTGCCGTTCTTTGGGGATCTCGCGACACCGCTTGGGGAGCTCATGTCGCCGGTGTTGGGGTGCTCATTGGAGCCCAACAGAGCTCGAGTGCTATGGGCAGGGCGCGGTGGCTCCAAGCACGACGAAGCGACACCCACCCTAGCTCACATGTGTGTGATGGAAGCGGTGGCTGGACGATCACCGGGTCACGGATCGGGAGGACATGCGCCGGCCGCCAGACATCGGAGACGATCACGCGGATAGTCAGCGTGCGATGGTGGCCTGGCCGTGGACCTTCAGGATGGGACCCGCCCACGTGGGGATGAGGGAGGAGGGCCATCAGGGCCCGCTCGCGCTGATTCACCACCCGCGGGGGTGCCGCTGCCCTGCGCTCGCCACCGCAAGCCTCGGAAGAGAGAGGGAGGGGTGAAGATCCGCGGGAGAAGAAGGGAAGGAGCATCTGCGACTCCGGCCACCAGATCCGGCCATCGTCGACGAGCCAGAGTAGGCCACCGGAGCTGGAGGGTTGCGCGAGGGGCGAGGGCGACAGTGGTGCGAGGATGGGGATGGGGAGCGGCATGCGCCGCGACGGCCCGTGGGATCCAACGGGTTGCACGGTGGGTGGGGGGCGGTGATTGTGGCGTTTTAGCGATTTGCGCGTGGATGGGAGGCGGGGATCACATGCGTGGGCAGACGGACGAACCAAAACAAATGTCGCATCAAAAAATATCCATTCTTTGTTTTTTTAGTTGTTGGTGATTGACCGACACGAATACCGCATCAAAAAATATCTATTCTTTATTCTTTTTAGTTGTAGGAGATTGACCGACACGGATACCGTAACGTAACATAATTACATTAGGAGCAGCTGGTGTCGATAGTGAAAATGGCCATTTTAACTTTAGTGTCGCAGCTTTTGTAGGAGTACTCCGTACAATACAAGTAGGTTCATGTAGACCCAGTGCAGCGACCACTCTGACGCCAGAGCCATGGGCCCATGCACGAGGAGCGGGGCCCGGTAACAGTTCAAGGGCGTACTCACTATACAAACCCTCGGAACAAGTGTCCTCCAGGACCCGGTCTTCCATGAACCGTGCAGGACTACAGATCGGTTGCTGGTGCGCAGGTCCCACCAGCAGTGACACGCTGCCCACAATCGATCGAGACTGTGAACCTGTTTGGATTTTCTTTGTAAAAGGACTCAAATATATTAATGGGCTGTTTGATTCCACGGACTAAATTTTAGTTCATATTATATCAAACGTTTGATGTTAATTAAGAGGACTAAATATAAGTTAATTATAAAACTAATTACACAGATGGAGACTAATTTACGAGACGAATTTATTAAACCTAATCAACTCATCATTAACATATATTTACTGTAGCACCACATTGTTAAATCGTGGACTAATTAGACTTAAAAAATCGTCTCGTAAATTAGTCACAATCTGTGTAATTAGTTATTTTTTAGTCTATATTTAATACTTCATACATGTGTCAAACATCCGATAGAATAGAGATTAAAATTCAGTCTATGAAACCAAACAGGCCCTAAGCATTTATACGAGTAAAACCAGAGTACAGACTCGTAGAAACGACCTTGGTAACAATAGTACGCATTGGTATCGATAGAAGGATACCACGCTCTAGCACAGTGGAACTCGAGAATAACAGGCTAGTCGCACCATTGGCTTGCTAAATGGGTTCCCTCAGCACACGCTAGGTGTTAGCAGAAGGCAATCGAGAGTTGGATTGGGGAAGAGGTAAGCAATAGTAGCGCATTGGTACTCGATTGTTCTATTGATAACATAATAAAATTCGCTTTACCAATTTCACAGTGGAACTTCCCATCCTCTCAATACTCTTACTAGTCGCACCAAGCCACGTTGGGCTAACATTCGGGTTAGGCCTCAGCACACAGCTAAAAGTTACTACGGTGGAGTTCTATTGCAATCGAGAGTTGATTGGGTTTACCAATTTCATAAGCCACACCTTCCCATCCTCTCAATACTCTTACTACTTAGCTAACAGCCACGTTGGGCGGATTCACTACGGAGAAGTTCTAGTTCTATTGCATAACAGAATAAGATTCGGTTTACCAATTTCATAAGCCACACCTTCCCATCCTCTCAATACTCTTACTACTTAGCTAACCAAGCCACGTTGGGCCGGACACATTCGGGTTAGGCTTCCGAATCCTTTTGGACCGCCTATCTTCTTCTCCAGACCCATTTCCTCCAGCCGAGCCTTGGCGAGGCGATGTTGTCGGACAAGGAATAGCAGTGGTGCTAACATTCCCCACCCCTTGAGAAACGGCATGTCCCCATGCCGGAGCGCGAGGAAACAGCTGGCGTAGCATCTCGAGGGGCTCCCAGGTAGCCAACGATGGTGGCATATGAGACCACTTGACGATGCCTTGCTCCACCGGGTGCGCGCCATCCGTCCAGCGACGCTGCAAATGGATTCTAGAACCTGAAACTGAATGTCATCAGATGGAATATCAGCAGCAACTGGTTCGGCTTCGTGAGATTTCTTAAGCTGTGAAACATGGAAAACCAGATGAATTGTTGAGTGATATGGTAACTTCAACTTGTAAGCCATGGCTCCAACATGCGCTATGATCTGGAATGGCCCAAAGAACTAGAAAGCCAGCTTCTAACAAGAACGCTGAGCCAATGAAGACTCGACGTATGGCTGAATCTTTAGAAAAACTCAATCGCCCACAGCGAATTCCCGTTCAGACCGACGTTTATCAGATTGGTGTTTCATCCTAGCCTGAGCACGAAGAAGATGTTGTTTCACCAAGTCTTGCATAAGAGCCCTTTCCGATAGCCACTGATTCAGAGCTGGAACATCAGAACCAACTACCTCAGCTGACAGGCCAAAATGTCATGGAGCATGGCCATAGAGGACCTCGAAAGGAAACCGACTCAGAGTTGAATGAAAGGGAGGAATTGTACCAAAACTCAGCGAGGAACAACCAATTGATCCACTTGGAGGGGCAGGCATGGACAAAACAGCGAAGGTATGTCTCCAAACACTGGTTCACTCTTTCCGTTTGCCCGTCCGTCTAGGGTTGATAAGATGTGCTTAAACGCGACTGGGTTCTTGACAACTTGAACAACGACTGCCAAAAGGTATTAGTAAAAACTCTGTCACGATCAGAGATGATGGCAGATGGCATACCATGAAGACGATAAACATTGTCCATAAACGGTCGGGCAACAGAAGTAGCTGTAAACGGGTGACGAAGTGGAATAAAGTGACTGAATTTGGAGAATTTGTCCACAACGACCAAAATTTCATTAGCCGACGCTGACCGAGGTAGACCTTCAACGAAATCCATCGATACTACCTCCCATGCTGCTACAGGGATAGGCAAAGGCTCAAGCAACCCAGGGTATTTGCTGTGGTCCAGCTTGGCTTGCTGACAAATAGCACAAGACTAAACCCAAGCAAGAATATCAGACTTCATGTGTGGCCAATAGAACATTTGCTTCATCCTATGACAGGTTGCAGGAGCCCCAGAGTGACCCCCTAATGCACTTGAGTGTAGAGCAGCAAAAACCTTAGAATGCAAGGTTGTGTAAGAGCCCAACCAGATTTTACCATCATACCTCAGAACTCCATCGGTCAATGAGAAATGAGGTTCAGCAGAGGAATCCAGGGACAACTTAGACAGTAAATGCTGAGCAACAGAATCTGAATCATAGCAGGCTAACAGCTCAGTCAGCCATATAGGTTGGACAGTGGATAGTGCCATCACCTGATCAGAAGATTGACAGTGTGAGAGAGCATTAACTGCTCCATTTTCCAAGCCTTGTTTGTAGATCACTTTATACTGCAGCCTAACAACTTAGTGAGCACTTTCTGCTGCCAGGGTGTGTGGAGCCTCTGTTCATTAAGATGAATGAGACTCTTCTGATCTGTATGAATGAAAAACACACCCTGCATCAAGTAATGCCTCCATTGATCTACAACCACTAATATTGTCAAATATTCTTTTTCATAAGTAGACAATCCTTGATTTCTTGGGCCCAAGGCCTTACTAATATAAGCCAAGGGGTGGCCATTTTGCAAAAGCATAGCCCAACACCAGTTGCACAAGCATCAGTTTCCAAGTGAAATGGCTAGAAAAAGTCAGGCAGAGCCAAGCAAGGAGCAGATACCGGAGCAAACTTCAAGGCTTGAAAAGCCATCTGTTGAGAATTAGTCCACAAAAAGGCAACTCCCTTTTTCAGCAAAGCAATCAAGGGCTGAGCAATGATCCCAAAATGTTTGATAAACTTTCTGTAATAACCAGCCAAGCCCATAAAACCCCTAACATCCTTGACTGTCTTAGGTTGAGGCCTGTCCACCATAGCCTTTACTTTAGCAGGATTAGTTGTAATGCCATTGCAAGTAATAACATGACCAAGGTAGGCAACTGACCTCTGGGCAAACTTGCACTTGGAGAACTTGATTTTCCACTGATCATCAGATAGCCACTGTAATACTGTAGCCAAGTGCTGAATGTGTTCTTCATAAGAGGAGCTATAAACTAGAATGTCATCAAAGAAGACTATAACAAACTTCCTCAGTCTAGGAGCCAAGGTAGTATTCATAGCACCTTGAAAGGATCCTGGAGCTCCAGTAAGGCCAAAAGCCGCCACCCTAAACTCATAATGACCCAAGTGAGTTTGGAAGGCAGTTTTATGCTCTTCTCCTGGCTGCAACAATATTTGGTGGAATCCAGCCCCAAGGTCCAAATTAGAAAACCAAGAAGCATTGGCAATCTCATCCATCAACTGACCAGGAAACTTGGACTTAAGAGTAATGGAGTTGAGTTGTCGAAAATCCACACAAAACCTATAAGTGCCATCCTTTTGGGGAACTAGTAGTACAGGAGAAGAATAAGGACTAGCACTGGGTTGTATCAAACCCTGCTGCAACATATCTTGAACATGTTTCTCCAACTCATCCTTCAACTTGGGAGGGTACCTGTAGGGTCTAGAAACCATAGGCTTAGCACCTGGTACCAAAGGAATAGCATGATTATAAGCCCTAGATGGGGGTAACTCAGTGGGTGGCTCAAATAGTGAAGCATAACTCTGAATGAGGGACTGAATCTCCACTAGAAGTTCAGAGAACTACTGCTTTGGAATATCAGAAGTAACACAATAGATGTCGGGTTCATAAACCCGGGGTCCCCAATGGACCCGCTTCCCTGCAAAACCCGGCCCAGTAGGCGGCACAGCGACAACACACGCCTGGGCCGGCCTAGATACATAATGATAGGCCGACAACAATCCAATCCCCGACCGGAGGGCCTAGCCAAGGTGGAACCACGGTCTGACTCCGACCTCTTTCTCCGACCGAGAAAACACCGGACCTCTGCTCACTTCCCTTTCCCGACCAGACACGGTCGGGGTCGACTGGGAATGATCGACCGGGGACGCCCGCTCGGTGAGGGCCCTAGGATCAGGTAGGAGCAGATAAGGTAAGGCGCTCAAGTCAATCGCAATACCGAGGACCATACCTGCCATGCCCTGCGCACCTATAGGACGGTGCCACCATGCCATGCCAGACAGGCACTATGCAACCTTCCAGACATGTCAGAGCACAAACAGTATTGTAGGCGTCGACGTTTGCCATACCAGGCGAATACGGTAGAGCCTGTCGAATGCGTCTGGACATAAACAGTATTATGGGCACCGATGACCGTCTCATACCCAACAACGTGGGCAACAAGGCTAGGTAACACATGTATACATTCTCTCTCTTTCTCTAACTTGTAAGGCCATTCCCTTCAACTATAAAAGGGGATGGGCTCTCTCCTAAAAGCTGGCTGGCTCTCAAAAGAAAAAAGAGGCTAGACGACTCGAGGACTCGATGACCTGAGGACTCGAACAACTCAATAGCCCAAGAACTCGACAGCTACACAGAGCATACGCTTTAATACTTAGCGCACATTAGAGCACCCATCACTCTAGGCCTTTCGGTTCAGAGTCCGACCGGGCCTTTAACACCCCCTTCTCATTCCTACTCGTTTATAACCCCATAGCAAACTTCGAGCACCTGGGCTCAAGAATAAAGTCACCAACCTACTAAAACTGGATGTAGGGCATGTTGCCTAAACCAGTATAAATCCTATGTCATCGCGTGCTAGGCCACATCCAATCACAATGCACGGCAAAACAACAAATATTTACTTGTTGGTCACTTTTCGCACTGATAGTTGGCGACGTCCGTGGGGAGGACGCCGTGCATGGCCCACCTTTCCACCATCTTTGGCATGGCG
This sequence comes from Miscanthus lutarioriparius, assembly GCA_904845875.1. Taxonomy (NCBI): domain Eukaryota; kingdom Viridiplantae; phylum Streptophyta; class Magnoliopsida; order Poales; family Poaceae; genus Miscanthus; species Miscanthus lutarioriparius. The sequence continues at coordinate 25,962,697 of CAJGYO010000003.1, forward strand.
GGCTCTAGCGATACAATTCACTTTAGCTCGCTGGAGTTCCCCAGGCTCCCACCTGTTGGGATGTAGATTCCTCCCGTCTTCGTGCCGCTCTAGATTTTCCTCTTTGGAAGCCTGGACTTCGTCGCCGACTAGCTCGGCGTACTCCGCCTCCACGAGGAGGCGCTCGTCCCGGCGTCCACTGGAGGAGGAGCGCCCTCCATTAGCCCCGGGCCACTCGATGACCTCAACGTTGAGACACTCGCGCTCCATCTTGAGCCCATGCTGGGCTCAAACCTCACGGTGAGTAATGTACATATTGTTCTTTACTCACTATTTAACACCTTCCGCCGACTCTCTAGAGGGACCTTGTTGTCCCCACCATGACCGCCGTGTGACTGGTTCCCCTATGGCTTCGTCCCTCGTGGACGCGCGCTGGGGCTCCGAAGGATGCTAACACCGCCCCCTCTCACATCCGAGTTCATGGGGATGGCGAGCTACGCTACTATCTCTTTTCATGACCTCGTCGATGATGAGGTCAAAAGCGATGACTCTAGCATCAGCGACATCGTGGCACCTGGCCACCCTCTGTCCTAGGAGTGCGCTATGGCAGACATCCTGGGACAGCCTCCGGTGGTAGTGGAGTCTATGCAGACCCACAGCCCTCTAGACCCCCATGTGAAGCCCCTGGCGCGTGCGCAGGAGCACGGCGAGGAGTTACGACAAAGGCGATAGAGCCAGCCGCCACGTGCGCGTAACCCGATGAATGGCGCTATAGATCGCGCCTGTTAGGTCTAGCGTAACATCCTGGATGAAGGGAACGACCCCCTCAGTTTGCTCAGGCTGGCTAGAACATCGCTGCTGTGGTGATGCTTCTGCGCGGCCTCCCCGAGCCTGCCGACCCCCAGGAACAGGCAATCCACCAGAACCTCCGGGCGCTGGTGGAGACCATCACCATTCAACAGGTGGAGAGCTCCATGTCACGACACTAGCTCATGGCCTCTTGCCCAACCGGAGGACTAGGGCCGCACCAGTTGAATCGCTCCGTCCACTCACCACTGCTGTTGCCGGCGCGGGGCAGGAAGCCACGGTTGCACCGTGGCCCGACCCGACGCCCGCTCCATAATGACCACCTATGCACGAACGGCTTGGGCCAAAATATGACGCTTGTTGTGTCATCAACAATCAACGCCATGCCCAGCACGATGATGATGTCCATCGAGTGGTGTCGAGAGCAGGTGAAAGCTCTAGTTTGGTTTTGGTGAATCGATGAAACCCTAAGTGCTAACCTAGTTTATCAAAGTGATTATGAGATATGTAGCACTACTCTAAGTGATAAAGCAATGGTGAAGATCATGATGATGGTGATGGCATGGTGATGATCAAATGCTTGGACTTAGAAAAGAAGAAAGAGAAAAACAAAAAGCTCAAGGCAAAGGTGAAACTTGATAGGAGCTTTTTGTTTTGGTGATCGAGACACTTAGTGAGTGTGATCACATTTAGGATCGATAGTCATACTATTAAGATAGGTGAAACTCGTATCAAAATGCGATTATCAAAGTGCCACTAGATGCTCTAACTCATTGCATATGCATTTAGGATCTAGTGGAGTGTTAACACTCTTGAAAACATTTATGAAAATATGCTAACACATGTGCACAAGGTGATACACTTGGTGGTTGGTACATTTGAGCATGGGTTAGAAACTTCATCGGCGCCCTGTACAAAAAAAGACAGGGTTTCACAGAGTGGACCGGACGCTGGCCTCAACTGGATCAGCGCGTCCGGTCAGTAGAAGCAGTGAAGATGCTGGCATCGGTCTTTGACCGGAGACTGGGTCACTTCATGACCGGATGCTGAGTGGGTGCGTCCGGTCCCGCTGATGTGGCAGCACACAGAGGAGACGTTGAGTGACTAGACACTGGGTGAGTCCGGTCGGGCATGACCGGATGCGTCCGGTCGTGAATTTTCGCGAATGGAACCTTACTGGAAACGACCGAACGCTGGGGTCCTACGTTTGGTCACTTTGAGCAGTGCGTCCGGTCACTACTAAAATGTACTGATGAACGTTGAGATTGAGCGATCCACGTTTGAAGCCAATGACACGTGGCAAGCATCGGGCGACCGGAAGCTGGGGTCCTACGTCCGGTCGATATGACCAGAGCATCCGGTCACCCTGAGCAGTGCCTAGTGAAGGGGTACAACGACTCTATTTTGTGGGGGCTTCTATTTAACCCCCATGGCCGACTCTAGCTCACTCTCTTGGCCATTTGCATTGTCATAGCAACCTTGTGAGCTTAGCCAAAGCCCTCCCACTCATCTTCATCATAGATTCAACATCTTTGTGAGATTGGGAGAGAATCCAAGTGCATTGCTTGAGTGTTTGCATCTAGAGGCACTTGGTGTTCATGTTTCGCTGTGGGATTCACTTGTTATTCTTGGTGGTTGCCACCACCTAGACGGCTTGGAGCAGTGAGGATCGCAAGCGAAGGTTGGTGATTGTCTCCAGCTCCGATCATGGTGATTGTGAGGGTTCTTGACCTTTCCCTAGTGGAGAGCCAAAAGGTACTCTAGTACATTGCTCGTATAGAAAAGATAGAGTTTCACAGAGTGCACCGGACGCTGGTCTCAACTGGACCAGAGCGTCCGGTTAGTGGAAGTAATGAAGACGCTAGCGTTGGTCTTTGATCGGATGCTAGGTCACTTCATGACCAGACGCTGGCTGGCTGTGTCTGGTCCCGCTGACGTGGCAGCGCACAGAGAAGGCGGTGAGTGACCGGATGCTGGGTGAGTCCGGTCGTACGTGACCGAACACGTTCGGTCTACAAATTTCCACCTCTGGGAGCTTACTAGAAGTGACCGGACACTAGGGTCCTGCGTCCGGTCGGACATGACCAGACGCGTTCGGTCGCGAGTGGAAACTTACTGGAAATGACCAGAACGCTGGGGTCCTACGTCCGGTCACTCTGAGCAGTGCATCCGGTCACAACTTAAATGTACTAATGACCGTTGAGATTGGTCTTTGAGAGCACACTAACTTAGTGTAGTGACATAGCCATTGTGTGAAAAGAAACTATAGAAACTAGAATTGTGGTAGGTGGCTTGCATTTTTAGTAGGCTAGCACAACACTTGCTTTCGCCTCATAATTGTGTAACTGGTTTGTTAAGTGTTGTTGTAGAAATTTTTAATAAGATATTCACCCCCCCTCTAGCCATTAGGACCTTTCAAGTGGCTTAACGACCGGACGCTGGGTGAGAGCTTGTTAGTTTGGTTAGTGTGGCTCTTTAGTTAGCCTTTGAGGGCACACTAAGTTAGTGTAGTGACATATCCATTGTGTGGTTAGAAACTATAGAAACTAGAATTGTGGTAGGTGGCTTGAATTTTTAGTAGGCTAGCGCAACACTTGCTTCGCCTCATAATTGTCTAACCGGTTTGTTAAGTGTTGTTGCAGAAATTTTTAATAGGCTATTCACCCCCCTCTAGCCATTAGGACCTTTCAGCAGGCGCGCAAGCCCCTGGCCTGACCATCGAGGAGTGCGGGACACGCACCCTAGGCATGGTGGCTGACCAAATGACCAGAGCCTAGCTCGGATGGCCTAGGGCCACGGGCCTTTGGTGTTCACATACAGAAAGCGTTGTTCCCACAGCGCTTCCGACCGCCCACCAACGTTGCCAGATACACCGGGGAGACAAACCCTAGTATATGGCTTGAAGACTTTTGGCTCGCCTATCGAGCCGCCAGAGGAGTGGATGATTACTACTTCATCATCCAGTACCTCCCCATCTGTGTGGGGGAGCATGTTCGAGCATGGCTCGAATTCCTTCCACCCGACAGCATCCGTGACTGGGCGGATCTCAAGAGGGTCTTCGTCAAAAATTTCCAGGGGACGTATGTTTGTCCCGGGAATTCCTAGGACCTCAAGAGCTGCCAGTAGGAGCCCAATGAGTCCCTATGGGATTACATCTGCAGGTTCTCAAAGCAGTGCAACTCCCTTCCTGATGTCGTCGACGTGGACGTCATCAACACGTTCCTCTCTGGGACAACCTGCAAGTCCTTGATCCACAAGCTCGACTGTGTGAAGCCCCGTACCACCCGCGACCTACTTGACATCACCATGAACAACGCCTCCGGCAAGGAGGCAGTCGGGGCGGTCATCAGCGGTGGTCGGGATAGGGGCAAGGCCAATCGCGAGGACCAAGGTGAGGGCCCCTCTACACAAATGGGCAATGTTTACACCAAAATTTGGAAGGAGAGTCATAGGGACTTGAAAGCTCCCAAGATCATGTCATCAAGAAATCAATTGCGTGCAGATTGGAATCAGTTGATTCGAATGCGACGCTGAAATCGGCTTTCTTCCGATGGCGCCAGCGGATAACGACAAAGGCTATGATCGATGCCAGGACGAGACATGTTGGACTCTACAAAAAGGGAAAGATTAGAGTCCAAGTCATTTTAAATTAGGAATGTTTTCTCTAGGGTCAAAAATTGTGATGAGTCGTGCTTAGACAAGAGTCATGCGCAGGTCCCGGGTATAAATATCAAAGCTCGGCTATTGTAAGACACACAATCAATCAAATACCAGTCATTTACTTTTTTTGGCTCTGGCCACCCCTTAGGAGTAGGAGTAGAGTAGATCTCGGTGAGTTCTTCAGCAAGTACGGCTGCATCGATCCGGTCGACCTCCACTGCTTGTCTGTAAGTACCGTCATGGCTTATACCTCTATTCGTACGGCTGCATCGATCCGATCGACCTCCACTGCTCGAACTAGATTAAGGTCAAGTTATCGGCTCTATCTAAGGGTGGCGTTCCTTTGGATAGATTCATTAAGTTACCGATATTGCTTATTGCTTCCATTGTTTATTTAATTACAACAATATCACTTCGCCCGATTGGGATTGATCTAGATCGGCCTTACATCTTTGTTAACCCATCGTTTGTTAATCTAAACCGATTTAATCTGCACTTTAAATGATGAGTTATGTTTTATTGGTTGTTTTATATCAATCTTGATCATGCATAGTGTGTGGCTAAGGCGTGTCTGATTTTGAGTAGATCTATTGGCTAGCGAGAACCGTTTCATGGCCCGTTATCATGGTCTATGTGATTTTGCCTCACACACCACTGTTAGGACCGTGGAGTGGGGATCATTATTTGGTAGATCTATTCCTAAGAGGGCATGACCTTAACTGTGCGCTATGCTTGAATCGGCTATTTTAGCCGATATCGAGTGCTTTCACGAACAGGTCACATCACGAGACCGTTGAAGTAGTGATGAGTTGAAAGATGTGTTAGCCCCATGATCTTATTATTGTATTATGGCCTACATGATTCTGCCTCATGCCCCACTGATATTAGTAATAAGTTAGGGTCGTCGAGTCTATTGTTGTTTCTATGGCTGCATGATTCTGCCTCATGCCCCACTGGTCATAGCGATAGATGAGATCTAACATGTTCATTAGATTTATCTCTATTAAACGGTTGAATGATGATGAACTATTTTTTTTATAAAGGAGTTTGGTTACTTGCAGTCATTGGCTTAGCATGAACTAATTACTGTTGATATCTTTTTTCCAGTGACCAATATTTGTCTAAAACAATGATATTCATCCAGAATGATAACCGATTCTTCTTCCACAACCCCATGAGCTTTAACCGATTTATTCTTATGAATATGCTAGAATCGACTATTTAGTCGATCTCCTCTCATATCGGCTCTCAGGGCCACACATTTGGGGCTGTCTAGCAACACTGGCACGTTCCGCCCTTAATTACTGATAAACTTTCTCTCTTTGTCAATTACAAGGTCAAATTGACTGGCACGTGTAGGGAGGATTGCGTAGGATCGACCATCCCTGCGCTGAAGCTAGGTGGATCTATAGCTCTATCAAGTAGACCCTTCCGGCTTGCTCGTGTGTCCTTGGCACAGGATGAAATTCCGTGTTGATAGGCAAGAAGAATAAGAAGGATTGGCGCCGACCGGCCAACCCAGCTTTGGTCGCTGCGGCTGATCGAACGGGCAAGTAGCCCCAGTAGGGCTAGCCCGACCACTTTGAAAAGCTCATGGAGAGTCCATGTACTAGTCACACCTATCTCATTAAACACCTTTACAAGGATTGCGAGCTCCTCAAGCGCTTCCTGCGGCAAGCCACCAAGCCAAAGGAAGAGAAAGGCAAGAAGGAGGCAGCCAAGAAAGGAGGCGCGACAAGCAAGGATGAAGATGTCTTCCCTGACCCCAAGGAATGCCTCATGATCTTTGGGGGATCCAACGCCATCCACTCCAAGCGCCAGCACAAGGTACGCTATAGAGAGGCATGCGCCACCGAGTCGGTCATCCCCTCTTTCCTTAGCTAGTAGACTCTCTGGTCACTTTTGATCAGAGAGACCATGCTTCCCACATCGCCCGACCGGGTCGCTACCCGCTCATCGTCAACCCCATCGTCCGCAAGAAGCACCTCACCAAGGTGCTAATGGACGGAGGCAGTGGCCTCAACATTCTCTACGTCGACACCCTCAACGCCATGTGCATCCCCCGGTCGGAGCTCCGCTCAGTGAGCTCTCTCTTCCATGGCATAATCCTAGGGGCACGGGCGTACCCACTCAGGTAGATCGACCTACCCGTCACGTTTGGCGACCGGGCTAACTTCCGCTTGGAGGTCCTAACCTTCGAGGTAGTGGACTTTATGGGGTCCTACCATGCCATTTTGGGACGGCCATGCTACGCTAAGTTCATGGTGATCCCCAACTACATCTACCTCAAGCTAAAGATGTCGAGACCAAACGACTTCATCACCGTGGGTAGCACCTTTTCGCACACCTACATGTGCGACCGCGAGCATTACGAACATGCCACCGCCGTCATCAACTCCGCCGAGCTCCCAGAGCTTGGGAATTTGGTGACTCCAACAGTCCCCGACTGTAATGAGATGACCTCCTCAAGTGCCTTCCATCCGACCGAGGAAACGAAGGCGCTGGAGATCGACCCCACCGACCCAACCAAGATGGTTCGGGTCGAGACCAAGCTCCTGGCCAAATAGGAAAGCAAGCTCGCCTACTTCCTACATGCCAACTGCGATGTCTTTGCATGGAGACCTTTTGACATGCCAGGCATACCAAGGGAGGTTGTCGAGCACGCACTATGCATCGTCTCGGGCTCAAAGCCCACTAAGCAATGCCTACGTCACTTTAACGACGAGAGGCACATAGGGCCATAGGTGAGGAGATCGCCAAACTCCTGGCAGCCAGATTCATCAAATATGTATACCACTCTGACTGGCTAGCTAATCCTGTTCTTGTGAAAAAGAAGAATGAGAAATGGAGAATGTGTGTTGATTATACTAGCCTCAACAAGGCATATCCAAAGGACCATTTTCCTTTGCCACGCATAGACCAAATAGTCGACTCCACCTCAGGATGCGAAATCTTCTCCTTTCTGGATGCCTACTCAGGCTACCACCAGATCATGATGAAAGAGTCCGACCAAGTCGCAACTTCATTCATCGCCCCATATGGTTCATACTGCTACATAACCATGCCTTACCGTCTGAAGAATGATGGTGCCACCTCTCAGCGGTGCATGCAGCGATGCTTCGCCGACCAAATCATCCCACCCGACCAACCTAACCAAGTCGAGCGGCTAAATCGAACAATCGCCATCTATGTTGATGACATAGTGGTGAAAATAGCTCAAGCTAGCAACTTGGTCGCCACATTCACAAACCTTCGAAGGTTCAACGTTAAATTGAATCCCAAAAAATGCGTTTTCGGGGTTCTGAAGGAGAAGCTGCTCGGATACATCATGTCCAAGTGCGGCATCGAAGCTAACCCCGAAAAAATCATGGCCATCTCCAACATGGCCCCTGTACGCAACGTCAAGGGCATACATAGGCTCACCGGCTGTTTGGCCACCCTGAGCCAGTTCATCTCCAGACTAGGCAAATGAGGGATGCCTCTCTACCAACTTCTCAAGAAGATAGATGCATTCATCTAGATAGAAGAAGCATAGTAGGCTTTGGAAAGCCTCAAAGCATCACTGACGTTGGCCCCAATCTTTGTCGCTCTAGAAAGGGGAGAATCCCTCCTCCTCTACGTCATGGTAAGCAACCATGTTGTAAGCGCTGTCCTTGTCATCGAGAGGGAGGAGCTGGGACACCCCTAAAGGTCCAACGATCGGTATACTTTGTCGGTGAGGTACTCATCGACGCCAAGGTTCGCTATCCCTAGGTCTAGAAGCTTCTATACGCCATTTTGATGGCAACTCGGAAGCTCCTGCACTACTTCACCAATCATGAGGTCATCGTCGTCACTTCATACCCATTAGGAGACATCGTTCACAACTATGACACCACGGGAAGAATCTCCAAATGGGCTCTTGAGCTCATGGGCCACAACATCAGATATATCCCCTGCACCGCTATTAAGTCTTAGGCTCTCACCGACTTCATCGCCGAATGGACGGAAGCCCAGCTCCCAACCCCGGACATCACCCACGAGTACTGGACGATGTACTTCGACAGGTTGATCATGGCTCCTAGCTTAGGGGCTAGAGTGGTTCTGATCTCCCTAGATGGGAGCAGGCTCCGCTATGTGATTCATCTCTATTTTTTAGCCTCAAACAATGCCGCAGAGTACGAAGCCCTCATCAACGAACTGCGCATCGCCGTCGAGCTCGGCGCCACATGGCTATATGTTCGCGGTGGCTCAGAGTTGGTCATCGACCAGGTCATGAAGGAGTCCTCTTGCAAGAGCCCTCTTATGGTGGCATACTACCAGGAGGATCGACCATCCCTGCGTTGAAGCTAGGCGGATCTACAGCTCCATCGAATAGACCCTTTCTGGCTTGCTCGTGTGTCCTTGGCCCAGGACAAAATTCCGTGTCGACACACGTTTCTGGCATGCCCGGTGGGACCCCACAATCATCATGGCAGTTCACAACAACAACGACATCCTTATGCTGCATTATGAAGATCTACCTGATGGGGTTAAGGGTATCATCAGCAAAGCTACAGAAGAGTTTTAGAACAAGTGTTTGTTGTCCTACACCAAAACACGTGACAACACAATTGTTCAGAAATTTTCACTACCAACAGTTCTATTACACGGGCAGACAGATACAACTGAAGATGAAGACAGGCGTTTCTTTAAGGAAGTTGTAGACAAATTTGTTCGTGATGCCATATCAAGACATAACGAAGCTTTCTTGGACATATTCCATAACGCAGTGAGAGAGGCGATTCATGGATTTCCAGTTGGTCAAGGTGGGCCGACTTATTACAACATTCCAGATCCGTCGACCCAAGGGACTAATCAAGTCAGTACCAGCCATCAAGAAGCAGCACCAGCTAGTAGTGGTGATGTCCAGGCAGTTCAGGGTTCATCTGAACAAACTCAAGGAACTACTGCAAGTCAGATACAATATAATCCTGGACTGCCAGTACAGCATGTGCAACAGCCGGCGGGGCAAAGTCAGAACCAGATGATCAATTTTGGCACATCATGCCACATACTGTTGTCAGCTCAAAAAATAGCACCATCAATTCAAAGGATCCGTAGAGATATAGATCCTTATGTCTACAATCAGAGACTTCAAATAGTAAGCCAGCAAAGGGCCCCGTAGATCGAGATTCCACAAGGGTATCACTATGGCACGGATTATAACACCCTTTATATGATGCCAAAACTAGGATATCAAGGCACATGGGATTTTAATCCATAGATGGGTCAGCAGGTGCAGAGGAATCAAAATCCGCAAGCTGATGAATTATTGCTGAAGGTGACCGAGTTGATGAAAAATCAGTTTGGTCTGAAGCCAAAAGGGCTGACCTTTTCGTACAAACGCCCATATCTAGAATGGTATGATTTGGTCGCTCTTCCCACAAATTATAGGCTCCTAGAGTTTGCTAAGTTTATTGGCCAAGGCAGTACAAGCACGATAGAACATGTCAATCGGTATCTTAGATAATTAGGCAAAGCATCAGTTGAGGATGTCCATCGAGTTTGTTTCTTCTCCTTGTCCTTATCAGGGCCAGCCTTCACTTAGTTTTTATCACTACCAGTCAATTCCATTGGCAATTGGGCTGACCTAGAGAAGAAGTTTCACACATATTTTTACACTGGGACTGGAGAAAAGAAGATCACCGATCTGACAACTATAAGACAAAGGACTAATGAATCGGGCACTGAATTTCTTCAGAGGTTCCGAGAAACCAGGAACTTGTGCTTCTCGTTAAACTTGGATGATGATCAACTAACTGCTTTAGCTGTTCAAGGAATACTGCTAATGTGGAAAGAAAAGCTGCTGGGACAAAAATTTGACAACTTGGGTCAATTGGCTCAACGAGTAGCAGCGCTCAACAGCCAATTTCAGAGTATGCGTAGAGATACCCGATTCCAGAAGAGTACCACAGTAGCCGAAGCTTATGATCCATACTCTGTCGATGACGGTTATGAAGATGAAGAAGAAGAGGTTGATGTGGCTGAATGGAATTGGGGTAAGAAGACAGTAATGTTGCCAAGTCCTTGGGGAAGAGGAGTCGAGGAGAGCTATGACTTTGATGTCACCAAATCAGACAAGCTCTTCGATTTCTTACTCGAGAAGGGGCAGATCAAGTTGCCCGATGGTCATGTCATGTTGCCCCCTGATCAGTTGAAGAATAAGAAGTTCTACAAGTTTCATAATGCTACTTCTCATTCCACCAACGAATGCAGAATTTTTTGGCAGCATATACAGAGGGCTATTCAGCAGGGGAGGCTCAAATTTGATACGCCTCGGAAAACAAAAGTTGATGATAATCCTTTCCTAGGAGATCTAAACATGGTTGATGCTGGGCTGCTCAAAGGAAAGACTAAGGTCCTAACATCAACCAAATCGAAAGAAGCTAGAACAGTCGATCCCAAGATGCAAATATCGGCTGACGAGTACAGAGAGATTAGAAGACGTCGCGCCAAGCAAAAGAGCCGATACGAGTAGGGGAGACGTCAAAAGCAGGGACGACAAAGCCACGAGTTACATCTCAGATTCTGTTGAATAAATGGCAGCGGCAGAAGTAAAAGGATTATCAGCGTTGGTTAAAGGATCAAGCATACCAGCATCAACTGAAAGAAGAGAGGTATGAAAGGAAACAAGCCAAATCATATTGGAATTGTCCTTTCTTTAGACATTGCTGGAATGATGGTTTGAAGTTGCCTACCAGACATGATTGTCTAGAATGCAGCAATCAGTATTGGGAGTTTAGGCGGTCTCAAACCAACCGCTGGTCTATCCATACTCAAGATGCATATTATCATAATAACATGGATCGGCGCTTAAAAGATAAAAGTGTTCATAATCGGCTGGGAAAAAGAGTTGTTGACCAGGACTGGGCTGATTATAAAGAAGAAGGCAACAAAAGAAAATATGTTTGGCAGGAAGACCAATGGTGTCTAGGAGATTTAACAAGAAGCCAGAAGAGAAGGGTGCAACGCCTAAGGAATAAAGAGATGGAACATGCTCAAGCATCCGGTAAACCTCAAGTATGGCGTACCAAGCGAACAGCCGATAGAAAGCAACCATCGGCTAATATCTAAATGGCTTTTATGTTGCGATCAGAATTCAGAGTCAATGGTGAAAGCCAACAGCCAATCCAAGCAGTCGGCTTTAAAAATTTGTATTAATGGATAATCCAATAGATGGTACAGATGGCAAACTAGGACATGGCTTCACGTCGGCCGATGAATTGGAAGTAGATATTGATCCTAGAGATAGACCTAGGCCGACGTATGCAAGTGCTAAGTTGGATCCGGAGTATAAATGGGAATTAATTGATTTATTAAAGGAATTTAAAGACTGCTTTGCTTGGGAATACTATGAGATGCCTGGTTTAGACTGGTCAATTGTTGAACATCGGTTGCCAATCAAACTTGGATATCGGCCGTTTAAACAAGCTCCAAGAAGATTCAACCTGAACGTGCTCAATGCTATAAAAAAGGAGACTGAAACGTAACTGGAAGCAAAATTTATCCGGCCGTGCCGATATGCAGAGTGGATATCGAATGTTGTCCCTTTATATAAGAAGAATGGAAAATTGAGAGTTTGTATCGATTTTAGGGATCTGAACAAAGCCACACCATGGATGGTTATCCGATGTCGATAGCTGATATGTTAGTAGATGCAGCAGCCGGGCACAAGGTTATTAGCTTCATGGACGGTAATGCAGGATACAACCAAATTTTCATGGCTGAGGAAGACATAGCAAATACAGCTTTCAGGTGCCCCGGCGCAATCGGTTTGTTTGAGTGGGTTGTGATGACCTTTGGTCTAAAGAATGCCGGTGCAACTTATCAAAAGGCGATGAATTACATTTTTCATAAGTTGATCGGTGGGATTGTTGAAAAATCTACATCGATGATGTGATGATAAAATCCAAAGGGTACAAAGAGCACCTGGCTGACTTGCGTGAGACTCTGGAATGCACAAGAAAGCATGGTTTAAAGATGAATCCTAATAAGTGTGCTTTTGGAGTATCAGCTGGATAATTCTTAGGATTCATGGTCTACGAGAGGGGAATCAAAGTTGGTCAGAAAAATGTGAAAGCAATTGATGAGGTAGTTTTCCCGACTACCAAAACAGAGTTGCAATCTCTGCTTCGTAAGATTAATTTCATTAGAAGATTCATTTCAAATTTGTCGGAAAGGATCCTATCGTTTTCTCCCTTGTTGAAGCTGAAAATGATTAAGAATTCAAGTGGGGTGACATACAACATAGGGCGTTTGAAGAGATAAAAGAATATATTAAGTGTCCACCTGTGCTGGTCCCTCCTTAGCAAGGTAAGCTATTTAAGTTATACATATCGACTGATGACAAGACAATTGGATCAACCTTGATGCAAGAATTTGAAGGAAAAGAGAAAGTTATTTTCTATCTGAGTAGAAGACTACTGGATCCAGAGACAAGATATTCTCCCACCGAAAAGTTATGCTTGTGCTTATATTTCTCTTACACTAAATTGCGACACTACTTATTATCGACCGAGTGTACAGTTGTTTCCAAGGCTGATGTGGTTAAGCACATGTTATCAATGCCAATACTGAATGGAAGAGTGGGAAAGTAGATTCTTGCGTTATCGGAATTTGACTTGAAATACGAATCGGCTAAAGCAGTCAAATGACAAGTAATGGCCGATTTTGTTACCCAACATCATAAGCCAAGCATTAGTTATGTAGAACCAATGCCTTGGATGTTATTCTTTGATGGGTCATCATGCAAGCAGGGTGGTGGCATTGGTATTGTTATTATTTTGCCTCGGGGGGCAAGTTTTGAGTTTGCTCTTCCAACTGAGCCAATGATTACTAACAATCAAATGGAGTACAGAGCTATTCTCAAGGGACTTGAACTTCTTCATGAAGTAAAGGCCGAAGCAATTGAAGTGTTTGGAGATTCTCAGTTATTCATTAATCAGTTGATCGGCCTATATGAGTGCAAAGAAGAGACTTTGAAAGGATACTATGATGAGTGTCAAAAGTTACTCAAGGAGTTTCTTCATATCTCTTTCTAACATATTTCAAGAGCACAAAACCAAGAAGCTAACCATCTAGCTCAAAGTTCATCAGGATATCGAGTGTTTCAAGAAGTCTTGAGTAGTGAAATCTCAAGTGATGATTGGAGAGTCAAAATAGCCGATTACCTTAGAGATCCGTCTCAGAAAGTTACCAAAAAGCTAAGGTATAAATTGGCTAAGTATGTTTTGTTAGATGATTAGTTATACTATAAAACAGTCGATGGGGTATTGCTCAAATGCTTAAACCGGGAAGAAGCTAAGGTGTTGATGGGTGAGGTGCATGAAGGGATATGTGGAGCTCATCAATCGACTTATGAGATGAAATGGATTATCCGTAGAGCTGGATATTTCTGGCCAACGATGTTGGAAGATTGTTTTGAATATTACAAGGGGTGCCAGGACTGTCAACGTTTTGGTAATATCCAGAGATCGCCTGCCTCGGCCATGAATCCAATAATCAAGCCATGGCCATTTTGAGGCTGGGGAATTGATTTAATTGGCCAGATTTTTTCCGCCTTCAAGCAAAGGACATAAGTTCATATTGGTAGCAACAGATTACTTCACTAAATGGGTTGAGGCAATACCTTTGAAGACGGTAACCTCAAAGAACATGATTGATTTTGTCAGGGTACACATTGTGTATCGTTTTGGGATTCCTCAAACTATAACTACAGATCAAGGAACAATGTTCACATCAGAAGAGTTCAGGGATTTTGCTGCCAGTATGGGGATCAAGCTACTGAATTCCTCTCCTTACTATGCCCAGGCTAATAGCCAGGCAGAGGCGTCCAACCAGATTATGATTAAGCTAATCAAGAAAAAGATCGAGGAACAGCCAAGGAAGTGGCATTCGACGCTAATTGAGGCGTTGTGGGCATATACGGTGACCTGCCATGGATCAATTAAAACATCGCCCTACGAACTTGTGTATGGCCATAATGCAGTTCTTCCTTGGGAAGTTCGGGCTGGATCGAGGCGTGTCACATGCAGAATGTTTTGTCAGCCAAAGTCTACAAGAATCTTATAATAGACAATTTGGAGGACTTAAGTTGCCTTCGGCTATGTGCTCTTGAAAATATCGAAGCCAATAAACTGAGGGTTGCAAAATATTATAATAAAAAGGTCAAGATTAAGCAATTCTCTAAAGGAGACTTGGTCTGGAAAAAGTGAAATTGCTGATCGGGTCAAAGGACAGTAAATTCAGCAAATGGTCACCTAACTGGGAAGGACCTTATCGGATCAAACGTTGTGCGCCTGGTAATGCTTATATTTTGGAAACACTAAAAGGGGAGGAAGAATTTGTCCGAGCAATCAACGAAAAATATTTAAAGAAATATTATCCTAGTGTTTGGATCAATACTTAATAAGCGATTTGCTCGGTCGATAGCTTTAATAGTCGATATTGGAAAGGTATCGCCTCTAGTGCAAAAATGAACCCAAAAGGGTAAAAGCTGGTACGATGTGTATCACCTATAGAAGCAAACAAACACAGACAAAGTGATGCGTATGAAGCACAAAACAAAGGAAAATCACTCAAGATGAGGAAGTTGTTTCCTATTACAAGCTACGGGCCAAAAAACACTTTGCCTACTATATCATTGGCCAGGGTGTTGAAGGCTACAGAGTTGGCGACGCTCATGAAGTCTTCAACCAAGCGCTCGTGCTCCCCAGTGTACGCTGCGTCCGAAAAACCATGGGGAAGAAGCTGAAGATTATGGCCAGAACGGGCTTGTGCAGCAGCCAGCGCCATGGCAGCACATGACGAACGCCATGAAGGGCGACCTCCCTAACACAATTTGGGATGTCATGCAAGCGAACCACCGGAACAGCACCCCTGGCATTGACAAATCCCACTGCATGATCCGCAGTTGATCGAAGACTCTCCAACTAAACAGTTAGATCTAAAAAGATTCAAGGAAAGAGTGATTAGAAATCTTGAGGGCAAAATTAAGAAGAAAACAAAGAAATTATGGCGGACATCTCACCCATGATTCTAGCTTTAGCCCTGGCCAACCTTTCTCCCACCAGGCCAACCTCAGGGGGTGATCGGCCTTCAATCATGGCCAAAGCCGATTCTGCTAGGGAGAGGCAGTTGGCCAGATGCTGGTCGGTCCGATCGATTGAAGCCAGCAGATCATCATTGTCGATCTACCTCCTCAATTGACGAGGAAGCTGGCAGCGAATTGGTGCCAAAGATACCCCGAAGGCTGGGTAGAGTCGGTCCTCTGATCCGAGGTGATGGGAGTACCCCAAGTTGTGTCCTCTTAGCGACGAAGGCTTTCGCGCGATGATGCAGATCCGTTGAGGGCCTCTTCAGCAGACCTCTTGTTGTTCTCCATGGCCTCAAAACCTATGGAAGGGCAGGAACTATACTGAAGATGAAGAAGGTTTGAGACGAAGCGAGTTGTTTTTTGATCCACAGCCGTGGCCCGTATATATGGCCCGGGAAAGCGAGAAGGTAGATTTTGCCGGGGGTGTGAAATTGAAATCAGAAACGGAAATGGATCAACACTCCAGAAATTCAGGGGACGGATAATGAAGGGATAACTGACTTGAACTTATTGCTTCCCCAAATTACAAAATATCGTGGGACGGATGCGAAGAATTTACATTGACCAAAGATTAACCTACCAAGGCTTCTTTGGATTGAAGGGAGTCCGGATCCCCACAAGGCCAAAACTCATCGTGAACCAAATCACATTGGCCCGTTGATAAAATTATGCCAAAGAAGAGGAAAGGTTGCCCGCCTAAAAGAAGCCTGTGGCTTTCCCGGTGGGCGTTTGGAGGAGCAAACAAGGGGAAAATGTCCACACATTTTAGCCCTCGCAAACAGTAGAACAGCTTTGCGAGTATGGAAAGAAGACTTAGGTGATATCACAAGAATTCTTCTAACCATAATGGCTGGTCTTCTTGCTCAACGAGGCACTAAAATGAGCGACACAATCACCCTATGCACAAGAATTCTTCTAACCGCTTGAGATCTTCATAGCAAAAAGATAGACCATGGAGGGTCCAGCGGAGTCAGTAGCACTCGAGGAGGCAGATAGAAGAGAAACATGGCTGAATTGTTGAGTTGCTCTCGCCAAGGTCGGATAGACATTTTATAGTCGGCCCGGAAAGATGAGTCCAAGTGCCCGTGAAGCAATGATGCTCTCGTAAAAGTTTTAAAGCATGGGCTCATGAGCTGACATAAATGATGACAAACAGTAGACCCCAGATCAAGATTCTCTACCCGTGACTGCGGACCTATCGGGGATGGAGACGTGCTAATTTTGGAATAAAATTACTTTTATCCCAAAATCGGGGGGCATGTGTTTACACCAAAATTTGGAAGGAGAGTCGCAGGGACTCGAAAGCTCCCAAGATCATGTCATCAAGAAATCAATTGCGTGCAGATTGGAATCAGCTGATTCGAATGCGACGTTGAAATCGGCTTTCTTCCAATTACGCCAGCGGACAACGACAAAGGCTATGATCGGCGCCAGGACGAGACATGTTGGACTCTACAAAACGGGAAAGATTAGAGTCCAAGTTATCTTAAATTAGGAATGTTTTCTCTAGGGTCAAAAATTGTGATGAGTCGTGCTTAGACAGGAGTCATGCGTAGGTCCCGGGTATAAATATCAAAGCCTGGCTATTGTAAGACACACAATCAATCAAATACCAGTTATTTACTTTTTTGGCTCCGGCCACCCCTTAGGAGTAGGAGTAGAGTAGATCTCGGTGAGTTCTTCAGCAAGTATGACAGCATCGATCTGGTTGACCTCCACTGCTTGTCTGTAAGTACCGTCATGGCTTATACTTCTGTTCGTACGGCTGCATCGATCCGGTCGACCTCCACTATGACTCTGGTATGAGTTAGTTATCGACTCTTGTCTAGTTTAAGTATGGCTGCATCGATCCGGTCGACCTCCACTGCTCGAACTAGATTAAGGTCAAGTTATCGGCTCTATCTAAGGGTGGCGTTCCTTCGGATAGATTCATTAAGTTACCGATATTGCTTATTGCTTCCATTGTTTATTTAATTACAGTAATATCACTTCGCCCGATTGGGATTGATCTAGATCGGCCTTACATCTTTGTTAACCCATTGTTTGTTAATCTAAACCGATTTAATCTACACTTTAAACGATGAGTTATGTTTTATCGGCTGTTTTATATCAATCTTGATCGTGCATAGTGTGTGGCTAAGGCGTGTCTAATTTTGAGTAGATCTATTGGCTAGTGAGAACCGTTTTATGGCCCGTTATCACGACCTGTGTGATTCTGCCTCACACCCCACTGTTAGCACCATGGAGTGGGGATCGTTATTTGGTAGATCTGTTCCTAAGAGGGCATGACCTTAACTGTGCGCTATGCCTGAATCGGCTGTTTTAGCCGATATCGAGTGCTTTCACGAACAGGTCACATCACGAGACCGTTGAAGTAGCGGTGAGTTGAAAGATGTGTTAGCCCCATGATCTTATTATTATATTATGGCCTACATGATTCTGCCTCATGCCCCACTGATATTAGTAATAAGTTAGGGTCGTCGAGTCTATTGTTGTTTCTACGGCCAGCATGATTCTACCTCATGCCCCACTGGTCATAGCGATAGATGAGATCTAACATTTTCATTAGATTTATCTCTATTAAATGGTTGAATGATGATGAACTGTTTCTTTTATAAAGGAGTTCGGTTACTTGCAGTCATTGGCTTAGCATGAACTAAATACTGTTGATATCTTTTTTCCAGTGACCAATATTTGTCTAAAACAATGATATTCATCCAGAATGATAACCGATTCTTCTTATACAACCCTATGAGCTTTAACTGATTCATTTGTATGAATATGTTGGAATCAACTATTTAGTCGATCTCCTCTTATATCGGCTCTGAGGGCCACATATTTGGGACTGTCTGGCAACACTGGCATGTTCCGCCCTTAATTACTGATAAACTTTCTCTCCTTATCAATTACAGAGTCAAACTGACTAGCACGTCTAGGGAGGATTGCGTAGGATCGACCAACCCTGTGCTGAAGCTAGGCAGATCTATAACTCTATCGAGCAGACCCTTCCAGCTTGCTCGTGTGTCCTCGGCACAGGATGAAATTCTGTGTCGACAGGCAAGAAGAATAAGAAGGATCGGCGCCGACCGGCCAACCCAGCTTTGGTCGCTGCGGCTGACCTAGCTTTGGCCGCGAGCATTATGAACACGCCACCGCTGTCATCAACTCCGCTGAGCTCCCATAGCTTGGGAATTTGGCGACTCCAACAGTCCCCGACTGTAATGAGCTGACCTCCTCAAGTGCCTTCCATCCGACCGAGGAAACGAAGGCGCTAGTGATCAGCCCCACCGACCCAACCAAGATGGTTCGGGTCAGGACCAAGCTCCCGGCCAAATAGGAAAGCGAGCTTGCCTACTTCCTACATGCCAACTGCGATGTCTTTGCATGGAGACCTTGTAACATGCCAGGCATACCAAGGGAGGTTGCCGAGCATGCACTATGCATCGTCTCGGGCTCAAAGCCCGCTAAGCAATGCCTACATCACTTTGATGACGAGAGGCGTAGGGCCATAGGTGAGGAGATCGCCAAACTCCTAGCAGCCGGATTCATCAAAGAGGTATACCACTCCGACTGGCTAGCTAATCCTGTTCTTGTGAAAAAGAAGAATGGGAAATGGAGAATGTGTGTTGATTATACTGGCCTCAACAAGGCATGTCCGAAGGACCATTTTCCTTTGCCACACATAGACCAGATAGTCGACTCCACCTTAGGATGTGAAATCCTCTCCTTTCTGGATGCCCACTCAGGCTACCACCAGATCGCGATGAAAGAGTCCGACCAAGTCATGACTTCATTCATCGCCCCGTATGGTTCGTACTGCTACATAACCATGCCTTACGGTCTGAAGAATGATGGCGCCACCTATCAATGGTGCATGCAGCGATGCTTCGCCGACCAAATCGACCCACCCGACCAACCAAGCCAAGTCGAGCGGCTAAATCCAACAATCGCCGTCTATGTTGATGACATAGTGGTGAAAACATCTCAAGCTAGCAACCTGATCGCAAACTTGGTCACCACATTCGCAAACCTTCGAAGGTTCAACGTTAAATTGAATCCTAAAAAATGCGTTTTTGGGGTTCTGAAGGAGAAGCTGCTTGGATACATCATGTCCGAGTGCGGCATCGAAGCCAACACCGAAAAAATCATGGCCATCTCCAACATGGGCCCTGTACGCAATGTCAAGGGCGTACAGAGGCTCACCGGCTGTTTGGTCGCCCTGAGCCAGTTCATCTTCCTGACTAGGCAAATGAGGGATGCCTCTCTACAAACTTCTCAAGAAGATAGACGCATTCATCTGGACAGAAGAAGCATAGTAGGCTTTGGAAAGCCTCAAAGCATCACTAACGTTGGCCCCAATCTTTGTTGCTCTAGAAAGGGGACAATCCCTCCTCCTCTACATCGTGGTAAGCAACCATGTTGTAAGCGCTGTCCTTGTCGTCGAGAGGGAGGAGCCGGGACACCCCTAAAGGTCCAACGACCGGTGTACTTTGTCGGTGAGGTATTCATCGACCAAGTCATGAAGGAGTCCTCTTGCAAGAGCCCTCTTATGGTGGCATATTGCCAGGAGGTGCGCAAGCTCATGGACAAATTTTGAGAGATTGAACTGCATCATGTCCCCTGAAAGGACAACGATGTCACCGACTTCCTTGCAAAATTGGCTGCCAGGCGGGTTCCATCTCCATATGGGGTCTTCATCAATGATCTCCACGAGCCATCTGCCTGTGTTCTAGAGGATCCAACCTAGACCCATTCCAACACCAATCTGGTACCCGGGGGCTCTGACCCCTCGATGTGCCCTGACCCCAACCAAGTGCTCGGAGGCTCTAACATTAGTGCCTCCATGGAAACATCGCTCACCGGCATCGCCGTGATGGCACTCGATCTGGTCGACTAGAGAGTATCGCTGCTCGCCTACCTCCTCAAGGAGGTTCTCCCACCGGAAAAGATTGAAGCACGACGAATCGCTCGATGCGCCAAGGCATTCGTTACCATTAGTAATGAACTTTACAAGCGAAGTTCGTTGGGAGTACTCATGAAGTGCATCCCAACCAACCAGGGGAAATAAGTCCTCCTCGAAGTCCATGCCAAAATCTGTGGACATCATGCGGCCCCTAGGTTGCTAATCGGGAAAGCCTTTCGCCAAGGTTTTTACTGGCCCACTGCGCTACGAGACAGCAGAGGGGGTGGTCCACAGGTGTGAAGGATGCTAGTTCTACGCTCGGTAGACTCATCTATCGGTGCAGGAACTTCAGACCATCCCCATCACATGGCCATTCATGGTCTAGGGCTTTGACATGGTCGGACCCCTCAAAAAGGCCCGGGGTGGCTTCACTCACCTACTCATGGCGGTGGACATGTTCACCAAGTGGATAGAGGCAAAGCCCATCACCAATATCCGCTCAGAAGAGGCGGCCAAGTTCTTCCTCAACATCATCTATTGGTTTGGTGTTCCAAACTATATCATCACCGACCTCGGAACAAACTTCACCAGGAAGAAGTTCCTGGACTTCTATGACGGATACGGCCTCAGGATCGATTGGGCGTCGGTCAGACTCCCACATACTAATAGTCAGGTTGAGCAGGCCAATGGCATGGTCCTCTAAGGACTCAGGCCCCACATCTTTGATCGACTCAAAAAGTATGTCGGTCGATGGGTTGTAGAGGTCCCAGCGATCCTCCAGATCCTGAGAACAACCCCAAACCGATCCACGGGGATCACCCCTTTCTTCTTGGCCTATGGAGCTGAAGTAGTGTTGCCCTCCGACCTCGATCACGATGCCCCAAGAGTAAAGGCCTTCAACCAAGACTGAGCCGCGGAGGCTCAGCAGGACGCGGTCGACCTGCTCGAGGAGGCTCATGAGACGACCGTCATCCGCTCCACTCGTTACCAGCAAACTCTCCGCAGGTACCATGAAAGAAAAATTAGGGGAAGGATCCTTGAGGTTGGTAATCTCATACCTAGGAGGACCCAGTCAACCAAGGACAAACATAAGCTCTCTCCACCATGGGAAGGACCGTACGTGATGGCCGAGGTGATGCGGCCGGGCACCTACCGGCTAAAGGACGACAACGGCAACATTCTCACCAACACATGGAACATCGAACAAGGCTAGATGACATCTTCTCGTCACCTGTCTTCGGCCACGGTCGAATGCCGAGCCTCCATCACCCACTACACGGTGACCTGCCCAGCAACCATTTGTGCATGTGGCACCAAACTCTCCCCCAGCGCATGGATTTTGTCTGCGCTCCATCCATCGGCGTATCCTCTATAGATGGCGGCGAAGTCCAGATCAAGATGATGGGTCACCACCGAGGTCAGCACCCCTGATATCCCATAGAACATGCCATCGGAGATGAGCGCCTGAACTTCATTTGGGACCTCTGCCAGCTGGACGGCGGGCGTACTGGTGCTCGGTCCTGACCCAAACACCTCAGAGATAACCACCTACGCGATGTTGCGAATCTAGTCGAGCTCACCCTCGAGAGCACGTCACTCTTCAAGGGACTAGGCTAGTGCCTCCGTGCCCCAACCAAACGCCACTTTGACCGTCTCTAGCTCTTGCTCTAGAGAGCCGATCTTTCCATCCAGGTCTAGGAACAAACAAAAATTCAGAAGCAAACGAAAGGAAAAATCAAGGCATGAATCGAGGTTTGAATAGATATGTACCAAGGCGGGTGCTTTCGATAATGGAGAGCCCTTCCTCTTACCGGGTAACCCTCTCGAGTAGTCGAGCATTCTACTCCTCTACCCCATGCATCTGCCCCCAAAGCGTGACCACTTCTTGCTCGACGTCTGACAGGGCCTTCCGCTCCGCCTCCAGAGCCTCTAAGGATTTCTAGAGCGCCGCCTCAGTCTTCGCCAAGTGGGCATTCACCACGTCAAATTACCGCTCAACAGCAGTCGCCCGCTCGAATGCATGCAGCTCCACCGCCCGGTCTTGAGACTCACGGTGGGCGGACTCTAGCTGGTGCCTGAGCTTGTCGACCCGCCATGACGCCACTGCTTCTTGCTCCATCCGACCATGCTCCTCCTAAAGAAATCAGGACTTACGGATCGACATCATCTCTAGGTCCTACAAGACAAGAAGCAGGCATGCTGAGACAACCATTTAAAAGCCTAGGAATCAAAGACAACACCAAGAATGTAGAAAACTTACCTCTACAATGCATAGCTGGTCGACTATCATGGCCTGATGGATGAGCTCAACCCTCTCCAAGACCTCCTTGAGCCTCGCCTTAGTAAGGACAAGATCGGACTCCATCGATAGTCCTCTCTCCCTGAGCAGGTGCTATAGCTTCACCTCCTCCTCATCACAAAGGATGAACCGAGCCTTTCTCGGCTCATCGGGGCAAGGCCACACCAGCTCGTGGGTCACCCCGACACGCTGGAAGATCTTGCCATCGTAGTATCATGCGATGACCGGATCATCACCAACTCCCAGGACGATGGAATGGCTAGCGGCTCCACCCTAGTGTCTTTCTCACTGGAGAAGGGGATGTCCACCACCAAGACTCCATGGCTCATCGGCGGCTGCTCTACCTCTAGCCTAGCAGTGGTTCCTCCGGACCCCTCCAGCTCTAACTAGGTGGGCGAACCATGCGCTCCTCCACCGAGGGCGAGACAGGGAGCCCAGTTTCCCTCCTCTCCTCCTCCACAACCATCGGGGGAGGGACCGCAAGGGTCACCTCTGACCCCGACCTTCACAGATCACCATGGGGATCACCGCCATCACTCGCCCGCCATGCTCACGACCGGTCAGGAGAACGCAACCCCCGTTAAGGAAGGTCGTGTCGCCGCCAACCTGCTTCCCCCGTCGCTCATCTTGACCTACTACAGGCTAGGTCTCCACTCTTCTCGCACGAGAGGTGAGGAGATCCCTAGTCCTGCTAGCCCCTGGCCGTTGTCAAACAAACATAGGTTAGTCACACTCAAAAACTCAACTATGAGAACAAAAGGGAACATGGATACATACCCAGATGAGAGCGGCACAACCTTGAAGCCCCGACCAGCTGACGACTAATTGACCTGGACAAGGATCGCTCGGGGGTCATGACCTATGCCCCCTCGCATCAACCGAGGGAGGAGCCGACCCGGCGATCCCCGATCGGTCCACGGACGGCCAGCGACCGCCAGCTCATGGCGAAACCACTGGAGCAACTAGTGGGGCATTTCCCCATTGGGGGTCACGCACATGCGTCGACCCCGAAGACATAGGGGAACGATCACGTCCCCCCGACCGACCGGCGTGCTAGGCCACACTCGAAGCAGGGGGGCGTGAAGCCGATGGCCCCTTCGAAGGGTGCGACGATTGCGCCCGCTTTGCCTCTCGTTCGAGGGCAGTGTCTTCACTCACGGCATGCTTCCTCGACTCAGGAACGTCACCACGTGTCTCCGTATCACGCCCACCGACACCGGATGCGACCATAGGCTCACGGTGCTCCACCGAGGTCACAGCAGCACCCCTGTCTCCTTTGTCCTTCGAGGCACTCACGTCGTCACCCATCTTCATGGGCACCTCTGACTCAAGCTCTGCCTCCACATCACTCCATCTCTCACCCCCTAGACCCACGGTTGATCTCCTTCTCCTTATCGAACCTCCTTCGAGCCTTCTCGGTTTTCTTCTTCTTCTTGGCAAGCACGGCCTCCCTCTGGGCAGTTTGTCGAGCCACGCCTTCCGACCCTCTAGGAAGATGTGGCCAGGATTTATAGCCCATGAGTCCCTTTGAAACAGGCAACTTGAAATCAATCAAAACAAGAAGGAAAAGGTTACGAGAAAAAAGCATACCAAATTGGATAGCTTTGCGGCATGAAGGGGACCG
The DNA here is from genome assembly GCA_904845875.1 of Miscanthus lutarioriparius. Classification (NCBI taxonomy): domain Eukaryota; kingdom Viridiplantae; phylum Streptophyta; class Magnoliopsida; order Poales; family Poaceae; genus Miscanthus; species Miscanthus lutarioriparius. The sequence goes on from CAJGYO010000003.1 coordinate 25,987,085, forward strand.
GGCATCCCTTCGAGGGAGTCTTCATCCCTCAACTACAGCACTCAATCTAGATGACTCTAGACTTCATCCTTTGGCAACTCCTCTAGTGACACGCAGTTGGAATCCATCGAGCCGAAGTATTCCCACATCGGCCATGTTCTCTCCACCAATGGGGCGACCCGATGGTGGAAGAAGGTATGGAAGACCTGCAACCCATCGAGGCCATGCCGTACTAGCCTCCGAAGCTCCTTCTCGATAATTTCCAACTTATTCTGCTGACCGACGGGACCCATGACCAGCTTTCCCTCCTCTCCGGCCTCTCCTCGGTGAACGTCCCGCTGGGTTCCTAATGTAAAACCACTCATCGTGCCACCCCTGGTTGAAGTCACAAGGGGAGTACATGGGATAGGGGACTGACAGCTTTGGCCTCTTTTGTAGGGCAAATCCTCCAACCGGTGCAATTCTAGGCGACTTCCCCTCGGACAGGGCTCGTCCGCTGAAAATCCGCTGGAAGAGGTCCACGTGCGGCTCCATCTCGAGGAAAGCCTCATAGACGGTGACAAAGCCGGCAATGTGCAGCACCCTAGTCGGGTTGAGGTGCTGCAACTCTAGGCCCCACTTGTTGAGGAGGCCACGCAGCAACCAGTGCGTGGGATACCCGAGCCCATGCTAGTGGAAGGCAAGGAAGGAGACGACCTCGTCGGCCCAAGGTTGTGGAACAACCTCCCTCGGCATAGGAACCCTCCAATGCACCACCTCCTTCGATGGGAGTAGCCCCTTCTCGGCAAAAGCGGCCAGCACCTCCTCGTCCATGTTGGAAGGCCTCCAATTCGACATCGCACCTCAAATTGCGATCGAATCTGTGAGTTTCCTCTCCCTCGCTCTTCCCTCCTCTCTCCTAGAAATCGCTGCGGCACACGAATAGACTTGGCGAATAGGAGGAAGGAGGAATGGCAACAGTTGAAGAAAGGCGAAAGAACGGAGGAAAATTTTCTCCCTTCCCCCTATTTAATGCGGAAAGGCGTGCGACGGGACGTGGCCCTGGCTGACGGGACACGGCATGCCCAACAAAATGTTGCCTAGCTAAACAGGACATGGCCTAGGTAGGACCCACCACTACCGCAACCCAGGCACAGGAAATAAGGCGTAACCACATGCAAACGACCCTCCGCCTTCCCAAATAGGGTTTGGGAGGGCCCACCAATGGAATCTCCATCGAGGAGAGGCCAATGGGTCATCTGAGTCGATCGGACGACTCGGGTGGCTGCCGAGGGACAGGTAAGGAGCAGGGGATGCTCCATGCAGGTTATGTCGACCCTATCACGAATGATGGACACGGATCCCATTCGTACATATCCGATAGGAGCTTCCCAGACCCGCCACTCGAGCCATCAGGTAACTTTACCAAAACCCCTTTTATTTTTCCAGTACATGATCATTCATTCATTCATTCATTCACATACATGCATTCATACATTCATCCATACATTCATCCCATACATCCAAGCATTGCATGTGCAATTGTTGCATCACAACGCATCGCGTCGCATCACGAAGCGGTAGTCGCCTCATTCGATATAAGCGATGATCGACCGGGGTTCAAGGCCGGCCCACAAAGGGCTCGAGGCCACCTCACGTTAAATAGAGCTAGGGGAGAAACGCAGATGAGCACCAGTGGCTCCTTCCCAATCCACTCAGAAGCGGACAGGGTCATCTTGACCTTCTCATTTGATCCTGGCCTCGAGCCATGCCCACAGAATCTCCATCGAGGGGAGGCCAGCGGGCTACATGAGTCAGTCTCCAGAATGGCTCGGGCATCTGCTGGGAGGCTGGTTAAGGAGCAGTGAAATGCCACATGAGGGCTATGCCGACCCCGTTATGAACAACGGACCCGGATTCCACTCGGACATGCCCGTTATTAAGCTCACCGAGCGCGTCGCTCGAGCCATCGAGGCAAACAATGTTAGCTCAACCCCTCTGGATGCGGAAACCGTGGATGGGGTAACACACGAAACTCGACCGACCCCTACCAAGCCCAATGGGGCTCAGGGACTTGGGCCACCCAACCCTAACTCAGGAGTCTAGCCGGCTACACAGGTCGTGGTCAAAAAGGACATGAGCGAACACCTCGACCGGAAGGAACACAAGAATCCATAGCCCTAGAAAAGAGTACCAAAGTGCTCAGCCTCCGACCGACTCTCTAGCCAGCTGTAGGCTTGGGGGCTATGCCCATCTTTGTCTCACCCGATCCTTGGGTTCACGCTCCACCTCACCCGACCCTTGGGTTCATGCTCCGTCTTGCGCGACCCTTTGATAGCGGGCTGACTGTTGGGTTCGTGCTCCATCTCGCCCGACCCTTCGACAGCGGGCTGACCCTTAGGTTCGCACTCCACCTCGCCTGACCCTTCGGTAGTGAGCTGACCCTTGGGTTCGCGCTCTGTCTCGTCCGACCCTTGGGTTCATGCTCTACCTCGCCCGACCCTTGGGCAGCGGCTGACCCTTGGGTTCGTGCTCCATCTCGCCTGACCCCTCGGCCATGCCAGACACTTGGGTTCGTACTTCGTCACGTCCAACGATGACCCGCAACCTTACACCCACCGGGTGCTCTCATGAAACGAGTGTAAATAGCCCTTTTATAACTTCACAGAAGTCCTAAAGGGGCTCAGGGGCTCCTGTTGGGTTCATAAACCCATGGCCCCCAATGGACCCGCTTCCCTACAAAACCTGGCCCAATAGACAACACAGCGACAACACATGCCCGGGCTGGCCCAGATTGTAGGATCTATAGGAAGATTAAGGAGGCCTAGAGGGGGGGTGAATAGGCTTATAAAAATTCAACTCAAAACTCTGTTAGAATAGAGGGTGGCACTGCCGGCCTTACAGGGCAGCACTACCGCTCTATGAAAAATAATCTAACATAGTTGAGATTTAACAGATATGAACCTGACCCCACTAGTTGCTTAATCCTACAATATAAAGCCAAGATCTAGCTCGAAGACTGGATACCACAGAAACTTCACACAACAATGAATCGAGCAACTAAACCCTAGCAACAGCTTGCAATAAGGTGAATAGCAAGTATAGTGAAGATGAAGCACGCAAGACACAAGATTTATCCCGTGGTTCAGCTCACCACTAAGGTTTCCCTAAGTCCACGTTGTTGAGGAAGCCACAAAAGGCTTGAGCTTGCCACCAAGGCTTGCCTTACCCTCGTTCTCAAATCAAGAGAGTGAACTCTTGAAGTGAGGGGTGATTTCTTAGCTTTTGAATGAGGTTACAAACCTCCCAAGGCTGCCACATGATATGGCAAGCACAAGGGCGACACCTAGCCGGCTAGGAGCAAGCTCCAAGAGTAACAAACCCTAGAACCGCCAGCCAAACGTGAACCAAATGCTCTTAGACTTTGGGAATCAGTGGATCTTCTCTCCAATCGAGTTTAGCTGCCTTTTCTCTCAAGTTTTGATGGTTGGAATCAAGGATTAGCTTGAGGGATGGTGGAGCAACAATGGAGGAGAGAGGTGAGCTTTGGTCTGTCTGGTTTCGAGCAGAATGACTCAGTAGAGAAGATGACCGTTGTGGGCTGGGTCTGAAGGGTATAAATACCCCTGAAGCCCAACGGTCAGTTAAGGGTGGCACTGCCGCTCTTAACAGGGCGGCACTGTCGCCCTAGCCAAAACAGGTAACATGATGTGAAATTTGGCTGGCTGTTTTGACTAGGTGAGAGGATGTAGATCTATAAATTTGAGCATCTGGTTCAACAGTTGACCAACTGTCCTAAAATCTCTCTTAATAGTATGGCTTTTCCTAAACTCAATTTCAAAACATAAAAGAATTTAAACCTCCTTTGAGCTAGGTCTAGCCACCTTTTGTAATTAGGACACCTGCAACCTGTACATCATCCTCATTCTTTGATTCCCTGCTTGTTATCTCGATAAATCTCATTAGTCCTCTAATTTGGTGGTCATCAATACCAAAACCCATAATAGGGCTTGATTGCACTTACAATCTCCCCTTTTTAGTAATTGATGACAACCCAATTAGAGCTTACAAATGATATGAAATCTAAATTAAGATTTTCGAACCATGGGTGTAGGAGCCACCTCCTAAATATGTGAATAGAGATTTGAATTCTCAATTTAGCATAAAAGGCCATGATTCACATTTTAGGTGATGGGAACTTCCCTCTACATCCATGCTTGCCATGGGGTGCTGAACAAAGTGTCACAGGAATAAACGTGATGCATATGACAGATTATATCAGTTCAGACACATAAGATTCTGGCTAATACAACAGAGGGCGGCACTGCCGTCCTGACTATATCAGTTAGATAGCAATCAGATTTCTATAGCAAATCATATGAATATAAAACAATCTAAACTCAGAATATGACAAGCTGAAATAGTAACTATGAATACATGTCCATATCCGAAGCAAATTAAGTCATAAAGTAGCATAATTTTATAAAATAGAGTTTTGAGCGACTCTCAAACGCACAACCTAACACTACTCTCATCGGATCTGAACACCAAGCGCAGCAGCAAGGCGTCGAAAAACTATTCACCCCTCTAATTTTCTCCCCCTTTGGCATCAAATACCAAAAAGAGAAGAAAAAAAGAGAAGTCACTCGTCACTGTCGGAGTCGACGCGGGCACGTCTAGCGACGTGGATGTGTGAAGTGAAGCGTGCTGAACATCACGGAGGTGCTGCCCCAGCTGAAGTAGAAGGCCCTGGCTGATCCGTCGAAGGACACGGTCTCCTAGAATATGTGTGAAACAGAGCTGCCTGAACCTGTGGATCTGCCTCTGTGGGGTGAATGTCTGCACCAAGGTCTTGCTGCATAGGGGGCTCCTCAAAATGCTGCCCCTATGGGTACCCATAGTACTGACTGAATGGTTCATATGAGTGTCCATGCTGCTGATCATCTAGCTGTTCATCATGGTGCTCATGTGACTGATCCTGCTCCTCATTAGAAGAAGAAAGGTGAGGCAAGTTAGGAAACCGAGGTGGCAACTGCACTGGTGGAAGTGGTGGTAGCCCTGCCATCTCCCTAGCATGGCTCACAGCTTACCTATTCTCCATTCTATACTCATAAGCAGTCTGTGAAGCATATGCACAATGAGCAAAGATTGCCTTCATCCATGCACTCATCTTTTCCCACTTTGACTTCTTCTTTTGTTCCCTAGCCCTGGACAGCTCAGGAATATCTCTGTGTTCAGCTCCAGAAGGGTGAAAGCCTGCTGCCCCACTATCTCCAAGTCCTCCAAAACCAGTGTGCTGAGTAGCTGAGCCAAGTCCCCCTAAGCCACCATGTGTTTTCTAGATCTTGTAAACTATGTGCTCACAATCCTTAGGGAACCACATGTCAGTCACTCTCCCAATCATAAACATGAGGTAAGGAGCATAGGGCAAAGATCTCCTCCCATCATCCATGGCATATGCTAGCTCAACCCAAATGAATCTTGGAACATTAAACTTTTCACTGCTGGGAAACCTAGACAACACATTAGTGATATAGCCATTCAAATCTGTTGCATTGTCTTTAGGGCTGAGAGTGATCCTGAAAAGATTGTTCATGATGTAATAGAAGCTCTTGAGCTTTGTTCTTGACCAATCAGGAACTGCAAGATTTTGATCCTCCCACATGAAGCTTACTTCCATTGGCTCAAGATGACGCTCATTATGTATCCTCTCATATCCCCTGTGGATGTGTCCAAAACCAAGAATACGATAGAAAGTGACAAAATCAATGCGATAATGTCGCCCATCAGTCATCCAATGAAGCTCATCCACTTCCCTGTTTTAATAGTAAGTGGCATGGAACTGGGCAAGAATCTCCCGGTTTCAATCATACCTGAAACTCATGATGTCTGTCATCTCAAAGCGGTCACATGTCTTGATTGTTGTAGCAAACTGATGATCATCTCTGCTCTTCAAGTCACCAAAGTCAACATACTGCATCTTGCTAATCTTGCCCTTTGACTTGGATAGGATGGTTGTGGTATAAAAATCAGATTGGAAAGCATTCTAAAATCTATAATCAATGCCATTTGATCTGTCAGAGGAGTAGGGTTCAATCTCTCTAGCTTCACCTGTCTTCTTCCAACTCATAGAATAATCAACAACTCTATGATCATCGCTGTTTTGGGGAGGAATGAGATCGAACCTATCAGTGTTATCTCTCATGTAGCTGCTATCAAACTCTGAAATGTGCAAAGGAGAATCAGGCCACACACAAATGGTTCTTCCCATCCTCTGAATGTTCTCTTTCTCAGCAAGGTCTTCATCAAGATTTCTGTCTCTGGGAGTATAGCTCGCCTGTCCCCTGCCTCTCTTGACCTTTTGCTTAGTTGTCAACACCTTCCTTTTTCCTCGGTCCATCTATGCAATTAAATGAGACTTGATAAGAAACTGTATAAGATAATGAGTTAGACACAGCTGCAAGCAGGTTTTAATAAGAAAAAGAATTTTGAAGATGACATAGGAAGCAGTGCTGGATTTGGAATCAGCATGGTAGGGCGGCACTGCCGCCCCCTGAGGCCGGCACTGCCACCCTCAGTTTCTTCACTATTTCATTTTCAACTTTCTCGTTCTGGTTAAATCCTATTTCCAACAGTGTCTATTCATCATCACAATTTTAGAATCACAGTCTAAGCAAAGAAAAAACATAAAACCCTAGCCATGAATTTGAAAGATTGAGTATGAAAAACTTTAGAAACAATTTTTGATAAGTGAATCCAATCTATTCTGAACTTTATCGGATTTATGAACTTGAGTATAGCAGTTAGAATCTGCTAGGGGTACCATTAATGGTCCCAAGGGCGGCATTGCCGCTCTCCCCAAAATCATCCAACCGATGAAATCCAAAATCAACTCGATTCATCCACCAAAAACCTTTCTAAACCCTTCATACTCCCCCTAGAAACTAAAATCCATGACTAAAAGCTTCATATTGCATAGATCAAATGGGGTTAGGGTTTCACCTTGCTTCCAAACCGTTGGAGTGGAGGGAGACGAGAAGAAACGGCTCGGCCAGGAGCCTCCTGTAGTGACCAGCGAAGAAGAGTCTCAGCCTGCTGCAGGTGCGGCACTGCCGGGGTGGCAGGTCACAAGAAACGGCGGCGACGCGTGCTTGAGAGAGAGGAAGAGAGGAGCACGGGCGTCGGCGTCGGCTGGGAGAAAAGGAGAGAGTTGGGTCGGGGGCCAGAGAAGGAATAAGTAGAAGAAAACGGGCCCCGCAACCAAGCCAAAATTGGCTGAAAATGGCCCAGTTTTCAGAGAGCGGCACTACCGGCCAAGATGAGCGGCACTGCTGCCCTACCAATTTTGCAGGGATTACGCAGAAACTTTATGACCCCCTTCACTTCAGATATAGATATATATTCTCTAAATATCATGACCAATAAGCAATCAACAATACAGACAATGGTCATGACACTTAGTTGGCCTTTGAAATAATTTTGAAACACAATATAACATCCTTTTTAAATCATTTTCCTATTTCACTAGGTAGTCAAACAGAGATGTGTCATATTTCAAACCACGTTACAAGAATCAAGTATATTTAGCTCACTACGCAAAGCACAAAACCTTAACTCATCGAGTGGCTTAGTGAAGATATCGGCTAGTTGTTTTTCGGTGCTCACATGACAAATTTCGATATCTCCTTTGGTTTCGTGGTCTCTCAAGAAATAATGTCGGATGTCTATATGTTTGGTTCTTGAGTGGCTTACGGGATTGTTTGCAAGCTTTATGGCACTTTCATTGTCACACAAGAGTGGAATTTTGGTAAATTGACATCCAAAATCATGAAGGGTTTGCCTCATCCAAAGTAGTTGAGCACAACATGCACCGGCTGCAACATACTCGGCCTCGGCAGTGGAAAGGGCTACACAATTTTACTTCTTAGAACTCCAAGACACTAAGGACCGTCCAAGGAATTGACATATCCCCGAAGTGCTTTTCTATCTACCTTGCAACCGGCATAATCGGAATCCGAATAGCCAAGTAGATTGAACTTGGAGCCCTTGGGATACCACAAGCCAAGGTTAGGAGTGTGTACTAAATATCTCAAGATTCTCTTAACAGCCACTAAATGGCACTCTTTCGGGTTAGCTTGAAATCTAGCACACATGCACACACTAAGTATTATGTCCGGCCTAGATGCACATAAGTAAAGTAAAGAGCCGATCATGGAACGATATACCTTGATGTTGATGGCTTTCCCTTCTTCATTTAGATCAAGATGTCCATTAGTTGGCATGGGAGTTTTGATAGGCTTGGCATTCTCCATGTCGAACTTGTTAAGCATATCATGAGTGTACTTGGTTTGGCTAATGAATGTCCCTTCCTTCATTTGCTTGATTTGAAATCCAAGGAAAGAAATTCAGCTCACCCATCATGGACATCTCAAATCTCTTAGTCATAATCCTACTAAACTCATCACAATACACATGGTTAGTACTACCAAATATTATGTCATCGACATATATTTGGCACACAAATATATTATTTCCAACTTTGTGAGTAAAGAGTGTAGGGTCGGTTTTGCCTATTTCAAAGCCTTATTTGAGCAAGAATTCCTTAAGGCATTCATACCATGCTCTTGGTGCTTGCTTAAGCCCATAGAGCGCCTTTTGGAGTTTATATACATGGTTGGGGAACTTGGGATCTTCAAATCCCGGTGGCTGTTCCACATATACCAACTCTTGTATTGGGCCATTGAGGAATGCACTCTTGACATCCATTTGGTACAGCTTGAAGTCATGATGGGCTGCAAAGGCTAGAAGCATTCAGATTGCCTCAAGTCTTGCCACCGGTGCATATGTTTCTTCAAAGTCCAAGCCCTCTACTTGAGTGAAGCCTTGGGCCACCAATCTTGCCTTATTCCTTGTCACCACGCCATTTTCATCTTGCTTGTTGCGGAAGACCCATTTGGTACTAATGACATTGGTATTGGGCCTTTCCACCAATTTCCACACTTGATTTCTCTCGAAGTTGTTGAGCTCTTCTTGCATAGCCATGACCCAATCCGGATCTCCAAGTGCTTGTTCTACCTTGAGAAGTTCCAAAGAGGAAACAAACGAGTAATATTGATAAAAATTTGCTAAATGTGAACGAGTTGTTACCCCCTTTCGAATGCTCCCAAGGATATTGTCAACGACGTGATCCCATTGTATAGTTTGACGTAGCCTTGGATGCTCAACACCTCCTTGTTCTTCTTCTTCTGGACCTTCAGCCTCTTCTTGTTCAAAGATAGGCTCCAGGTTGAGGCCTTGAGGTGGTGGAGTAGGAGTTGAAGGAGCTACTACTGAGGTGGATGGGGCGGCACTGCTGCCCTCATGAGCGGCACTGCCACCCTGCTGATGTTCAGCAGGTGAGTGCTACCCTTGTCGATGGAGTACGTCAATGGAAATTTGTGCAGCAACATCCTAAGGATCCTCATCATCAGTGGCTTGATCTTCTTGTGGCCTAATGTCTCCTATAGCCATTTGCTTGATTGCCTCACATGGTGGATCCTCCTTCTCTACCACACTTGAATCAACTTGCTCCACTTGAAAACCATTAGATTCATCAAATGTTACATCTACCGTGACTTCAACTCTACCCATGGTTTTGTTGAAGATACGATAGGCATGCTCATTTGATCCATAACCAAGAAGAATTCCTTCATCAACTTTAGGTGCGAATTTAGAGGTTTTGGGTCTTTTGTTAAGTATAAAACACTTGCACCCAAACACTCTAAAGTATGACACATTTGGTTTGTTACCGGTTAGAAGCTCATATGAAGTCTTCTTGAGTTTCTTGTGTAAGTAGAGACGGTTGATGGCATGGCAAGCGGTGTTGACGGCGTCACTCCAAAAGAGGTTCGACGTCTTGTATTCATCTAGCATTGTCCTTGCCATATCAAGAAGTGTACAGTTCTTCCTCTCTACTACACCATTTTGTTGAGGGGTGTAAGGAGTTGAAAACTCATGTTTGATGCCCTCATCATCAAGAAACTCTTCAACTAGAGTGTTCTTGAATTCGGTCCCATTGTCACTTCTTATCTTCTTGATAGGAAGACCAAACTCTCTTTGTGCCCTTCTCACAAATATCTTGACTTTCTCTTGCACCTGGGACTTATCATAAACAAAGAACACCCAAGTGAAACGGGAATAATCATCAACAATAACTAGACCATATTTGTTACCCCTGATACTTATGTAGGCGACCGGTCCAAAGAGATTCATGTGAATCAACTCCAACGGTTGTGTGGTGGTCATGATGCTCTTTGGTGGGTGAGGTACACCTACTTGCTTTCTAGCTTGGCAAGCACTACAAATCTTGTTTTTCTCAAATTGAATATTGGTTAGTCCAAGGATGTGGTTGTCTTTTAGGAGTTTGGCCAAGTTCCTCATCCCAACATGAGCTAGTCGGCGATGCCATAGCCAACCCATGCTAGATTTTGCCACTAAACAGGTCTCAAGCTTAGCTTTACTTTTGCTGAAATCAACTAAGTAAAGCTTGTTCTTGAGGTGACCCGTAAAGACAATAGAGGATTCCTCTCTCTTAGAGACTTCCACACCCTTATCTGTGAAGAGACAATTGTAGCCCATCTCACATAATTGAGAAACGGACAGCAGATTGTACTTCAAGGAATCAATATGTAAGATATTTGTAATTGAATGATCAAGTGTAATAGCTACTTTACCAAGTCCAATCACACCCCCTTTTGAATTATCACCAAATATGATATTCTCATCTGAATTTATAGTTGGCGAGTATGATGAGAACATACTCCTTTCTCCGGTTATATGATTTGTACAGCCGCTGTCAAGCACCCAACTTGACCCACCAGAGGAGTATGCCTACAACACAAGTTTAGTTCCTAGACTTAGGTCCCCAAATATTCTTGGGGCCTTGCATGTTAGTTACAAGAACTTTAGGAACCCAAATGAAAGCATTATTATAAATATTTCGACCATTGCCAAAAAACTTAGCAAACACCTCTCCCTTACTGTTGTGCTGCAAAACAAAGTTAGAATCCAAACATTGAGGAGGTGTTTTTGCCTTTGGTTGATAAACATATCTATTTGGAGTGACCTAGATAAATTTCTTTGGTTTCTGGACAACCTGCTCTGGATGAGATACCTTCTTCTTGGGCTTGACATGTGCAGAGGAGGAGGGGGTGGTCTTCCCTTTTCTATGGGGGGCGGCACTGCCGCCCTTCACAGCGGCACTGCCGCTCATAGGCCGCGGTGCTGCTCTGGGCTAGCCTTGTGCCACCTTCTGTGTAGACCTATCCGTACCTTCCTACCCTTTGCTCACGAACTGAACACACTCATATCCATTTATTACCTTTCTCCCATTTGTTTTACCTCCATGAGTGTGCCCAAGCCCATCTTTGATGTGTGGATTCCTTTCATCTTTGTATTGTGGCCTCTTTGGTTTTCACCTTTGCCACCAGCAGGTTTCTTGCCTTCCATGCCCCTTTTTCCTAATATAGTATTGAGCCTAGCAATCTCCTTTTTCATGACCTCCAAGTTTGCAAGGTTAGTGGAATAAACATTTAAGTCAAGATTATAGCATTTTCCACATCCTTTGCTAGTGGAGGGAATAGAAATGTCATTTGTGTTAGAGGGAAGTGGGGTGCTCTCACATAGAAGGATATATTGCTTCTCAAGTTTGTTGTGCTTTTCAACTAAGACACAATACTTGTCATTGAGTGCAATGTTTGCCTTCTTTGTGAGAGCATATTCTCTTTGTTCTTCGGCCAAGGCCTTATTTAAAGAGTCCACCTCACTTCTCTATAACTCAAGAGCTTCCTTGCAGCCAATATACATCTTTTTGGTTTCCTCAAGATAATCATCTCTATCGGCTAGCTTGGCTTTGACACTTTCTAGTTCCTTCATTAGATTTATGATAAAGAGCTTAGTCTTAGAATTTAACTTTTTAGTCAATTTAGCATATTTCTCAACATCACTAGTATCATCATCACTAGAATCACTAAGTTCACTACTAGAGATGTCACTAGGAGGTGGAGGAGATTTAGCTCTTCGTTTTACCTTCTCACCCTTTGCCATAAGACAAACATGAGTGGAGCGGTGGTCATCATCATTAGACATGTTGTTGAAAAGCCTTGGTGTAGAGGATGACTTTTGAATAGCCACAGTTGCAATCTTCACATCCTCTTCACTTGACTCTTTAGTTGAGTCCCACTTATGCCCAATGTGTGCCTCTCCCATTTGCTTGTATCTCTTTTTGTGCTCATGCTTGCCCTCATTGTTGTCCCTCTTGTATTTGTTTTCTTTCTTGTCATAGGGACACTTAGCAATGAAGTGCTCCATGTTGCCACAATTGTAGCAAGTCCCCTTCTTGTTTAGGAACCTTCTTTGCACTATTTTGTACCCATTCTTTTTCAACGCCTTGTGATAGCTCTTCATGAACAAAGCCATGTCATCAATCTTCATATAATCAGCCCCATCATCTTCATCTTCACTTGAGGATGAACTTGGATCATCATTTTGTGGAGTTGACTTGATTTCCTTGGGTTGACTTGTTGATACTTGCTTGCTGCCCTTTGCCTTGTTAGATGTGCCTTGATTGCTTGATTTATTTGCCTTGAGAGCTACTTCCTTGATTTTCATGCCTTCTAGCTTGGCTTGCAACTCACCAAGTCTTCTCCTCTTATTTGCCTCTTCTCTTTGCATGTCAAATGTCAACAATCTTCCAAGCACATCATTAGGTGTGAAGTGCTCGAACTTCTTCTTATCTCTAATCAAGGTAACTACGGTCTCATTTCTTGGTGAGTAGGCTTCCAACATAACCTTCACCACTTTGTGATCATCAAGCTCATCACATCCATAGCCTCTAATCTTGCCCACCAAGGTCATCAATCTATCAAACATCTCTTGTGGCCCCTCTCCATCTACAATCATGAACCTATTGAGCTTGGCCATCAACAAATCAATCTTTGTCTTCCTTACTTTATCAACACCTTCATGTGCTAGATGTAAAGTGTCCCAAATCCGCTTTGCAACATTGACATTCATCACTCGGTTGTACTCATTTCCATCCAATACACTAAGAAGAATACTTGTGGCTTGGCCATTGAGATGGACAGCAGCTAGCTCTTCATTTGTTGGTGATTCGGGATCTTCCGGTGGCTGCAATCCATTCACCATAATCTCCCAAAGACCGGGGTGAAGACCTACAAGATAGGCACTCATCAAGTGCTTCCACTTGGCAAAGTTTGTCCCATCAAAATGAGGCAACTTGCCCGCGGGAACATTGACAAAAGACATTTTGTTATGGTTAGACAAATAAGAATAATTAAAGGATACGGCGGCATATTTGTTCTTGTTGTTGTTGCTGCCCTTGTCCTTGCTATCCTTCCTTTTGTCCTTGCTCTTCACCTCCTTGCTATCTTTTGAAGCATGGTATGACACATCATCATCTCCATCGTCCGAGCTACTAGAGAGCTCACTAGATGATGCATCATACTCATTCTTCTCTTGCTCTTGGGCTCTTGCTGCTCTTCTCTTAGCTCTTGCCTCTCTTGTGATTCTTCTAGCTTCTTTTCTCTTCTTCTTGTCTCTGAGTCACTGCTCTTCCTTCTTCTTCTCTCTAGCTTCTCTTGTTGCGATCTTTGCGGCTTTTCTTTCTTTTCTTGCCTTTCTTCTTTCGGCATCGGTGGTCTTGGGTTCTTTGATGGTGGCATCACTTGCTGTCGACACAGACAGCTCGCTGCTGCTACCGACATCCTCGATGTGCACACCACTTGTGTCCACAACGCGAACATTCTTCGAACCTTCTCCTTCTATACTTCACGCGGTGAAGCGTATATGAAGCAACCTCGCTCTGATACCACTTGTAGGATCTACAGGAAGATTAAGAAGGCCTAGAGGGGGGTGAATAGGCCTGTAAAAATTCAACTCAAAACTCTATTAGAACAAAGGGCGGCACTGCCGCTCTATGAAAAATAATCTAACACAATTGAGATTTAACAGATATAAACCTGACCCCACTAGTTGCTTAATCCTGCAATATAAAGCCAAGATCCAGCTCGAAGACTGGATACCACAGAAACTTCACACAACAATGAATCGAGCAACTAAACCCTAGCAACAGGTTGCAATAAGGTGAACAGCAAGTATAGTGAAGATCAAGCATGCAAGACACAAGATTTATCCTATGGTTTAGCTCACCACTAAGGTTTGCCTAAGTCCACGTTGTTGAGGAAGCCACAAAAGGCTTGAGCTTGCCACCAAGGCTTGCCTTACCCTCGTTCTCAAATCAAGAGAGTGAACTCTTGAAGTGAGGGGTGATTTCTTAGCTTTTGAATGAGGTTACAAACCTCCCAAGGCTGCCACACGAGATGGCAAGCACAAGGGCGACGCCTAGCCGGCTAGGAGCAAGCTCCAAGAGTAACAAACCCTAGAACCGCTGGCCAAATATGAACCAAATTCTCTTAGACTTTGGGAATTAGTGGATCTTTTCTCCAATCGAGTTTAGCTGCCTTTTTTCTTAAGTTTTGATGGTTGGAATCAAGGATTAGCTTGAGGGATGGAGGAGCAACAATGGAGGAGAGAGGTGAGCCTTGGTTCTGTCTGGTTTCGAGTAGAATGACTCAGTAGAGAAGATGACCATTGTGGGTCGAGCCTGAAGGGTATAAATACCCCCGGAGCCCAATGGTCAGTTAAGGGCGGCACTGCCGCTCTTAACATGGCGGCACTACCGCCCTAGCCAAAACAGGTAACATGATGTGAAATTTTGCTGGCTGTTTTGACTAGGTGAGAGGATGTAGATTTGTGAATTTGAGCATCTAGTTCAACAGTTGACCAACTGTCCTAAAATCCCTCTTAATAGTATGGCTTTTCCTAAACTCAATTTCAAAACATAAAAGAATTTAAACCTCCTTTGAGCTAGGTCTAGCCACCTTTTGTAATTAGGACACCTGCAACCTGTACATCATCCTCATTCTTTGATTCCCTGCTTGTCATCTCGATAAATCTCATTAGTCCTCTAATTTGGTGGTCATCAATACCAAAACCCATAATAGACGGGCACTATGCAACCTTTCAAACATGTCAGAGCACAAATAGTATTGTAGGCGCCGACGTTTCCTGTACCAGGCGAACACGGTAGAGCCTGCCGGATGCGTCTGGACATAAATAGTATTGTGGGCGCCGATGACCTTCTCGTACCCGACAGGGTGGGCAAAAAGACTAGGTAGCACACGTATACATTCTCTCTCTCTTTGACTTGTAAAGCCATCCCCTTTAACTATAAAAGGGGATGAGCACTCGCCAAAAAGCTGGCCGGCTCTCGAAAGAAAAAAGAGGCTAGACGACTCGAGGACTCGATGACCAGAGGACTTGAACAACTCAATAGCCCTAGTGAAAGGTCCTAATATGGCTAGAGGGGGGTGAATAGCCTATTTAAAAATCTACAAATCAACTAGAGCAATTTGATTAGTATGACAAATAGCGAAATGCAAACTTGCTCTAACTCTACAAGGGTTGCAAGCCACCTATCCAACAATTCTAGTTGCAATGATTACTAGGCACACAACTTGCAATGTTACTACTCACTAAGAGCTCTCAAATATGCTACTCTAAAGAGCTCCACTAGATGAACTTAAACTAACAAAGCAAGCTCTCAATTCTAATTACACTAAAGAGCTTGTCACAACTAGTTTGCAAGAATATAAATGAGTGAGTAGAGTGATTATACCGTCGTGTAGAGGAGTGAACCAATCACAATATGAATACTAAATCAATCACCGAGAGAATTCCAAAGGGCAAGAGACAACCAATTTTTCTCCCGAGGTTCACGTGCTTGCTGGCACGCTAGTCCCCGTTGTGTCGACCAACACTTGGTGGTTCGGCGGCTAAGAGGTGTTGCACGAACCTCGTCCACACAATAGGACACCACAAGAACCTACCCACAAGTGAGGTAACTCAATGACACGAGCAATCCACTAGAGTTACCTTTCGGAGCTTCGCTGGGGAAGGCACAAGACCCCTCACAATGACCACGATCAGAGATAGAGACAATCACCAACCTCCGCTCAACGATCCTCGCTGCTCCAAGCCGTCTAAGTGGCAGCAACCACCAAGAGTAATAAGTGAATCCCACAGCGAAACACGAATGCCAAGTGCCTCTAGATGCAATCACTCAAGCAATGCACTTGGATTCTCTCCCAATCTCACAATGATGATGGATCAATGATGGAGATGAGTGTGAGGGCTTTGGCTAAGCTCACAAGGTTGCTAAGTCAATGCAAATGGCCAATAGAGTAAGCTTGAGCTGGCCATGGGGCTTTAAATAGAAGCCCTCATGAAATAGAGCCGTTGGGCTCCTCACTGCACTAAACATGGGCCGACCAGATGCTTCGGTCATATTGACCGGACGCTGGACCACAGCATCCGGTCGTGCGATGTGCGCCATGTGTCATCGGCTTCAAACGCTGATCGCCCAATTTGAACGGTCAAGAGATGACCGGACGCGTCAGTTAGAAGGTGACCGGACGCTGGAACTCAGCGTCCGGTCGTTTCCAGTAAGGTTCCAAATGCGACATTTCACGACCGGACACGTCCGGCCATGCCTGACCGGACTCACCCAACGTTCGGTCACTCAACGTCTCTTCTGTATGCCCCACGTCAGCGTATGTCAGCACTGACCGGACGCACCCTGCCAGCGTCCGGTCACTTTTAGCGCCAGCGTCCGGTTGAAGACTGAAACACGCTCCCTCTGCTGCCACTGACCGGACGCACCGGTCCAACTGAGACCAGCGTCCGGTCACTTTCAGTGACCTTCGTCTTTTCTGTAAAGAGCGCCGGTGAAGTTTCTAACCCTTGCTCAAATGTGCCAACCATCACCTTGTGCACATGTGTTAGCATATTTTTACAAAACATTTTCAAGGGTGTTAGCACTCCACTAGATCCTAAATGCATATGCAATGAGTTAGAGTATCTAGTGGCACTTTGATAACCGCATTTTGATACGAGTTTCACCCCTCTTAATAGTATGGCTATCGATCCTAAATGTGATCACACTCGCTAAGTGTCTCGATCACTAAAACAAAATGTCTCCTACAATTTTTACCTTTGCCTTGAGCCTTTTGTTTTTCTCTTTCTTCTTTTCCAAGTTTAAGCATTTGATCATCACCATGCCATCACCATCGTCATGATCTTCGCCATTGCTTCATTACTTGGAGTGGTGCTACCTATCTCATAATCACTTTGATAAACTAGGTTAGCACTTAGGGTTTCATCAATTAACCAAAACCAAACTAGAGCTTTCAATCTCCCCCTTTTTGGTAATTGATGACAACCCTTTCACAAAGATATGAATTGAGATTTAATTGAATCCACGTTGCTTGCCCAAGCATATTTACCATGTGTAAAAGAATATGGACAAGTTTCATGAACTCTAAATGATAGTAATTGCTCCCCCTACATATGTGCTAAGAGTTTGTATTGTAGCTTGCACATATGCTTAAATAGGAAATATAGGAGTCAATTTCTACCAAATGATGCTAAGGTATAAGAGATGGACCTTTGAAGCATGATACCAATCGGAGTGTACCAATATACCATCCTTAGCACCATTAGTAACTAGACATACACAAAAACTAGAATACCCCATGAGATCAGTATTACAAGCAAGGGGCTAGTTTCAATAGAATGAACATAGGTCTAGTTACTTTATCCTATGCATGCTAGTTTTTCATTTCAACATTCAAACCTACAACTAGCATACACCACACAAGCATGGATATTGAAATTAAGAACTTGTACCATGCAAGCAAATATATGAAATGCACATTCAAATGCATCATACAAGTTTATGAGCTTGCTCCCCCCTACTTGTGTGCAATTTTGATTGATCCTCTTACAATGTCATTTCATTTGTTTACTCCTTCTATCTTACTATCTTTGTGAATTTCTCTCCCCCTTTGTCAACAATTAGCACAAAAGGTGATCTCAAATTATAGATAGGTTGGGGTGAAACCATATTAAATGAGGATCATTTTCCCAATTTGGTTCAATCTAGATTATTTGCAAAAGATATTTAACTCGGTTTAATCCAAGGACAAGCTTCTTCATGCCTCCAAATAAGGGTTATCTTGTACCATGTTGAGTTAAACACTTATAGCTTATTTTCTAGATCAAACCCTAGGTTTACAAGCCCACAAACATGTCGTATGCTACCACTAGATCATTTCAAACATACAAGCAATAGTGGTACCATACAAGCATCAAATTCATTTAATTTTCATGAATGAGCCTATTCAAATGTGAAATATGTCTAGATGCACTAATCATGTCCTTAGCAAGGATGTATGTCATGCCAATCAACTTTTACCTTGGATTGCTCGAAGGAGAGGCATATCTTATAAGTGGGGGTGCATCAACACATATTGAAGAAGTCAAGTATGTTCAATTCATTCCTTAGCTTGCAAAATCTCTTCTCGTCAAGTGGCTTGGTAAAGATATCGGCAAGTTGATCTTCGGTGCCTACACTCTCAATGCAAATGTCCTCTTTTTGTTGGTGATCTCTTATGAAATGATGGCGGACATCAATATGCTTTGTTCTTGAATGTTGAACCGGGTTGTTAGTGAGCTTTATGGCACTCTCATTGTCACATAGCAATGGCACTTGCTTGAATTTAATTCCAAAGTCACTCAAAGTAGCCTTTATCCAAAGTAATTGAGCACAACAACTACTGACCGAAATGTACTCCGCTTCGGCGGTTGAAAGTGCTACATTATTTTGCTTCTTTGATGACCAAGATACAAGTGATCTTCTCAATAGTTGACATGTGCCCGATGTGCTCTTTCTCTCAACTTTGCATCCCGCATAATCGGAGTCCGAATATCCAATCAACTCAAATCTTGCTCCTTTGGGATACCATAATCCAACATTTTGTGTATGCTTCAAGTACCTCAATATTCTCTTTGTTGCCTTTAAATGACTTTCTCTTGGTGAGGCTTGAAATCTAGTACACATACATACACTAAACATCACATCCGACCTTGATGCGGTCACATAGAGTAGGCTTCCAATCATAGACCAATACATCTTTTGATCCACCATGTTGCCACTAGCATCACTATCCAAGCTTCCACTTGCCCCCATTGGTGTACTGATATCTTTACCATCATCCATTCCAAACTTCTTGAGCATGTCCTTAATATACTTGCCTTGACTCACAAATGTGCCATTCTTCATTTGCTTGATTTGAAGACCAAGGAAGTAACTAAGCTCTACAATCATGGACATCTTAAACTCACTTGCCATCATCTTGTCAAACTCCTCACAAAAATCTTGATTTGTTGACCCAAAAATGATATCATCAACATAGATTTGCATTACAAACAAGTCATTTCCAAGCTTCTTGGTGAAGAGAGTGGTGTCAACCTTTCCCATCTTAAATCCCTTAGAGATTAGGAAATCCCTCAATCTCTCACACCATGCTCTAGGTGCTTGTTTCAATCCATACAAAGCCTTTCTCAACTTGTAAACATGGTTGGACTTCTTTTCATCTTCAAATCCGGGAGGTTGTTCAACATACACAAGCTCATTATTGTACCCATTGAGAAATGCACTCTTCACATTCATTTGGTACAACTTGATGTTGTGGGCACAAGCATAGGCTAACAAGATCCTAATTGCTTCCAATCTTGCAACCGAAGCATATGTTTCTCCAAAGTCAAGACCTTCAACTTGAGTGTAACCTTGAGCCACTAATCTTGCTTTATTCCTTATTACTATCCCATCTTGATCTTGCTTGCTCCGAAAGACCCACTTTGATCCAATCACATTATGATCTTTAGGCCTCTCAACTAACTCCCATACTTGATTTCTTGTGAAGTTGTTTAGCTCTTCATGCATAGCATTGACCCAATCAACATCCCTCAAAGCTTCATCTATCTTCTTAGGTTCAATGGATGACACAAATGAGAAATGCTCACAAAATGAAGCCAATCTTGATCTAGTTTGCACACCTCTTAAAATATCACCAATGATAGTGTCCAAAGGATGATCTCTTGCAACATTGGTTTGTTGAAGCACTTACACTTGATTGCTTGCATTTGATTGATCACTTGGTTGAGATGATGAACTAGCCACTTGTTGTTGATCTTGCACTTTGTCATTACTAATACTTGCTTGAACTTGATCAAAAGAACCACTAGCTTGCACATTTGAGTTAGAGAGCACTTGATTCTTGTCATCTTCAACATCAATAACCTCTCTAGGCCTTATATCACCAATGTCCATGTTCTTCATTGCATTGACCAATTGAGTGCCTTTCACATCATCTAGATTCTCATCTTCCTCTTAGGAACCATTTATTTCATCAAAATCCACATCATAAACCTACTCAAGAGTACCACTAGCCAAATTCCAAACTCTATAAGCCTTGCTAGTAGTGGAGTAACCAAGCAAGAAACCTTCATCACATTTCTTTTCAAACTTGCTCAATCTAGTGCCTTTCTTCAATATGTAGCATTTACAACCAAAGGCCCAAAAGTATGCTATGTTGGGCTTTCTCCCATTCAATAGCTCATAAGATGTCTTCTCCATCACGGGATGACAATAGAGTCGGTTGCTATAATAGCAAGCCGTGTTGATTGCTTCGGCCCAAAATGAATGACTCACATTGTACTCACTCAGCATTGATCTTGCCATTTCAATCAAAGTTCTATTCTTTCTCTCAACAAGACCATTTGATTGTGGAGTGTATTTGACCGAGAATTGATGTCTAATTCTAAATTCATCACACAACTCATCAATTCTAGTGTTCTTGAATTCACTGTCATTGTCACTTCTCACTTTCTTAATGGTTGTTTCAAACTCATTGTGAATGCCCTTGACAAATGATTTGAATATTGCAAACACATCACTCTTGTCAACTAGAAAGAATACCCATGTGTATCTAGTGAAATCATCCACAATCACAAATCCATATTTGTTTCCACCAATGCTAGTGTATGTGGTTGGTCTAAACAAGTCCATGTGCATCAACTCAAATGCCTTAGATGTGCTCATCATGCTCTTCTTAGGATGTGTGTTACTAACTTATTTTCCGGCTTGACATGCACTACATAGTTTATCCTTTTCAAATGTGACATCTTTCAAGCCTCTAACTAAATCATGCTTGATCAACTTGTTCAATTGTTTTATTCTAACATGACCAAGCCTTCTATGCCATAACCAACCCATGCTAGACTTAGTGATCAAACATGTTGTCAATTGAGCTTCTCTAGCATTGAAATCAACTAAGTATAGATTCTCATATCTAAATCCTTTGAATATCAAGTTAGAGCTATCTACACTTATGATCTCTACATCATCCACACCAAATATGCACTTGAAACCAAGATTACATAATTGAGCTACCAATAATAGGTTGAAGTTCAAGCTCTCTACTTGTAGCACATTAGAAATGCTCAAGTCATTGGATATTGCAATCTTACCAAGCCCTTTGACCTTGCCTTTGCCATTATCACCAAATGTGATACTATCAATCCTATTGCTCTTGTTTTTATTGATTGAATTGAACATTCTTGGATGACCGGTCATGTGTTGTGTGCACCCACTATCAAGTACCCAATGTCATCCTCTGGCTTTATAATTGACCTACAAAAGAAGATCAATTCTTTTTAGGTACCCAAACTTGCTTGGGTCATTGTAGGTTAGTTACCAAGGTCTTTGGTACCCAAATGGCCTTCTTCTTTGGGCCCACAATTGGTGTACCAATGAACTTAGCCTTCACACCATTGGCACCCCTAAAAAGCATGTAACAAGAATCAAATTTAATTGAGGATATATTAGGTAGCTTGTTCTTGTTAATCTTGCAATATTGCTCTATATGCCCAACTTGCTTGCATCTATTGCAAAACCGACCATTGCCCTTCACAAAGCTAACTTTGGGAATGACAAAGGCCACCTTGCCTTTCTTGGGGGTATAGCCTAATCCCTCTTTGTTGAGAGAAAACCTTTGGCTACCAAAGCACTTTAGCAAGCGGGCATCTCCACCATAGGCATTGCCTAAGGCACGAGTGAGCTCATTCACCTCCTTCTTGAGGGTCTCATTTTCCACCATTAGTGTGGCATCACAAGAGAGACCATCACTCAAAGGTGAAGTGGACGTGGTAGTGCTACAAGAAGAGTTAGTGGGAGCAACTACAATGGGCTTATAAAAAGATTCATCAATAAGATCACAAGTTAGTCCCACATCACATGATACGATCACTTGCTCCTTCTTGGCTTCCTCCACTTTAACTTGCTCAATGAGAGAGGAGTGAGCCTTTTCAAGCTTAGTGTGAGCTTTGCCAAGCTTCTTATGGGCTTCCATTAGCCTCTCATGAGTGGCATTGAGCTCATCAAAGGATTGCTCAAGAAATTTTACCTTCTTGTGTAATTCTTTGCACTCCTTTCTCTTCATCTCATTGCAAGCGTGCACTTGCTCACACATGTCCAAGAGTTCTTCCTTGGTGTAGTCCTTATCCTCATCATCATCATTATCATCATTCCTACAAGTATCACTTTCACATTCATCATAATCACACACATCATATTTTACCTTGGTAGGCTTTGCCATGAGGCATGTCGATGGAGTGTCGAAGATGGAGAGCTTGTCATTGATGGCGATGCTTGCTAGTGCTCTCTTGATAGATTTCTTGTCATCATCACTAGAGTTATCACTATCCGAAGAGCCATCACTATCCCATGTGACAACATAGCCTCCACCTTTCTTCTTCTTTTGGAAGGTCATTCTCTTCTCCTTCTTTTCTTTCTTATCCTTTTTGAGCTTCTTCTCATCCTCATCATTATCACTATTGTATGGACAATTTGCTACAATGTGATTGGGGCTCTTGCAATTGTAGCATCTTCTCACATATTCTTTGCTTTTGGTGTGATCTCTTCTCTCTCTTGCACCATAGCCCTTCTTCTTGATGATTTTCCCATCTTGCGGACAAAGAGGGCCATAGCTTCATCATCAATATCACTAAGATCATCATCATCACTTGATTCTTTCTTGGACTTGCCCTTGTTCTTGGATGATGATGAGCTAGCCTTGAATGCTATACTCTTCTTCTTCTTGTCTTCTTCTTCCTTCTTGTCATCCTTGTCATCCCCCTCCCTTTCCACACGGTATGTCTCTTGGGTCATGACATCACCTAGTACTTGGTTGGGGGTAATCTCTTTCAATCCTCCTCTTATGATGAGCAATCTCAACATCTCAAATCTTGGAGGTAGGCACATCAAGAACCGATGAGAGACATCATCATCCTTGATCTTCTCTCCCAATGTCTTCAAATCATTGACAATCACTTGCAAACGATGGAACATCTCTGGAATGCTCTCATCTTCCTTCATCTTGAAGCTTGTCAATTTATCCTTGAGGATATACAACTTGGCACTCTTCATCGCCGGTGTTCCCTCATATGTTTCCTCCAATCTCTTCCACACCTCATTTGCTCTTTCACAATCCTTGATTTGCTCAAACACCTTGGAATCAATGGCATTGTATATGGTGTTGAAAGCCATTGTATTGCATTGCTTGTTGATCTTATCTTGGTTGGTGGGATCATCGGGATCAATGATAGCATAGTCATTCTCAGTCACTTCTCATACTTGATCATTGATTAAACCAAGATACATCCTCATCTTTCTCTTCCAATAATCATAGCATGTGCCATCAAAGAACGGTGGTTTGCCCCCCACATGGTTGAACACAACTTGAGCCATAATTTGACACCAAGGTTGTTAAACCTTTAATCAAATGGTGACCACGGCTCTGATACCACTTGAAAGGTCCTAATATGGATAGAGGGGGGTGAATAGCCTATTTAAAAATCTATAAATCAACTAGAGCAATTTGATTAGTATGACAAATAGCGAAATGCAAACTTGCTCTAGCTCTACAAGGATTGCAAGCCACCTATCCAACAATTCTAGTTGCAATGATTACTAGGCACACAACTTGCAATGTTACTACTCACTAAGAGCTCTCAAATATGCTACTCTAAAGAGCTCCACTAGATGAACTTAAACTAACAAAGCAAGCTCTCAATTCTAATTACACTAAAGAGCTTGTCACAACTAGTTTGCAAGAATATAAATGAGTGAGTAGGGTGATTATACCGTCGTGTAGAGGAGTGAACCAATCACAATATGAATACTAAATCAATCACCGGGAGAATTCCAAAGGGCAAGAGACAACCAATTTTTCTCCTGAGGTTCACGTGCTTGCTAGCACGCTAGTCCCTGTTATGTCGATCAACACTTGGTGGTTCGGTGGCTAAGAGGTGTTGCACGAACCTCGTCCACACAATAGGACACCGCAAGAACCTACCCACAAGTGACGTAACTCAATGACATGAGCAATCCACTAGAGTTACCTTTTGGCGCTCCGCCAGGGAAGGCACAAGACCCCTCACAATCACCACGATCGGAGCCAGAGACAATCACCAACCTCTGCTTAATGATCCTCGCTGCTCCAAGATGTCTAGGTGGCGGCAACCACAAAGAGTAACAAGTGAATCCCGCAGCGAAACACGAATGTCAAGTGCCTCTAGATGTAATCACTCAAGCCATGCACTTAGATTCTATCCCAATCTCACAATGATGATGGATCAATGATGGAGATGAGTGGGAGAGCTTTGCCTAAGCTCAGAAGGTTGCTAAGTCAATGCAAATGGCCAAGAAAGTAAGTTTGAGCCGGCCATGGGGCTTTAAATAGAAGCCCCCACGAAATAGAGCCGTTGGGCTCCTCACTGCACTGAACACGGGCCGACCGGACGCTCGACCTCAGCATCTGGTCGTGCGATGTGCGCCACGTGTCATCGGCTTCAAACGTCGATCGCCCGATTTCAACGGTCAAGAGATGACCGGACGCGTCAGTTAGAAGGTGACTAGACGTTGGAACTCAGCGTTCGGTCGTTTCCAGTAAGGTTCCAAACACGACATTTCATGCCCGACCGGACTCACCCAGCGTCCGGTCACTCAACGTCACTTCTGTATGCCCCACGTCAGCGTACGTCAGCACTGACCGGACGCACCCTGCCAGCATCCGGTCACTTTTAGCGCCAACGTCCAGTCGAAGACCGAAACACACGCCCTCTGCTGCCACTGACCGGACACGTTGGTCCAACCGAGACCAGCGTCCGGTCACTTTCAGTGACCTTCGTCTTTTCTGTAAAGAGCGCTGGTGGCACCATCGGACTGTCCGCACTCTATGGGCGAACACTCCGCCGGTGAAGTTTCTAACCCTTGCTCAAATGTGCCAACCACCAAGTGTATCACCTTGTGCACATGTGTTAGCATATTTTCACAAACATTTTCAAGGGTGTTAGCACCCCACTAGATCCTAAATGCATATGCAATGAGTTAGAGCATCTAGTGGCACTTTGATAACCACATTTCGATACGAGTTTCACCCCTCTTAATAGTACGGCTATCGATCCTAAATGTGATCACACTCGCTAAGTGTCTCGATCACTAAAACAAAATGGCTCCTACAATTTTTACCTTTGCCTTGAGCCTTTTGTTTTTCTCTTTCTTTTTTTCCAAGTTTAAGCATTTGATCATCACCATGCCATCACCATCGTCATGATCTTCGCCATTGCTTCATTACTTAGAGTGGTGCTACCTATCTCATAACCACTTTGATAAACTAGGTTAGCACTTAGGGTTTCATCAATTAACCAAAACCAAACTAGAGCTTTCACCTAGAACTCGATAACTACACAGAGCATACGCTCCAATACTTACCGCACATTAGAGCACCCGTCACTCTCGGCCATTCGATTCAGAGTCCGACCGGGCCTTTAATACCCCCTTCTCATTCCTACTCGTTTGTAACCCCACAGCAAACTTTGAGCACCTGGGCTCAGGAATAAAGTCACTGATCGACTAAAACTGGACATAGGGCACATTGCCTGAACCAGTATAAATCCTGTGTCATCGCATGCTAGGCCACATCCGATCACAACGCACGACAAAACAACAAATATATACTTGTTGGTCACTTTTCGCACCGACATCAGACCTGAAGCAAAACTAAATCTGAGTGGCTAGGCAAAATACCCTGCAACACCACTAGATTAGGACCACTCTGAAGTTGAACCCACTTTTGTTTCCAATGAATAATCATCGGGCTATGTGATTCCAGCCAGTCCATACCAAGGATAACATCATACAAGGTCAAGGGCAAAATTCAAAATGATGAAACAAACTGATTACGAGCAATAGACCAATGCACCTGATTAATAATGCCAGCACTAGACAACACCACCAGCAACAACTTGTACAGATGATGGAACAGGCATGAAGGTCTGAGAGCTCAACTGTTGGGCTACCCTGTCACTGACGAAGGAAGAAGAACCGCCTGAATTCAATAAAATAGAGACAGGAATACCTTTAAGGGAGCCCAAGAACTACATTGTGCGAGAAGCAGGAGCACCAGAGATCGCAGACTTGGAAAGTGCTAAGAAGATCTATTCAGTAGCTATTGTAGCAGAATCAGTCAAATCTTTAGTAGCAGAAGAAGAAGACAGAGACTCCCAAAGATCATGAACAACATGAAGCACTTCTGGAGCACATTTGTGGTCCTTAGACCACTTAGCAGCACACTTGTAACATAGTTCGAGTGCACGCCTGTAAGCCTTGAGAGTGCCCAACGTGGAAGTCGAATTGGGGGCTGCTTCAGTAGGTGCAGGCCCATTCAGCGGCTTGTCTTGTTTCGGCGGTGGTGGAGGCAATGGCATCGCATTCTTGAGATTAGCCTTGTTCGCCGTGTACTGAGGAGCACGAGCGACAGGGGCAGAATCCACCACCTCTTCCTGTAACAACGCAAGAATACAAGCAATATCGAGGTATTTTGGTCATTGAACAAGAATGACAGCTTTGATGTCAGGGCATAAGCCATCAATAAAATGAGTGGTGTAGTAAACTAGATCAAGAGATATGGAGTAAGAACAGAGGCCATCCATAAGACTAGTGAAGCGGGTAACATAGTCAGAAACAGCGGAAGTTTGGCACAAGTGAAAGAGCTTTCTGATCAACAACTCATGCTGATCACGGTGAAAATGGGAGTGAAGTTCAGCACAGAAGGTTTCCCAGGAAGTGGTGGCCAAGGTGGACTCCACAGATTGCCACCAGCGGGCAGCATCCCCCTCAAAGTGCATATGAGCGACACAAACCCACATGTGAGGCTTAGTTTGGTACATTTCGAAGTAATTGATGCAGCGGGTTCGCCACAAATGTCGGTTCTCACCATCGAACTTTGGGAACGGTAGCTTGGGGATGCGACCAGGGTTCATATTATGAGGAACTGGGTGTGGATTGAAGGGATATGGTGGTGGATTGGGATACGACAGTGGCTATGTGGAAACTGGTGGTGGTGGATTAGGATATGACAGCGACGACGTGTGTATTGATGGCGGTGGATTGGGATGTGTTAGTGCGGCGTAGGAAGGGGCGGCGGTGGATGGGTCAGGGTAAAGGAGGGTTATGAATTGGGAGATGGTGGACACGAATGAGGAAGCGGTGGTGGGGGAGGACAAGGCGGCGGATACAGACGCGGAGCACCAAACGAATGAGGGAGAAGGTGCATACCATTGGTCGGGACGAGAGGATGAGTCTGAGAAGACCTAAGCCCTGCATCCTATGGAGAGGTTGCGACGCCGTGCCCCATGGGCCGTTCGGTGGTGATTAGTGTAACACCCTTAGTGTTACATAGTGAATAACTTGCTAAAACATGTCATGTGCATCATACTTAAGTGATATTGCATGTGGTGTGATGAATAGGTAAAGCATTATAACTTAAACGAGTCATAAAGACGTAAAACGAAAAGTTAATTCGCGATTTATAAAGTTATAAAGTAGGGATGTTAACTAATTTTTATTGAACAAAAATGCTATAAAACATATATGTGACACCTTAATAAAGTTTGAAATGTGAGATTTGTAGATGACAATGAATTACTTGGTGTTGAGAGATAATGTTGTTAAGTACTATATTCAATAGCTTAAAAGTGCAACTAGAAATAGAAATCCATTTAACACTTAGAAAATTTCATGAACTTTTGGAAGGTTAGGCACTGTGATGTTTAGCAATTTTTGTAGAGAAATTAGGTTAAGGAGTAGGGTAGTATTATGGCTTGTTTTAGTAGCCTAATATACCCTCTAAGGTATAGCAAAAGTGGTTTGGGGATTGGATCAATGGTTTCGACGTCTCGAACGCTTTAAAATCCATGCATAACATGAACTCGGCCCGTCTTCTCATGTTGGGCGCGGTCACCAATCCGTCCAGCCCCGACGTCGCAGCGTCGGTGCGCAGGGCGCCTGCCAAGACGCGCTTCCACGTAATACACGCCGGCCGATTCTTTGCTACCCATGCTTTGGCCACGGTGGGCACGTCGCTAGCCGCTAACCGCGAGCCGTCGTGCCCGTCGCTCACTTTGCCTGACCATCCTGCCGCCGTGCCACGCCACCATCGCACATGGTCGAGCCTGTAACCACAAAGAACGCACGCGTTCTACCGTGGTGCTGCGTTGTCCAGTAGCGTCGCTGCGACACCCACACGCGTGCGTGTCCTCGCTAGCGACCAGCCGCTCCCCAAGGCGACGCAGGGGCCTCGCTCTGCGCCACACGTGCAGTCGGTTACCATCTTGCCCTTGTCATCTTCCATTAAATGGAAACCGCCGCCGAGCCATCATCGCCATTGAAGGTGGGCAGACGAGGCTGCGTCGCGTCAAAGTTGATCCTGTAGTGCCCAGTCGATCTCTGTACAATTACTTGTGCCAAATGTCAATTAAGGAACCTAGCTACATGCCAAGTCCACGTACGGTCCTAACCGAGCCCTATCAAGCTCCAATTTTAGAGTTTTCCCTTCGTCGTGCCATTAAGGTCGGGCTTGGCCATGGACGAGGGCAGTCACCCATCGCACCACTCCACGCCAATCCACCTGCCTCACGAGCTTCGCCTCCACCTCCACTTCACCCTGGGTGCCTTGCTTGCACCTCTACCGCCTCATCGTAGCTGCTGACGCAGCTGCGCCGTCTCAGAGCGCCATCGCACCCCTTCGGTCATGCGCGGCCAGCCCTTACCCGCTGACCGTTCCCTCAACCATCACCACAGCCGTGATCGGGGTAAGTTGGGGTTGCTCACACGCTAACCAATAGCTACACGGTGGTCTAGGATGGCCGATACAGTCGCGCCACCATCGCACCCCACCGCTCACCGTGGCCACCGCTCCCGCAAGCTTCGTTGCTCCTATAACTTCATCTAGTGTAGGCGCTAGGACCGTAGATGTAGGTTGGCCCGCTAGCGGGGCCGCTGCGTGCCTTAGTTGGCCGGCGTGGCCTTCCATTGCCATGCCCTCTGCGTCGGCGCGCGCAGGGGTGGCCAAGGATCTGGCCATGGTAAAAGAGGATAGTTACGAGGTCCTTTTTGCATAGCTCTCTCTCGGGGAATAGTGCTACAGACCCTGGGTTGATTTGTTTATAGCGCTGGGGCGTTTTTGCAAAGTTGGCAGTGCGCGCGTGGGTCGCCCCGTCGTGGGCCGTCTCACGGTGGGCTGCGTCCGTGCGGGCCACGCGGTGGTGGGCCACGGAGTGAGAATTCATTTTTCTTTTTCTTAAGGAATTAGAAATAGTTTTATATTTTACATTCTGAGGTGAACTTTTAAAAGTAATATCAATTCACATAGGTGTCCAAAAATTATGAAATAAATTTTGTTGGGTTCCTAAAAATGTTGTCTATATGATGGTATGATTAGATGATGCAGGTCTGAGTTGATGCTAGGGTTTATTAAATCATTTGCGAGTGTTTAGTATTATTTAGATTAGTATTTGTAGGAATTTTTGTGGCAAATTGGTAATAGCTTTGACCATGAAATTTTTACAGTAGATTCATTGTATTATTATGTGCTTGTTGTAATTTTTGTAGCCTTAGAATAGGCTAAGTACTAGGGTAGTTAGGTGCTCCTTGTTGTAATATAAGTTAAATCGCTAATAAGAGTAAGGTTACATTTTAGTTGCTAAGTTAATACCTGTTAGATGAATCCATACCTATGTTTGAGGAAATGATAGGTAGTTAGTATTTTAACCATTAGAGCTAGCTTAGTGGCTTAGTAGATGTATTCTTATTTTAAGAATTGATGTTGCCTTAATATTAAAGTGTTGCATCATCATCACATGCATGTAGAGAATAAGTTGGTAGAGATCGTGACCTTCGGAGATCACAAGTTCGAGGAGGTGATCAAGGAGTATGAGGAGAAGATTCTCGTACAGGAGGGAGCATCGAGCCACCAGTGATTGACTTTGCTAACAACGCGCCTTGCCCAAGGCAAGCCCCGGATGCATAACCCTTATTTTGAATAATCACTGAATATATATATGTGATGTGCATTTATGTTACATAATTTATATTGAAACTACATGCATAGATAAACCTATCTATGAGTTCTACTAGCATAGGTCGAGTAACTGCTATGCTTAGGTTATTGGTAGCATGAGTAACCTGTCGTTACTCACAATAGGTGATTATTATTATCACTCTCATGATAAAATGGTGAAAAGGAAATGGAGATCGGACAGAGATATAGTACGGGTATTGGTGGGTGTAATAGGTTGTCCCGCGGCCAACAGGGCATAGCTTGGTTACACTGTTTTCCCTATCCGTGTCGGTTAAGGACTGATCGTTGCTTTGGATTTTAGTCAGGTCACAGACTTATTATCCTGAGAACATACTTGCTTATGGGAGCGGCAAGGCTCGTTGATCTCTTGTCATGGGTTCCAGCTCTTTCCGGACAGACTGATTGGAGGCGGGGATGGTGGAGGTCCAAGCACCACACTGAGTCCGGGACTTAGGAGTGGGGGCTTAGAGTTTAAGTTTGTACGGGGACCTGGACCCCTTGATAGGAGAGTGGTGGGTTGGTCTTGCTTGTGTCTAGGGTATAAGCGGGGCGTGTGTTTCGGGGTATCCAGCTGTGATATATTGGTTCACGAATCACCATGTGATACGGTATGACTTGTCTACGATCTAGCACCATAGTAAGAACTGAAAGATGAAAGATTGTGAAATGGATCTGATTGCTCAACTCTCGCTTGAAAGTACAACAGGTGCTTACATAGAATGGTTAGCTAATGAACTAATCAGGACTGCTAATAAGAAATATATATAAGGATTCACTACTAGTAATGCTTTTTGTAAAAAGAAAACCCAACAAACCATAAAGCTTATCATATACTTTGGAGTCAGAAAATTATTCCCACTAGTCGAATAAGTCTTGCGAGTACATTGTGTACTTAGGGTTTATTTACCCCTATTGCAGGTGTAGCTTGAGGAGTGACTATTGTGTGGAGGATTTTTCTGGTGGGCACAGACGGATCCTTATATCTTATCATTAAAAGTTTATTTCAATTCCGCTGTTTAAATTTCGCACTCTGAACTTGGTATTATAATAATATATTTCCAAGAACTCTTGTTGTATGAAATGGACTAAGTATTGTAAACTCGTTATCATTATTGGATCCTAGAGGAAAAACATGGATTGTTTTAAATTCTCCTTTGGGGTGTGCTCGATGGAACCGTCCGATGTAGCCAGCTTTCGGGGTGCTTAGTGTCTGATGGAAGACGAGTGCCTCCGAAGCGTGCTATTTCGAGCGGTTCTACCACAATCAGCGATGGGGAACTCACGTGCGTTGAGATCGGTGATGAGGCTACAATCCCGGGGTTGTGCGACATTGTGTTGAACGCCGCGTGGTCCAAGCTCTTCACAACGTTCTTCTCCTGGAGCTTCAGGTCGTCGTCGACGCCTTCCAACTCCGGTCACCATGCTTCGATGTCAGCCGCCACTGCCTCCAGCTTGGTCACCTGCACATCACGGTCGTCGGTGGAGTGCGCAACATGGATCGACTCGAGTGTGGCGATGCGCTGGGTGATGTCCGAAGCCTAGGTGGAGTACGCGAACTCCAGCACGGCGAGGCTGGTCGGAGATGCTCGAATCCACGGTCGAAGCGCGGGACGACTCCATATCGGCGAGGCGGCGATCAACGTCGCTGTTGCGAGCGGAGAGGTCACGGTCGAGGTCGGTGAAGCGCTGATCAAGCCGAGCGTCATGGTTGTCGAGCCGCTTGCCCAAGTCATCGAGCTTGTCGAGGATGATTTTCAGATTGGGATCCATCACGCCGAGAGATCGTTGCCGGCGAGTGAAGTGGTCGTGGGTGGCGGCGGCAGTGAGATCCAGGGCGGAGAAGAAGAACAGAGGAGCGATGGATCGAATAAGACGTCTGATACCAGATTGTTAGCAGAAGGCAATCGGGAGTTAGATTGGGGAAAAGGTAAGCAATAGAACAGAGAAGGATCCAGTACGGAGGAGTTCTATTGCATAACAGAATAAGATTCGGTTTACCAATTTTATAAGCCACACCTTCCCATCCTCTCAATACTTATACTACTTCTAACCAAGCCATGTTGGGCCGGACACCTTCGGGTTAGGCTTCCGAATCCTTTTGGACCGCCTGTCTTCTTCTCCAGGCCCATTTCCTCCGAGCCTTGGCGATGCGATGTTGTCGGACGTGGAATAGCAACGGTGCTAACACTAGGGTTCTTGCATGCTGTCACGGTGTCACCCTCTTCATTATCCTTCGTCACTTATATATGATATTCTTTTCTTTATCATTATTATAGCAATTTCTTTCAAGTACTTTTTGTCTCCTAAACAAGTATGTTCCTTGTTACCCTTTGTGGCACCCTGACCATCTTTAATTCTAATTCCTTCTCCGTCTCGCTTGTCCTAAATCTTTACAAAGTTAACCTCGAAAGCTGCTAGTGTATTAATAACATGTTATTACACGTGATTATATGAAAGGTAAGATTAGCAAGTGATTTATTTTTGAACAGCATGAGAAAAAAAGTTTCACAACTTGCCACCTCTTTACTTTTGTTAGAATAAAATATTCTTATAGTAGTTCTTTTTCGCAGCTCCAAGAACCTCTTTGTATCTTTCTATATAGATTTTTATAAAAAAGACTTGCAACTTTTTTTCAATTAGATATCAAATATCCACGTCTTCTATTCTAGATTTCTACTAATAACCAAATATGGAGAGCGGCGGTAATGCCTCTCCTGTGTGCACAAGATATTGAGAAGTTATTGGCCCTATTTGAAGCTGGTGAAGAAAATCAGAAAACTGCTTCCAAACGGATTGATTCTCTTGCCGTTTTTTCCTCGCGCTTCCACTCCCCACGCCCTTTACATGTAAAATCGGAATAAGTTGAGTGTGAGTTTGGGAAAAATCCCGCTAATTCCCAGTCATCTCACCCTCCGCTTGTCCTCGTACTCGTCGGCGCCGGCACCTATGCCTCCCTCCTCCACGTGCGGTGCTTGTGCCTACTTCTTCCTCATTGCTCGAGTGCCGCTGCCTTCCCTCGCTCGAGCGCCCGCACCTTCCTTCTCCTCCGTGCTTGCTTGAGGTTGAAGGGTTAGTGCTATACACAAGCTTGGCCACCGGGTACTAGATCAAGATTGGCCCATCGGCAGTGGTGGATGCAGGATGGGAACAAAGGAAGGACTAAATAATGAAGATTTAGAGCTAGAGCTAGAGATTAATGGTGATTTAAGGCTAAGTAACCGTGGTCAAATGAAGAAATCAGGCTCAATGGGGGGCTGCCGGGGCTACAGCCCCCCCTTTGGATCCGCCCGCCATCGGCACACCGTCGGTGGAGCAACACGGTCTCCTTGGTTGCCGCCGAAGTTGCTGCACGAGCGACACGGCTTCGATGAGCTGAGTTGCTGCTGGTGATTGACTCTATGAGAAGGGCCTGCCTCTGGTGGGCACGCGGACAACCTCCCTCCTCTCCCTCCTTCCCGAGCTCTGTCTCGGCCTCTTTCTCGTAGAGCTTTCCTGTCCCTAAAGGAGAAACCTTTTTATCAAGACACTTGTTCAAAAATATACCTTACGTAAAAAAAACAAGCTTATAATAGAAAAACCTTACCAATCAGAGCCATTGGAGTATGAAAAGTTATAAAAAACAGTTTTTATTTAAGTAACTTTTAAATAATGATTTAAAGTGTGAGTTTAAAGAAAACTATTGTATAGATACGCTCAAAAATGTCAATGAGAAAAACAGGGAAAAAATTCCCACAAAATTGAGCTAATCGGAAGGCTATCCACAATCCCTCGTCGGCTGGTCCTCGGCTCCTCGCGCGTACTGCCGAAAGATGGCGGCGGCGATGGCGAGGCGTGCCGCTGGCCTTCTCCCTCTCCTAGTCTCCTCGCGGTCCGGTGCTCGCATAGCCCTCCACCGGGCGGTATCCCAGATCCCTCCGCCTCGCTCCTGTCGCCTACTCTCGCAGCAAGCCAAGCCCTCCCCCTCCTCCCCCTTCTCCGCCTCCGCCTCCGCCTCCGCCTCCGCCTCTGCGTCGAATGGCACGGCTGCAGAGAGAACCCGGGAGCTGCATCTGTACAACACGAAGTCGCGGAAGAAGGAGCAGTTTCGGCCGCGCGATCCAGGCGGGGAGGTCAGCATGTACGTCTGCGGCGTCACTCCCTACGACGACAGTCACATCGGCCATGCCCGCGCATACGTAGCCTTTGATGTCCTCTACAGGTTTCCCTCCCCCTATTACGTTCATGATTCGGTTAGTTCCTGCAACTGCGAGCTCTGTTAATCTGACGGTACACTTGATTCACTCACTGGAGATAATGTATTGTAGATTCGTAGTTCTAGTGCAGTCTTAAAAACTTGCGGGGGCTGTCTAAGCGCATAATATATTTACTGAGCGAACTGATGATTGACATGATTTCCATTGAAAATGATATACATTTGCCTTGAGATGCTTTGAGTTGTTTGTTACTCCTGCTCTAAAGAAGCTGGTTGTCCACATTAACACTTGTCCAATTGGCAATTGCCTATTTGTGGTTTAACGGACTTGGTTTAGGATAAACACCATAGTGACATGGCTAAAGCACCTCAAAATCTCTGTTCTGCTATCTTATCACCTTACTTATTTCCATTGCATTCTTAGGAAATATTGCATATACTTACTGTGCTGTCTTGATAGGTACTTGCGCTATTTGGACTATGAAGTTCGCTATGTTCGGAACTTCACCGACATTGATGACAAGGTAACTTTCAGGCAAATTTGTTTGCAAATATATGTGAAGCTGAGTTACCTATTTCTGATAACCAATTTTAAAAATGTAGTTGCAGTTATTATTTTCTTACATCTTTGCTGTTTGCAAGATATTGAAAATCATAGCTTTACTTTCTACAAAAATTGCATTGTCCTGAATTTAAATTAGACAAGACAGAGATCTCGTTTGAATGTTCACACATTATGGAACATTTGATGTCATGTTTTTTTTTCTGGATTTAACTAGATAGCTTTATTTGTACTATTTTCTGCTGAAATTGTAAAAAAGGGCATACCCAGTGCCGGAGGCTCCCACATGAGTGGGGTCTGGGGAAGGGAAAAACCAAGGCAAGCCTTCCCCCAAAAATTTGCGGAGAGGTTGCTTCGAACCCACGACCTGGTGACTCAGTGAGACAGCTCTCACCACTGCACCAGGCCTGCCCTTCTTTCTGCTGAAATTGTATTAAGCTATTTTACATGGAAAACTAGAATGAAATATTTAAACACAATTTGCTAATCTGCACAGGAGACCTGAGTTGCACTTCTGGAATTCTGTAGATAATTGCAAGAGCAAATCAGCTGGGGGAAGATCCTTTTAGCTTAAGCAAAAGGTTCTCTGATGACTTCCTGTCAGACATGGCCAATCTTCAATGTTTACCACCATCTGTGGAGCCCCGTGTTTCAGATCATATTGATGAGATTATAAATATGATTAAACAGGTATTTATACTTGATATTGTGTGCAGTACCTAGTGACATGCTTATGCAGTTTCTTTTTGCTGTCCTCGTGTGAAAATTATTTACTGATTTCTGTACCAGGCTGGATTGGATGTTTAATCTCAGATTGGTTGGAAGCTCCTTGCTTTCACATAATTTAGTTCAGATCGAATTACATATGATATTAAGCTGACAATAGTTAAATGTTTGCTTTTCTGTGGCCATGACCTGTCAATCCATGATAGGTTTCATGTAAAAAAGATACCCAATTCCAAGCTGGTTTGTTAGCATTGTTAGTGCAATTTAGGAATTTGTTATGTGGTTAAGTGGTAATCTCTCAAGTTGACAAAGTTGCAGAATGCTGTGTCCATGTTTATATTGCAAGTTTTCAATGTGATCATGTCATATTTATGCAGTTGTGGGCATGAAGAACATCATGTTTGATTCTCTTGATGTAAGATACTAAGATATGTACTGTTAATGATTAATATATAGTCTTTAGTGTTTTCATACTGTGCTTGACTCACATTTTGATCTGTTCACATACCTAAAACAGCTCACAAAGTGTTATTGTACAGATATTGAATTCCTGTTCTTTTGGTACAATTTCTTTTTGCGCTATGGAACTTGACTTAATTTTTCTTTGAGCAGATCCTTGATAATAGTTGCGCATATGTAGTGGGTGGGGATGTTTATTTCTCTGTAGATAATTTTCCTGAGTACGGAGAATTATCTGGTCGAAAACTAGATGATAATAGAGCTGGTGAAAGGGTTGCTGTTGATGAGAGGAAGAGAAATCCAGCTGATTTTGCTCTATGGAAGGTAGAAGATGTCCCAAATGCTAGTATGCAACACCTTTTGTATTCCATTCCTGTGGAAATGATTTAGTTCAATATCAATTAGTTTATTTCACGTTAACTGCAGGCCGCAAAAGATGGGGAGCCATGGTGGGATAGCCCATGGGGCCCAGGAAGGCCAGGATGGCACATAGAATGCAGTGCCATGAGTGCACATTATTTGGGTCATTCTTTTGACATACATGGTGGTGGGGAGGATCTCATCTTTCCACACCATGAAAATGAGATTGCTCAGAGCCGTGCGGCATGTTGTGACAGTACCATAAATTACTGGATACACAACGGTTTTGTCAATGTAAATAGCCAAAAGATGTCTAAATCACTTGGTAATTTTGTCACCATACGGAAGGTAAAAGCAATGTTCCAATCTTCCTCAAGTAATGACTGTACCTTTGCTTGCTCAAAGACTGCCATTGTCCTCAGGTTATAGAGATGTACCATCCGCTGGCTTTGAGAATGTTCTTACTTGGCACGCACTACAGGTCCCCAATTAACTACACAATAGAACAACTCAATGTCGCATCAGACAGATTGTACTACACATATCAGGTATGCTCTATATCTATATGATCGTTCTGGTTCTTAGTCTGATATAACTATGTTGCATAAACTTCTTGCTTGGCAACTGTTTTTCTGATGTATCCTTTTTTTTTCTGGTAAGTGAACGGGTTAGGGAATTAGGATAGTGTATAGATAATCCAAAAGTCCAAGACTCTTGTGTTCTCTATGTCAAGTAGACCATAGTACATGGCTATTTTTGGTAGCCGAGATCCCAAGGCTAAAGCACACCTCTGCATACCCCAGGTGATGATGCTGTGGAAAGAAGGAAAACCCCACTAGACCTTATATTGTCATGCATGAAATGTAGTAATGTTGCCTAACTTGCCTGGGTTGTTTGGTGGCAACATCTGGAAGCAAAGTAGTGGTCACAAATTAGAGGTACCCTATTTTCTAATTTTGAAGCAAAGTTTTGACTATTCAAAATGACTGATAATATTGCCTAGCTTCCATAAAGGGCGTACCCAGTGCAGAGAGCTCCCGCTCTGTGCGGGGTCTGGGAAGGTGTCAGTGGCAAGCCTTACCCTCGCTTGTGCAATGCGAGGAGACCGCGACTCGAACAGGGACCTTCCGGTCACAGGCGGTAAGACTCTACCGCTTGCACCAGGCCCGCCCTTCATTGCCTAGCTTCCATGGACCAAAGAAAAGCTGAGATGCAAATAATCAATTCTTTGTTTTATATTGAACCTCTTGCTTTCTCCTAGCTGATTCCTAGTGCTCACATATTAGTCCATGATTTAGAATTAGTAAATGCTGCCACAATTTTCTTCCTCCACATGTTTTCCAATGTCACTTTTGATAGTGGTGGCTCAGAATACATGGGACTACGGTAATATTGGCACACTTGGTCTGATTTTGCTGGATTGCTCCCTACTACAGATTCTAGCTAAATAAGAGTTTTTACAATGCATAGTTCTGATTCATGCCTGTTGACTGAGAAGTTGCTTGTGTTTGCATCTGAGAAGTTGCTTATATTTGCTCGACAACTCAGAAGTTAGGACTCCAGTTTTTGGTGGAACTGAGAGTTGTATTTCACAGTTATTTCTGTTTCATAAGAGGTCGTTTCAGTGCCATAACTTCTAATCAAAAGGTTCACATGAATTCTTTTGTATCCACAGACCTTGCGTGATTGTGAAGAGAGTTGTCATCAGCAACGAAGCAACATTGGAAACTCATTGCCTCCTAATACCTCAAATTACATCCAAAAACTTCATGATGAATTTGAGACCTCAATGTCAGATGATCTTCACACTTCAGTGGCATTGGCTGCTATTTCTGAGCCATTGAAAGTTATGAATGATCTGTTGCACACTCGTAAGGTAAATTTATTGATGAACAAATGGAGATACAGTTCATTTGTATTCAGACTGTGTAAACTGTACCATTCTCCATTCTCATGCAAACATCAAAAACTATCTAACTTGTTTTGACCTATGCCTGGCATTTAAATAGGGAAAGAAGCAGGACAAAAGGTTGGAATTGCTTTCTGCCTTAGAAGAGAAAATAAGAGTAGTGCTTTCTGTTCTAGGATTGCTACCTTCAAGTTATCATGAGGTGAGTGCAATGTTCTGTTAACACTGCCAAATTAGTTTCAATATATACTGTCAGTAAGTTTACAGTAGACCTATTCATGGGGACTCCAGCCCGCCCCAAAGCCAGCTCAAGCTCAACTCGACAGTCGCACTGGCTGGATTGGGCTTATTTTCCAGCCCACATAAAAAAACAGGCAGCCAGGCTTGGGTTCCCGTTTTGACATGTGGGCACTGAAGCATGAAAAAGGCTGGCCCAGCCTGGAAAAAATGGCATTTACGGGTGGGCTTGAACTTCAAAGTTTGGCTCGGTGTCGAGCTCAGGCCTTGGGGTTTGCACCAGATTTTCTAAAGCCTAGCCTGGCCTGGCCCCCGCATTTGTTGTACAGCTAGTTTTGGTGCAGAACAAACCTCTGTATCATAGTACTTCATGATGGCTATTTTGTAGACTCAACTCTGTAAACTCCTGGTATTAGGAAAGATGAATATGTCATGGTAAAAATGCGACAAAGGCCTACCTATTAGATGTATTCAACTTTGAACACACAGAGTCAGCCTAAGTTTAACATCCAGTTCAGCTGCCCTGTTCTAGCTGTTTCTGAAGTTATTTAGATTAGATTCTCCTTGATGAATGAAAGAAAGGAAAGGAAACTTATATTATCAAAATAACTGCCTATAGCAATACAAGTCTTAAGCAGCGCATGCAAGTGCAGCCAAGAAACTTTTCGGAAGTAATTTGGATTGCAGACTAGTAACTAACTCCATCCAATTTGTACATGTAGTTAAGCTGACACTTATACAAGCACCTTTCACTTGCATAACTTGTTCCATTAATTAATGCTACTAATAAGCTTCTGCTCTCAGGCTTTGCAACAGCTGCGGGATAAAGCACTTAGGCGAGCTTCCATCACTGAGGAGCTTGTGGTGCAGAAGATTGAAGAGAGGACTGCAGCAAGGAAGGCGAAGCAGTATGAAAAATCCGACGAGATCCGGAAAGAATTGGCCGCCGTTGGAATTGCCCTCATGGATGGCCCCGACGGAACAACTTGGAGACCATCTTTGCCTCTTTCAGAGGAAGCAGTGGTTGCGAAAACATGATCTGCGCAAGAAATTCCAGTGCTGACCCTTGGACACTCGTTCTAGTTGTTAATCATAGGTTTGCTATATGATGCTGCTTTTGTGACGAAGAAATCAACGGAGTTCCTGAGAAATCATATTGTTTGCACAATTCTCTGCTCCCATTAGAGCTACAGTAGTTACATGCTCATATTCGGTAAAAAGATGCCCGGTCTTGGTTTCCACTTTGCACCGAGTCCTTGCGTAACG
Organism: Miscanthus lutarioriparius; assembly: GCA_904845875.1. Lineage (NCBI taxonomy): Eukaryota > Viridiplantae > Streptophyta > Magnoliopsida > Poales > Poaceae > Miscanthus > Miscanthus lutarioriparius. The sequence goes on from CAJGYO010000003.1 coordinate 26,027,194, forward strand.
ATTGAAATGTAACATGACAGCCTTCTGCAAGTTATATCAATCATATTGCCGAATATTTTAACTAGCTAGAAAAATTGCCCGTGTGTTGCAACGGGTTAATAAAAACTATATACTAATTTTTATTCAACTGAAGATTTAGGTGTAAAAGAAATAATTGTTTATGTCAAAAGATTGAATTTTGTTTAGTGTGTGAACACCTATAGCAGTTTTTTTTTAAAACACCCATAGCAGTCGTGGTTCGTCTCTACCTCGTCGACCTCTCCTCAAGCATCACTATTGTCGGGTTTATAAACCCGGAGTTCCTCATGGATCGGCTTTCCAGCAAAGGCTCGGTTCAGCAGACAACGTTGTGAACCAACGCGTAACTCTTGGGTCGGCCCAAATACCTAAACGACAGGTCAGAAGGGCGATCCAATCACCGATCGGAAGACCTGGCCGAGGAGGAACGGCGTCCGCTTCCGACTCCGGCACGCCTCTCCGACTGGAGCGCTCGCTTAGGTCTCCAGCCCGCCTCCAGACGGCCTCTCTGACCGGAAGGCCTGATCAAAACACCACTTCCGACTCTAACCCATTTCTCCGATTGGGAAAACAACGAACCCCAGCTTACAGCTCCTCTCCGACTGGCGCAATCAGAGCCGACTAGGACCAACCGACCGGGGACGCCCGCTCGGTAAGGACTAGGAAACGGACGAAGAAAGTAAGGCAGGGCGTATAAGTCAAACCGCAATACCAAGGACCGTATCCTGTACATCTGCAGGACAGTACCCTGCGACCTCCTTGGCATGATAGAACCCAAGCAGTGTTGTAGGCGCCGATATTTTTCCTTACAATGTTGTGGGCGCCATCAACCCCCATACCAGGCAAATACGGTAAGGCTCCCCCACGTGCCTCTGAGGCATCGACAGTGTTGTGGGCACCGGTATTTACCGTACCAGACGAACATGGTAAAACCCCTTGCATGCCTCTGGGTATCAACAGTGTGGCAGGCACCGACGTCTGCCATACCTAAAGAAGACGACGCAACCTCCCACGTGCATCTGACATTGAACAGTATTGTGGGCGCCTACCATCATCTTGTACCCGCCAGGCGTGGGCAACAAGACTTATTAGCATACGTACTCTCTCCCTCTCACTTGTAAGGCCATCCCCTTCATCTATAAAAGGGGATGCGCTCTCTCCCAACAAAAGAGATCGATCAGTTCACTAAGACACGACAACAGAATCACTAGGTTCAAACCACAAGCACACGCTTGAACACTTAGCACATAGCGGAACTCCCGTCACTCTCGGCCCCTCAGACCAGAGTCCGACCGGACCTCTTATACCCCCATCTTTCTCCTTTTCGTTTGTAACCCCACTGCAAACTTCGAGCACCTAGGCTCAGGAATAAAGTCATCGACCGACTCAAATTGGACGTAGGACACGTTGCCTGAACCAGTATAAACCCTGTGTCATTGAGTGCTAGGCCACATCCGATCACAACATACGGTAAAACTATAAATATTTACGTGTTGGTCACTTTCTGCATCGACAGTTAGCGCCGTCCGTGGGGAAGACGCTGTACGTTCAACACTTTTTGGTCATCGGATGGCCCACTTTTCCGTCACCTTCGCCATGGCGGGTTCAAGCGATACAACTCGCTTCGGCTCACTGGAGTTTCCCGCACTCCCACCTGTTGGGATGCGGGTCCCACCCGTCTTTAAGCCATCCCAGACCTTCCTTTTCGGAAGCCTGGACTTCATCGCCGACTGGCTTGGCGTACTACACTTCCGCGAGGAGGCAACCATCCCGATGCCCGTCGGAGGGGCACCCTTCGTCGGCTCCAGGACACCCAACGACTTCAACGACGAGGCACCTATACTTCATTCCGAGCAAACGCTCTGCTCAAACCCCGCTGTGAGTAATGTACATACTGTTATTTACTCATTATTTCCTATCTTTCGCCGATTATCCGAGGGACCTCGTTGTCCCTGCCGCCTCCACCATGCGACCGGCTCCCCTACGACCTCGCGTCCCCCGTGGATACGTACGCCCGGGGTTCAAAGGATGCCGGCGCCGCCCCCTCTCACGTCCATATTCATGGGGATGGTGAGCTATGCTCCCACATGTTTCCTCGACCTCATGGATGACGATGTTGAGAGTGACGGCTCCAGCATCGGTGACATGGCACCTAGCCACCGTTTGTCTTGAGAGTGCGCTATGGCGGACGTTCTGGGACAGCCGCCGATGGTAGCGGAGTCCTTGCGGACTCACACCCCTCCGGACCCTTGTGTGGGGACCCTCACGCTCACACGAGAGCACGGCGAGGAGCTACGACCATGGCGGCAGAACCAACCGCCACCTGCATCGCCACGCTCGGCTCACCACACTGCGCCCCGTGCGCATAAACTGGCGAGCGGCGCTCGGGGTCACGCCCGCCCGCTCCAGCGCAACATCATGGACGGGGGGGAATGATCCCCCATAGTTCACTCAGGCTGGCCAGAACATCGCTGCTGCGGCAATACTTCTACGTGGCCTTCCTGAGCCGAACGAACCCAGGAACAAGCGATCCACCGGAACCTCCTAGCACTGGTGGAAACCGCCACCGTTCAACAGGCGGAGAGCTCAGCATCATGACACCGACTCGCAACCTCTCTCCCCACCAGGGGAGTTGGGACGCACCAGATGAATCGCTCCACCCGCTCACCACTACAGCCACCGAACACGGCACAGGAGGCCGCATCTGCGCCTCGACTTGACTTGGCGCCCGCTCCGCACCGACCGCCTGTACGCGAGCGGCTCGGGCCAAACCAAGACACTCACGGTGTCATCAACAACCGGTGTCAGTCCCGATAGGATGATGGCGTCCATCGAGCGGCAGTGATGGTAGGCGACATAGACCCTAGCGGACCATCGCGAGGAGTGGTGAAACACACCCCAGGCGCGGTCGTCCGGCCAGACGACCGGAGTCCTAGCCCGGATGGCTCGAGACCACGAGCCTTTGCCTGACGTATCCAGAGAGCGCCCCTCCCACAACGCTTCAACGGAGGTCGAGGCAAAGGCAAGGCCAAGCGTGAGGATCAGGATGAGGGCCCCTCCACGCAGAGGGGAAAAAGAACAGAAAAGATCACCGCTGATTGACCAACTCTGCGTTGGTGGCCATGACTGATCACACGAGCAAGCAGCCCCAGCAGGGCCTTCCGGACCACTTCAACGAGCTCATGGAGAGCCCATGCACCAACCACGCCTACCCCGTCAAACACCTCTACAAGGACTGTGAGCTCCTCAAACGCACCTTCTGCGACAAGCCGGTGGGCCGAAGGAAGAAAAAGGCAAAGAAGCAGCGACCAAGAAAGGGGCGTAGCGGGCAAGGATCCGGACGACTGAAGGTCGAGGTGATCCAACCGAATGCCTACCGATTGAAGGACGACAACAACAATGTTCTCACCAACTCTTGGAACAGCTATGTCATTTCTTCCCTAAAATTCAGTCTTACCATTGTTTACTTAATGTTTGTCCTATAAAAGTGCCCCGACCCGAACACTTTCGCCCGGGTCGCTCGGGGGCTCCACGGGGGTGCACTACCACCTCTCTTTTTCGTTCACTATCATATGGTAAAACTCCTTCCTGCCCGAACAAAAGGGTAGTTCGTTCCTTTAAATTACCTTACGTAGCTTTGCTTTAAATATTTCGATCGATCGCACCCCACCTCTACCTACAGTTACGAGCAGCTGAGCCTCGTGGGCCACGCCCGAGCTCCTAAGGTTATAGCCTACACGACGAATGGGCAAGTGCGAAAAAGAAAGAATAAAAAACAAAATTGTGCTAAGGTAAAACTAAGGAACGAATGGGACAAGTTTCCCCGAACGGAGTGATTCCATCACAAAAAACAAAACTGATTGTATTCATTGAGTACACAAAAATGTTTTGCACGGGCTCCCCATGAACTTAACTTTTTACATCTGCTACACTACTTCTACTCTAGAAATTCTACTATGGATCCCCAGCGACATTGGCTGTCGGTGCGACCGGCGAGGTCATGGGCTGCTTGGTCTCCGGCGGGACGACATTCGGCTCTGTTGGAAGCGGGCGACGTTCATCTCCGACCCGGGCTCCACTCCGTCTATAGGTTGGGCGATGTCCTCCTGACCCGCGCCATCGTCCAGGTCCACACGGTGGGCATCCATCACCCACTGCGCGGAGACTTGCTCGGCCAACAACTTTGCGTGTGGTAGCAAGCTCTCCCCGAGCGACTAGATGTCCTCCGTGCTATAGCCGTCGGCATACCCACTACAGATGGTGGCGAAGTCCAGGTCTGAGTGGTATGTCGCCACCGAAGTCAACACCCCTGATGCTCCGTAGAACAGCTCGTGGGTGATGAGGGCCCGGACATCATCCGGAACCTCCGCCAACCGAATGGTGGGCGCACTAGTACTTGGCGCCGACCCGAAGACCTCCGAGGCAACGAGCTAGGCAACATTGCGGATCTGGTCAAGTTTCGCCTCAAGAGCACATCGCTCTTCAAGGGACTTGGCCAACGCCTCCGCATTACGGCAAGTCGTCGCTTTGGACGTCTCCAGGTCCTGCTCCAACGACTCCAACTTTCCACCCAGCTCTGGAAAGAGGACGACAAGCTCAGAATCAAGCCAAGGGAAGAAACCAACACGATGAAGGCAGAAAAAGTGCTTACCGAGGCGGGTGTTCTCAAGGATGGAGAGTCCCTCTGCCTACCGGGTCATCTGCTCGCGTAGCCAGGCGTTCGCCTCCCAGCCCCGAAGCACGAGCACTTCCTGGTCAGCCTCCGACAGGGCCTTTCGCTCCGACTGCAGGGCCTTTCGCTCCGTATCTAGGGTCTCTAGGGCTCTTTGGAGTGCCACCTCAGTGTCTGCCAGGGACTTCTGCAGCGCCGCCTCGGTCTCCGCCTGGCGGGCCTTCGCTGGCTCAAGCCCTCGCTCGGCGGCGGTCGCATCACCCGACCCCGAAGCACGAGCACTTACTGGTCAGCCTCCAACCGGGCCTTTCGCTCCAACTCCAGGGCCTTTCGCTCCATATCCAGGGTCTCTAGGGCTCTTTGGAGTGCCGCCTCGATGTCCGCCAGGGACTTCTGCAGTGCCGCCTCAAGCCCCCGCTCGGCGGTGGTCGCCCGTTCCACCGCGAGCACTTTTGCCACCCGTGCCTCGGTCGCCTCCACCGCCCTGTCCTAGGACTCACGATGGGTGGACTCCAGCTGGCGCTTAAACTCGGCCATCTAGGCGTGCTCCATCCGGAGGAAATTGGACTTATGGCATGACATCTCCTCCAGACCCTGCAAAAAAGAGAAGCAAGCATGCTGAGGCAACCGACGAAAGACCAAGGGGTCAAGAACAAGCGTGGGAAACTCACTATCGCGGCACGACGTAGGTCGACCTTGACCAACCGCTGGACAGACTCAACCCACTCCTGGGCCTCCTCAAGCTTCACCGATAGTTTGGCGAGATCGAACTCCATGGCGACTCCTCTCCCGCGCAAGGATGTCCCGGAGCTGACACTCCTACGAATCCCGAAGGACGAACCAAACCTTCGTTGGGTCCTCGGTGTAGGGCCACTCTAGGTCAGTCTCCTCTGGCCCGTTGGAAGGCCCAGCTGACGGTCCGACCACCGCTAGCTCCCACGACAACACCGGTGGCTCCACCTCATCACCTTCCTCATCGTCGAAGGGGATCTCCACCACCTCTATCTCATGATCCTCCGATGGTCATTCCACCTCTGTCTCGGCCGCATCTCTCCTCGGCACCTCTAGCTCTGATCGGGAGGGTGAACCGTGCGGCCCTCCGCTCGGCGAGGCAGGGAACCCGGTCTCCCTCTCCTCTTCCACCGTAGCCGGGAGGAGGGGCCACAAGGGTTACCTTCGACGTGATCTCCACCATCGCCACCGGGATTGCCACCAATGCCGCCGCCGCCGCCGTACTAGCGACCGATCCGAGGGGCGCCGCCCCCGAAAGGGAAGGATCCGCCGCCGCCACCCTGCTTTCCCCACCGCTAGCCATGGCGTGCTGCAAGGTGGGCCTCCAAACCTCCTGCACGGGAGTTGGGGCGATGCTCAGCCCCATCAGCATCTGGCCACTGTCGAAAAAGCACAGGTCAGTCATACTCCAAAAAACTCAATAGCAAGCTTGAAAAGAAACAAAGAAAGGCATACCAGGATGTAATCGGTACGACTCTAAAACCCCGACCCAACACCGATGGGCCAGCAGGGTGAGGACTGCTCTTGGGCCACGACCCCCGCCCCCTCACTTCAACTAGGGGTGGAGTCGACCCAACCGGCTCTGCCCTAGCCCACAAATCAACATGACCTTTGGCCCGGGGCATGCCGACCGGAGCAGCTGGCAGGGCATCCTCTCGCTGTGAGTCCCGCGCTGGCGTTGGTCCCGACGACACGTGGGTGCAAGCCCGCTCCTCTGACCGCCTAGCCTATCCCGTCATGCCCACATCAGGCAGGGACGAGGCCGGCAACACCTTAGTAGGGTGCGGTGACCACGTCCGCTTCACCTCTCGTTCACCGATGGCGTCCGCGCTCGCAGCACGCTTCCTTGGCATGAGAACATCACCGTGCCTCTCTACCTCCTGCTCGCCGTCGCCGGCGGACGTGGCCGCGGATCGCGATGCTCCGCTGAGGTTGCAACAACCTCCCGGCTTTCCTCCTCCTCAGAGAAGATCATGTCATCACCCACCTCTGTGGGGTCCTCTGACTCGAGCTCTGACTCGACGTTGCTCCTATTTTCCCCAGCTTTCACACGTCGGACGATCTCCTTCTCCTTCTCATGCTTCCACCGAGCCTCCTCAACTTTCTTCTTCTTCCTGGCATCCGCCGCCTCCTTCTAGGCGGCCTGCCGAGCCGCGCCCTCCGGCCCTTTCGAAAGGTGTGGCCGGGACTTGTAAGCTTCAAGTCCCTACTGAAACAGTGACTCAAAATCAAAAAATAGGAAAGCAAAGGGGAAAGGAACACAGAGTAAAGAGAGGGAGCATACCAGTTTGGACACCACCGAGGAGTTAAGAGGTCCGGGCTTTTTGTCGACATTCTCTTTGGGCTTCAGCTACAGCACCCGGTCGAGGCAACTCCAAACCTCGTCGTTCGATAGCTCCTCCGACAACACGCGGTCGGGGTCCGTCGGGCCGCTATACTTCCACATCGGTCGTGTCCTCTCCACCAACAGAGCAACCCGATGGCAAAAGAGGGTGTGGAACACCCGCACCCCATCAAGGCCGCACCGCACGAGGTTCTTAAGCTCAGCCTCGATGATCTCCACCTTCTTCTTCTGCCGACTGGCTGGGCCCCACGACCAACTATCCAGCCTCTCCGACCACCTACCGGTGAAAGGAGGGAACGGCGCCTCCGCCGGGTTCCTGATGTAGAACCATTGCCCATGCCACCCCCGATTGGAATCGCAAGGGGTATACACGGGGTACGAGCCCCCACGCTAGGTTTCTTCTGCAGCGCGAAGCCCCCCACAGACATGGTCTCGGGTGGACTCCCCACCGACAAAGTTTGTCCGGAGAACATCTACCAAAAGAAGTCCACGTGTAGCTCCACCCCGAGGAAGGCCTTGCACACGATGACGAAGCCGGCGATATGCAGCACCCTAGTTGGATTGAGGTGCTACAACTCCAAACCCCACTCATTGAGGAGCTAGTGCAGGAACCAGTGTGCGGGGTACCCTAGCCCACTCTCGTGGAAGGCAAGGAAGAAACCACCTCACCGGGCCGAGGTTGTGGGAAATCCTCCCTCCCGGGAGCCCTCCAGTGCGCCACCTCCTTTGGCGGCAGGAATCCCTTCTCGGCGAAGGCAACTAGCACCGACTCTCTCACGACGGATGACCTCTAGCTCGACATTTCACTATAGGTTCATAGATGGATCTATGAGTTTTCTCCTCTCCCTCGCTCTCCCCTTTTCTCTCCTAGGAACCACAGTGGCACTTAGATGCTCTTGGCGAGAAGGAAGAAAGAGAAGAGATGGCAGATGAGAAATAAACGAAGGAACAGGGCAAAAGCCCTCTCCCCTCCCCTACTTAAAAAAGGAGGCACAACAGTTGGGAAAGGCATGGCGATCGGGGAAAGGCAAAACGACGGGGCGAAAAACCCTCTCCCTTCCCCATTCAATGCGGATGGGATACGATGGGACACGCCCTGATCAATGAGACTGCACCCTGCCCAATGGAATGGCATTTGGTCAGACGGGATGTGGCCTGGGTATGGCCCACTACTACCGCACGCTAGGCGTGAGAAACAAGGCGCCACTGTGCGCATGCAGCTCTCCGCCTTCCTAGGCGGGACTTGGGAAGATCCAAACAACGGGATCTCCGCAAGGAGAGACCAACGAGCTTCCTGAGTCTAATCGAACGACTCAGAGAACGCCGAGAGACATGTAAGGAGCATAGGGACGCCCCATGTGGCCCATGCTGACTCCGTCATGAACGACAAGCACGAATCCCGGTTAGACATTTTCGATTGGAGCTCCTCAAACCCCATCACTCAAGTCATCAAGGTAACACTATCGACCCCTGCTCTTTCTTTATAATCATTCATACATCCATACACGCATTCATTCCATACACCTGAGCCCCCCGGACGATTCTACCCCAAATCACCCGGGGGCTCGAGGGCTAAAGCATTACGTATGTAGTCAAATGCATCACAATGCTCCATGTTGCATCACGAAGCGGCAGTTGCCTCATTCAACATGAGCAATGACCTGACCGGGGTTCGAAGGCCGGCCCACAAAGGGCTCGAGGCTGCCTCGCGTCAAATAGAGCCGGGAAGAAAATGCAGATGAGCCCCGAGTGGCCCTCGCCTAGTCTGCCTCGAAGCGGACAGGGTCTTCTCAACCTTCTCGTTCGATCCTAAACCTCACCAAACCCATAGAATCTCCATCAAGGGGAGGCCAGTGGGCCACTCGGGTCAGTCTCTAGAACGACCCAGGCATCTACCGAGTTGCAGGTTAAGGAGCAGTGGAATGCCACAAGAGAGCTATGCCAACCCCGTCACGAATGATGGACCCGAATTTCACTCGATCATAGCCGTTAGCGAGCTCACCGAACGCATCAGTTGAGCCCGAGCCATCAGGCAAGTGACGTTAGCTCAGCCCCTCCGGTTGTGAGAAACCGAGGATGGGGTAATGCACAAAACTCAAAACCGACCCCTACCAAGCCTAACGGGGCTCAGGGGCTCAAGACACCTAAAAACTGCCTCGGCTGCGTGGGCTGCACCGACACCAGGATCCACGAGCTTCGCCTCGCCCGATCCCTAAACTAACTAACTCAGCTACATGGGCTGCACCGATGCCAGGATCCGTGAGCTCCGCCTCGCTCGATCCCTAAACTAACTGCCTTGGCTGCGCGGGCTGCACCGACGCTAGGACCCACGAGCTCCGCCTCACCCGATCCCTCAACTAATTGCCTCGACTGCGCGGGCTGCACCGACGCCAGGATCCGCGAGCTCCGCCTCGCTCGATCCCTAAACTAACTGCCTCGGCTGCGCGTGCTGCACCGATGCCAGGATCCGCGAGCTCCGTCTTGCCCGATCCTTAAACTAACTGCCTCGGCTGCGCGGGCTGCGTCGACGCCAGGATTCGCGAGCTCCGTCTCGCCCGATCCCTAAAATAACTGCCTTGGCTGCGCGGGCTGCACCAACGCCAGGATCCACAAGCTCCACCACGCCCAATGCCTAAACTAACTACCTCGGCTGCGCGTGCCTCGATTGCGCGGGCTGCACCAACGCCAGGACAACTCTGTCTCGACTAAAATGCACACATACACACCTGCTGACAAACCCCCTAGGCGATCCTGCCCGAATCGCCCGAGGGCTCGGGGGCTACACCCGCGGGTGCGCTCGCGCGCACCCGCTGACGAAACGAAACCTTCCCCGCTGGCAACACGAAAACCCCCGAGACGATTCTGCCTAAATCGCCCGGGGGCTACACCCGCGGGTGCGCTCGCGCGCACCCGCCGTCAAAACAAAAATCCCCTAGACGATTCTACCCAAATCGCCCGGGGGCTCAGGGCCTCATGTCGGGTTCATAAACCCGGGGTCCCTCATGGACCGGCTTCTCAACAAAGGCTCGGTCCAGCAGACAACATTGCGAACCAACGCGCAACTCTTGGGCCGGCTCAAATACCTAAACGACAGGCTAGAAGGGCAATCCAATCAACGACCGGAAGGCCTGGCTGAGGAGGAACGACGCCCGCTTCCGACTCCGACCCGCCTCTCCTACCGGAGCGCTAGCTTCGGTCTCCAGCCCGCCTCCGAATGGCCTCTCCGACCAAAAGACATGGCCAAAACACCACTTCCGACTCCGACCCGCTTCTCCGACCGGGAAAACACCGAACCCCTGCTTACACCTCCTCTCCGACTGGCACAATCAGAGTTGACTGGAATCAACCGACCGGGGACGCCCGCTCGGTAAGGACTAGGAAACGAACAAAGAAAGTAAGGCAGGGCGCACAAGTCAAACCGTAATACCAAGAACCGTACACTGTACACCTGTAGGATAGTACCCTGCGACCTCCCTAGCATGACAGAACCCAAGCAGTGTTGTAGGCGTCAACATTTTCCCCTATAGTGTTGTGGGCGCCATCAACCCCCATACCAGGCAAATACAGTAAGGCTCCCCCCATGTGCCTCTGAGGCATCGACAGTGTTGTGGGCGCCGGTATTTACCGTATCAGGCGAACATGGTAAAACTCCTTGCATGCCTCTGGGTATCAGCAGTGTGGCAGGCACCGACGTCTGCTATACCTGAAGAAGACGACGCAACCTTCCACGTGTATTTGACATTGAACAGTATTGTGGGCGCCTACCATCATCTTATACCCGTCGACGTGGGCAACAAGACTTAGTAGCATATGTACTCTCTCCCTCTCACTTGTAAGGCCATCCCCTTCATCTATAAAAGGGGATGCGCTCTCTCCCAACAAAAGAGATCGATCAGTTCACTAAGACACGACAATAGAATCACCAGTTTAAACCACAAGCACACGCTTGAACACTTAGCACATAGCGGAGCTCCCGTCACTCTCGACCCCTCAGACGAGTCTAGCCGGACCTTTTGTACCCCCCATCTTTCTCCTTCTCATTTGTAACCCCACTGCAAACTTTGAGCACCTGGGCTCAGGAATAAAGTCACCGACCGAATCAAACTGGATGTAGGGCATGTTGCCTGAACCAGTATAAACCCTGTGTCATTGAGTGCTAGGCCATATCCGATCACAATGTACGATAAAACTATAAATATTTACGTGTTGGTCACTTTCTGCACAGACAGCTACTATCACCTCTAGCTCGACTATGTAGGGCATGTCGTCCTTCCTCTATACCTTTTGAAGTGTGCACTCCCACCGCGCCATTACGTTGTTGTTTTTAGCGTAATGCGTGATGCAGGATAGGGTGAGGCGTGGTCGGAACGCCAGCACCATAACTAATCCACCGCTAACGAGCAGTGCCCCAGATAGAGCCTCATCGTGGGCGTTGGCCCCAATGGGATGCTTCACATATATTAGGATCACTGAGCTTGTAGAGATTGGAGCCCCAGTTGCCGAGCTTGGCTCTACATCGCCGCTCCATGGCATCGCACTCCGTGAACACCACATGGTCGCCTCGCCGCCGTGGCCTTCGAGCCACGAAATCCTGATCTTCCTATCGATTCTTGTTTCCGACGCAGATGCAATGAGACGCTTCTGCGCAGTGGCAGCAAGACCAAGCGTAGGCCCGAGCCATGCAGATACACAAGTTTTGTAAGTGTCTGCTGCGGCATCGTGCGGGCCACATGTAGGAGTATTAAACCCGCTTGCATCACTATTTGCAGGGAGATAGACTTGTCACCTGTGGTGGTGTGGGCTCGAGTGCTTTGTGCTCCTATGTTGTATTTCATTTGGATCGTTTTTTCTTTTAAACTTTAACTCAGTCAATATGCGTCCATTGTATATGAAAATTTTACCATAGATTACACATCAATAGAAGATTTTACCATAAAAAATTCACTGCAAAAGGACTAAGGAAACATCCTCTATCAGCTTATGAAAGAAACCATAGATCCATAACTACACCAAATATTTTATTCTAGAGTGTAGACCTAGTCAAGAGGAGTTAAAAAAATTATTTTGCTAATTTTTTATTTTTCTATTTCTATAATATCCACGTAATTTACAAGTTTGTTGTTTTACCGGAAAAAAGAAAAAAGAAAAAAAAGAAAAGGAGCAAGGCCACGGCTCGGCCCAGTCCACCGGCGCAAAAGGCCCACGAGACGGATTTCAGCCCAGCAGCAAGAGACCCAACATGGACTAAACTTTTACATCAGGAATCCCCGAGTTTCTTAAATTCAATTTAGATTCTTCAACCTTTTCTTTCTCTCTTGCACTTTTGCATCTGAAACCCTTTTTCTCTTCTATTTCTTTTTTCTCATCCTCTTCTCTGAACCACAGTACCCCCTCGATCTCAGGCTGAACTGTGCCGGCCGTGAACATACCATACCGGACACGGATACACGGATAGGCTGGGTATAGATACAATACTATTTTCCTTCGAGTCCAAAAAAAATACAAAGGATTGTCTGCATTAGCTTGTATCTAGATTTATTAGACAATGCATGTTTATTAGGCAATGCAGATTTGCAGAGAATTGCCTGCATTGCATTAGCTTATATCCGGACTTGCATTGCAGATTTGCAACATTAGCTTAAACCCAGACTTTATTCGGCAATGTTGTCGCAAATACGGGTACATTTTGCTTGCTTCATGGTTGCTGTTGATTGCGTTCTATTTTCGTTTTCTTCCGGTGAGGGTAGCATGTGGGGATGCCAGCGACGCAATTCTTTCGGTGAGGCCGTGAGGGGCAGCCGGGCAGCATGTGGGGTGCCAACGAGGCAAGCAGCGGCCACGTGGCGTCGCTAGGCAGGTCCCGGTAGACTAACACGTGGGCCCCGGTTCCATGGCGCTGTGGGCCCACGTGCCACGGCAACCACACGCTCTCTGCTTCGTGCTCTCCTCTCCGCCGCGCAACTGTAGAGAGAGAGTTCAAAGCGCAACAGTTGCGCACACTTTTTCCTCTTCTCGTGGCCGCTCGATATACTGGCACTGCTCGCCATAATTGACACGGTAGCTCGCGATTTGGCTGAGCTCACGTCTATTAATACAAGGCCACGAGGGCCGAGAATGAGATAAAAAAAGAAGAAAGAATTCGAACACCACGCTCCACGCCCCTTGCTCGCAGCTAGCTCCACGACATGACGGCCTCGGCGCTGCAGGCCGAGCGCCACCTGCTCCTCCTCGGCAGCGGCCACCACCAGCCCCTCCTCCGCATGCTCCCGCCACGCGTGCCCCTCCCGCGCCGGCGCCGCAGCTGGCCCCGGCCCGTGAGGGTGTCACCCGGCGACGGCGGGGGCGCGGGAGGGTTCGCGAGCGCCGTGGAGAAGCGCTCGATTTCGGGGATAGCTGGGGAGGAGGAGCATGGAGCGAGCGGAGAGGAGGAGCTGGAAGGGGAAGTGGCCGGGGCTTTGGAGCTGAAGTGGCCGCCGTGGGAGGGGTTGGCCGAGCGGTACAAGCTCATCGGCGCGACCTCCCTCGCCTTCGTCATCTGCAACATGGACAAGGTGACTCATCCTGTTTGTATCTCATGTGGACGGTTCCGTCCTTGGCAGTTTCCAGTTGGCACGGGATGACAGACTGTGAGGCTGACAGCCGGCTAATTGCACTGTTACGATTTTCCTCTCTGATATTTTGAGCTGCTAGGATTAAAATGATTGTATGGATTCGAGTTGTTGACCTGCTATAGTTTTGCTCATGGAAAACTACGGTTTATGATTAATTAGCAAGTGTCGCCAATGGCATTTACTGGATGTTCATTGGGAATTTGGGTGGCAACTGGCAAAATGATACTACACGCTGTGATTACTGTTTTTTCCCCCTCTGGGTTTCCTTTAGAGAACTTTAGCTGAAGTCCACTGATGCAATAGTCTTTGTGCTTGCTCTAAGGAAACGTGCCATATCTAACTTGTCACATTTTTCAGGGCTCATTTTGGTACTCATTTGCATCACTAGTACAAACATGTAACCTTCACTGGGGGCCAACAGGGTTTTTAGGCATTTCCTTACGAGCATGAAATTGTTTGAAGTAATGAAATTGCTATTTGAAGGGCGGGCCTGGTGCAAGCGGTAGAGTCTTGCCGCCTGTGACCGGAAGGTCCCGGGTTCGAGTCGCGGTCTCCTCGCATTGCACAAGCGAGGGTAAGGCTTGCCACTGACACCCTTCCCCAGACCCCGCACTGCACTGGGTACGCCCTTTTTAATGAAGTTGCTATTTACAGTTTAATGCACTCTTCTTCACGCGACATGTTTATTTAGTTCTATAAAAGCTTTTATGGATGCTCGGTATCATCCTTTCCTGAGAGGAGCATCTATTCATTGCAACATTCTAGTTTTGCAGGTTAACTTGAGTGTCGCAATTATTCCAATGTCACATCAATATGGTTGGAACTCGTCAACTGCTGGCTTAGTTCAGTCCTCATTCTTTTGGGGTTATGCGTTGAGTCAACTACCAGGAGGATGGCTGGCAAAATTGTTTGGCGGAAGGTTTGTTTAGGGTAACAAAATCATCTTGAATATTTACGAATGCAGAGCGCCTATGCTTATGAAATACTGATCTAATAATGGCATCTGCTCATGAAGTAGGAATTGCCAACTGCTACTGTATGGTTCATAAGCTGAACATATCCTTATTTGTTTTACCCCTTTTCCAGGATGAAAATACCTTTATATTACCATTACAACTAAAAACAGATGAATTTTGCTCAAATTTTACTCCTACAATATATATAATGTCTATTTATCTATATTTTTGCTGATTGTAGGAAAGTGCTTGAGGTCGGTGTTGTGACATGGTCTTTGGCCACTGCTATAATTCCTGTTGTAGCAGGGTTTATGCCAGGGCTTGTGTTGTCAAGGATCCTGGTAACCTACTTACCAAAAGTCTTGGCTCAGGGACTGTTGATCCAAAATTTGCGCTACTTATTGTGCTCTTGTATTCATTAAACTGTTCTGGCATGTTCCATACTGTAGTCTGTATCTCACTATTTCCTTGTCAATGCATCCCTCGAAGTGAGAGAATGGGGGTTGTATTGAGTAATACAGTTAACATTAATATAGATATTGAGCACAAGCGGCCGCTTGAAATGTAGTTCTTCATGAAGAACCTAATTCCGTGCATATGGGCACATTTATAACTACCTCCATCCCAAAAAGAATGCCATTCTATTTTTGGGTAAGTTTCTAGAGAAGAGTATTAACATTTCTGATACCAAATAGGTATACTATAAAAACATATTTCATGATGAATTCAATGGGTACTAATTTGGTATCATAAATATTGGTCTTTGTTATATAAATTTGGTCAAACTTATGACAGTTTAACTTAGGACCAAGTTAGAATGACATTCTTTTGGGACGGATGTAGTATTTAACAAAGATAATTACAAGAAGTGTTGGAACTCCCAGAGCTAAGTATTGCAAAGAGATAGTGAAATAACACGTTACCATGCAGAAGCATTATGACATGCTGATCCATAATTCCATATAAATTCTGGAGCATTCACATTTGAGCACAGTGTCCAGTCATCACATCTCGTTACCTATACTTCGGGTGTGTTAAATTGAACAAAAACATTTTACCATCTTTATTTTGTTTGCATTTATTCTTTGTTAATTGTGTTCGATGCTGCTAGGTAGGCATTGGAGAAGGTGTTTCACCATCAGCTGCTACAGATTTAATTGCTAGGTAAGATCATATCCTAGTTTGGTTCCTTTCTTGACATTTATTGTTGGGACTTCCCTTAGCACAACATGTGTCAATTTTGTTTTCTACATAGTGGTGGTTCTAAATTCTAGCACAATATGGCAGCTTCTGTATTGGCATTTTCCCCCATGCTCCTCTTTTAATATTTAGAGTATGAAATTTTCCATAGCTACTTGTGCAGAGTCATGGGTGGTGGCTACATTTGTCAATCACATTAATTTTTATTATAATTCGCACTGTTTCATATGACATACATTTTGGCATTTTGCAAGAGTAGTTTGAAACTTCAGGCTTTCGTTGGCACTCACATGCAGGTCCATTCCCTTGCAAGAGCGATCAAGAGCAGTTGCTGTTGTCTTTGGTGGTTTGAGCTTTGGAAGTGTCTTAGGGTATGTTGTATTAAGATATATGGTTATTTTTCTTGAAATTAATAAAATATTCCTTAATTGAAAAAATATACACGGTGCCCAATATTTTCATGATCCTTTATGCAACAATTTACATACTTCCATGTACGTGCTAATGCATGTAAAATGCTGAATTCAACTAAATTGGATTTTTTCCATCTGTGTTCGGCTCTAAACAGTAGCTTACATACTTTCTTTAGTAACAAGATACCCCGCGCGTTGCTGTGGGGATTACGAAAAAATTAGAATAAAATTGAATGGAGATGATGTGGATAGCTTGCATTAAGAAGTTGAAAATTGGTGGGATGACATGGCTATTAGTGGGAGATGTTGTGGATAGTTAATGGGGGATGATGTGGATAGCTTGCATGTTGAGATGGATTTGTAGTGGGGATTAGCTTTATAAGAGATATAGATTGATGGTAGTACTGTTTTGTCCTTGTAAGTATAAAGCTTTAAAAAGTATTTCCTGCTCTAACTTAGAAGAATGCAGTAAAAGATTTATTTAGAAAGATAAAATACTAAATCTTTTTCTCGTGAACTGGTTGAGACTGTTCTGCTGGTTTCATTTGTTTCATTCTTCAAGGCACATGGATGAAGTGCAATTTTGGCATCCTTAGCATGATGGAAAACTTGGTTGTTTGTTGTATCATTTCAAATCTTGATAACTGAGCAAGAGTCAAGACCTCCTTAACGACCAGATGTTAACTTTTTTTCTTGTTTATCAGAACAACATTGCCTTACATTTGTCTGTATGACTATGCAGCTTGAAGTAATAGCAGAAGCTTTGCTACAGTTAATGTTTTACCCGTTTTATTACATTGCAGACTCCTGTTTGCCCCTCCCATCATTCAGAACCTTGGCTGGGAGTCTGTCTTTTACATATTTAGCCTTCTTGGGATTGTTTGGTAAGCAGATATTTCTATGTAGGCACCAAATAATCTATTGTGAGTGAACTTTATTTTCTGTTTTGTCTGCAGGTGCTTAGGATTTGAATCTCTTAAAGTGCAACGGTTTGGTGACAAAGAAGGCATATTAAGTAAGTGCTGATCTGTCTAACTGTCCTTATGATATCAGGCTTATGATAGAAACATTTTCTTAGAATTTTGTATTAGATTTTTTTTTCTTTCAAACACACAGGAGAACTGTGCATCATTATAGTAAGAAGAAAGGAGTCTAGATGACTCATACACCCCTATAGGGCCAAAGAAGTTTCAAAAAGGATTCGCCAACAAATCTTAACCACAACCAGCGACCATGAGCGAAACAATTATGGCCATCTGCTACGGAGCCCTTTGGCACCTGCCATACACCATAACATTGCCTCATCTCTAATATCCCACAAGATGGCAGCAAGATTAGGAGAAAACCCCTAAAAAATACAGCCATTCTTATGAGATAAATTGGGAACCCTCTGTAAAGCACGACACCACCATTCTGTAAACTTGTAGTTCTCCAAGCCCGGAGCTAAGTGCTGCAGCCCAACAATTGATAGCACTAAAAACCACACACTCAAATACCCAAGAAGTGAGTAAATGTTACACCGTCTCTTCCTCTTGATCGCACAATGGGCAGCACTCCGGATGATCAAGTCCATGACAGGACAAACGATCAGCCATCCAACAACGGTTTAAGGAGGCCAACCAAACAAAGAATTTGCATCGAGGTGGAGCCCAGGTCTTCGATATTTACCTCCATGGCCCAAATTCCACTGACCCCACAAAGAAATGGCAGTAAGCTGATTTTGTTGTGAACTCACTGGATGGCATCCATATATGCCTGTCATCTACTCCAGGACCGATCTCAATCCTGATTAGAGGGTCCCAAAGTTGGAGGTATTCAGATAATGCCTCCGCTGACACCTCTAATGTCACGAATGCAGGTGTTATCTCCTAGCGCCCCGTTTACTGTTCTTCAGTTAGCAATTCTTTTTCTCACATATGCACAAAGAGTAGGTGCAAGGTCAGGTAAGGATTTTCCATGTAGCCACTTGTTACTCCAAAAAAGAGTTATGTTGCCATCCCCAACAATAGATGTGATCAAGATGGAGAACAGAGCAAATGCATTGGATGCACTTGGGTATCTAGACCAGCCCACGGTTGGTCAGGTTGGGTCTTTCTAAGCCTCAACCATCTCATTCGCAATGCCCATCCAAGGATCTCTAAATCAAGAATTCCCGTACCTCCCAGATCAATTTTGAAAGTCATGGGCTCCTCCCAAATGCAAGTTGTTCTTATGGCAAGCGATTAGAAATAAGTGCTGGAGACATTGCAGCATAACCTCATTAATTGTGTTTTTCTAGGTATTTTGGTATAATTCCGTAGCCCCTCTTGGGCTTGAGCGCACTGTACCTAGAAGGAACAAGAAAAGCTTCGCTGATTGTTGGAGAAAAGCAAACAAAAAAAATTTGCGAAGGCCCAAAGAAAAGGTTTTAACAGTATGGTGATCCTGGGATCATGGACCTTGCGGCTTCACAGGAATGGAGGAGCTTTTGATGGTGCAACTCCTTCCCTAGCAAAGGCACAACATTCCTTCAAAGAGGAATTGAGTCTTTGGTGCTTCGCTGGTGCTCGAAAACTTCAGAAGCTAGTTTTTGGTTGTGGAGAGGTGCTAGTGTAAGTGTCTAGACAGGTCAGGTCGTTTCTTCCTTATAAAATGGTGTTGAGTGCTGTATGGTGTTTTTTTCCTTACAACCTTCTCTTATCTCATAGGCGAGGCATAGAGGTTGCCTTGTATGGGGCTTCTATCCCCTTTCTTTCTCTATAATATAAATATACACAGCTCTCCTGCATGTCCGAGAAAAAAATTAGTGTCTTGACCCGCTCCCAAGCAACAATACAATGGCCTCCATTGGCCTCTTTGCGGCCTTTCCATAGAAAAGCTCTTCGAATCTTACCAACTGCTTTAATTACCCATTTAGGGAATTCCAATGCTATGAGCTGATAAATTGGAATAGCTGTGAGCACTGAACGGATGAGGGTGGCCGATGCATCATACTTGCTTTCCATCTAGGTAACTTATCAGCAATCTTGTCAATTATTGCACAAAAATCTGCCTTAAAAAGTTTGCTGATAGAGAGTGGAAGGCCAAGATACTTGCAGGGGAATTCTTGCATTTTGCATGGAAGGCCTCTTTCACAACTTCAATATCTTGGTGCTCTGCATTGGATTGGACTCATGAAACATTTAGAAATGCTAGTAACCAGACCTGATGCCTCACCAAAGACGTGGAGAATTTCCTTGATCAAGTTTCTGCTAGTTACTATCTGTATTCGCATCTCCTGCGTATTTGAGAAAAAAAAAGTCATGTTTGGAGTAAAAACTTCTACTGTTGGGTCATTACATGAAGGACTACCTCCTCAAAGGTCCATGTATCAAGTTGATTTTATGCACTAACCAAGATGGTTTGCATGATTATACCTAATCTAGTTTGCACTATCTTTGACTTCTTCATTTTTAATAGAAGGTATTCTATATGATCACTGTTGACTACCCTTTGAGCTTAATTGTGTCTACATTATTTTATCTAAAAGTATGTTTTTAACTATCACCTCATGCTTGTTACACTTCGCTCATATAATCAGTCCAAACATTATAAAAGTTACTTCTACTCTGCAGATCTCGGACAAAGTTCTACTGGATCTGATGATCTTATCTCATCCGCCATGTGTTCGGAATCATCACACTCGTCATTGGAAGATCTGCAAAATTCACTAAAGGTTGTTTTCTGCCAACCGAGACCACACTGTACTATATTTTCAGGGATCAAGTCACAGAACTGTTATCAAGTTCTGACATTGATGAAAAAATTTAAAAAATGAGTTCCATACTCAAGGTAGAATAACCAATGTAATTTAGTGTCCAGTTTGTTGCTCATTTTCATCTCCTCTGCGACGTTATCTTCCTAACAAGTTGGCATCAACACACTGTACTTGCAATGAAGCGAACTTTTAGTCTGAGAAGAGCAAAATCTAATTCGACTATGTGCCAATGAAGTTTATCACACTATCAAGAAATCTTGTTATGCAATATTGCAATGTAAACATCTTAGAAAATGGACGCAATGTTTTCTGTATAAAGATTGTTTGTGTTTTATAAATGTTGCCAACATAGCAGGCTCATTACATGTTCTGTAGGATGTGCCTTGGGGAGCATTTTTCAAAAGCAAGGCGGTGTGGGCAATGATATATGCACACTTTTGTGGAAGTTGGGGGCATTATACTTGTTTGTCTTGGCTACCAACATTCTTTAGGTTTGGCACCTTGCATTTTCCTCCTAAAGTTACTTTATAGTAGTTAGAGAAAGGGACCATTGTTGAAATCAGATATCATGAATTTACAGCACATTGTTCTAGTTTCTCTCATCATTATCGCTACATTTGATGTTATATGTCAGTCTATAGCATGACCTGTTACCCCATGATCTATAAATGTAGGGAAGTGTTAGTTAAATGTTGCTATATGGTCATCATTAATCATTACGTTGTGTCAAATATTTGTAACAATAGCTTCTTACTGACCCCCCAACTCTTCTTACACAGTGAGGAGCTGAACCTGAACTTGACAGAAGCAGCATGGGTATGTACATGCTTTCTTTCTTAAGTTATAGTAATAAGGCCTCATATTGAAAGACCCACCCTCATTAGGCGATCTTGATTTGCTATTGTTTTTCATTGATATCTAGCTTTTACTCCGTAGTGCTTTTGAATTCACATTTTCTTCCCTCTAGGTGTCAGTCCTTCCTCCTTTGGGTTCAATGATCATTACATCTATTGCAGCACCTTTTGCAGACAACTTGATATCAAATGGAGTTGACACCACGAAGGTAAAGCATTCACTTTTTTTATTTGACCTCCACTTGAGGTGGTTGTGTATGCCTTTGTTGCAGAGTGTTAAACTTCAGTTGTGTAGGTACTATGGTTGGCATTTAGATTTTAGAGAATAGTGATGGGGGGCTGGTGCTAGAGAAAGCAAGAGGGGCTGGTAGCAGCTGGAAGGAAGTAGGGTGATACTTTGCTTGCTTTTTTTTTAGAATATGCAGGAAAGTGCATATCTATGTATGAAGAAGAAGGTTGTTCCAAAATGGATTATAACGCGGGGTGTGAGGTGCACACTTACATGATCTGATGAGGTAGAATTAAGCTGAACACTAGTACAAGCGATTGACAAGTGGGAACTGGAGCTAGAACTAATTGAATCTGTGCTGCCCCACCTCTGTTTAACTAGACGTGTCCTCGACACGCCCTCTTAAACTTCACTAGTACTACTAGTACAGTGCCCTTGATTGACTACCGTGTGCCAGTCCCTGCTGCTTGCAGCAAACTCCAATACTCTCTAGACTCCCAAATTGCTTCTGTTGGCTTCCTCAAGTTGAAGTCCAATATAGAGGTTGTATAAACCTGGCAATTCTCAGGAGTGAACATAATATATGCTGTGTGATAACTCATAATAGCATTTTCAGTTAGCTCATAGAATAAAAATTGCTGAACTACTGAAAAAATTGAATATGCTGCTTAAATTCTGTAGGTACGAAAAATTTGCCAAACAATTGCCTTTGTGTCACCTGCGACTTTCATGATGCTTTCCTCTGTGGATCTTGGACTGCCTCCCTGGGAAATTGTTGCTTTTCTTACAAGTGGTCTAGCACTCTCCAGCTTCGCATTGTCAGGTCATGTTGTTAAAATTGCAATCAAATTTCCATTTTTTGCCTGGTTCTGAGGTCCAAACCTAAATATTTTGGTTGTTAAACAGGGCTTTATTGCACCCATCAAGATATCTCTCGTGAATATGCAAGCATTCTCCTGGTATGTCATTAAAGTTTTGTCTTGTCAATTTTTCTGTATTTATCTTCTTTATAAGAGAAAAAGGAACGTAACATTCTTTCGCCTAGGTTCTTAAGAGGATGACTGACTGACAGTTTGTACTCTTTAGGTTCCATCATGAGTGATTGTTATTTATTTGTTTCCTTCATGCTCCAGGGAATCACAAACACTGTAGGCGCTGTGCCAGGAATTGTAGGCGTTGCACTGACAGGCTTTCTGCTTGATTCAACTCATTCTTGGAGTGTATGACATCAATCCATCTTCATAAGCTATATTGCATTTTATGAATCACTCTGATCACCATAATGGTACTGCTTTGTGTGCAGATATCACTCTTTGTGCCTTCTATCTTCTTTTACTTAACTGGTACTGCTGTATGGTTAGCATTTGCAAGCAGTGAGCCCCAGGATTTTTCCAAGTCAGAACCGTGATGTATGGTTCTCCTCTGCACAGAAGGATCGTTTCAGAAGGAAAATTCGTTTTTTAGTCTAGGCAAAAGAATGGAGCTCTAGGGCAGGGAATAGATGTTATGTTCCTTTTCAGTCAGTTGCAGATAAGAGGAAGCCACTGATAAGGGGACAATGCTTACGCGTATATAGTATAATAGTAGGCTTTTTTTCTGGTTATTTTTCACATTTTGATATGATTTTGGAAGGGAAAGAGGACTGTGTTTGTCATGAAGATGAATGTGTGCCGTCAGGCCGTTTGTAGTATGTCACTTTCTTCAAGTTTTTTTTTTTTACTTTCAACAGTGCATTTTTAGTTAAATACCTTTTCAGTTACTGATGATGGCTTACTTGCGTAGTCCGATCACTAATGATCAAATAGTGTAATACTGCAATGTAAAACTAAATGCCCTTTAGAACCTTGTTTACATTGCAAATTTTTGCAATCCGGACATACCGTAGCATATTTCGTTTGTATTTGATAAACTTTATCTGATCATGGACTAACTAGGCTTAAAAGATTCATCTCGTGATTTACAATCAAACTGTGTAATTAATTATTTTTTTTACCTACATTTAATGTTTTATGCATGTATCTAAAAATTGATGTGATGGAGAGAGTGAAAAACTTAAAATTTTGATGGGATCTAAACAACGCCTAGATGCTGTAAAGTCTTACTACTGTTGTCCAATCACCGGTCAGACACCTCGAACTAATGCACCAATGCTCACTAAATGGTACCTGTAGTCCAATCACTGGTGGAACCAATGCTCAGTAAATGGTACCGAGTGCAGTTCAAACCTGTAGTCCAATCACTGGTGTAAATGGTACCTAGAGTGCAGTTCAAATCATAAATGAGTGTCCGGTTCGCTTGGCTGATAAGCCATGACAGAAAGTACTGTTGGCTGATTTATTATGAGAGAAAAATACTATTCGTTGACTGAAAAAGTACGACTTATAAGTCAAGATAAATTGGCTCCCAACAATAGGAGAGGTGTAGTTCAAACCATCAATAGGTGTATGTAGTTCAAACCATGAATTTGGATAATGGTTCATAATATACATGTCAAAAAGCACAATGCATGATGCTGGAAGCACATTAAAAGATGCTCCAGCATCAATTCTGGCCTAGCCTAACCTTCTCAGTAACAGACATAGCATCACATACAATCCAAGCCTAACCTTCTCAGCAACAAATAGCATCACATACAATCCAAACCTGAGGTGAGTAACAGAATAAAATTGAATGGCACAATCACAGCTCCAATAAAGTAAAAATCAAGAACACACGATTTAAGACTACATGCACAGTGAAGAAAACAAGATAATGATTTAACATCAGAGGTCAAATTTTCCTACACTATGATACCACGACAAGCAACAAGCTACATTGGTCCCAAAGCTGTTCCATGATCTAAACAACCCAACTAACAGCATGGAGAAGCTGAGGTGGATCAATGGAAGAGCAAATCACTTCTTCTTCTTGGAAGGTGGCTGCTCTTCCTCATCTTCGTCGTCCTCCTCGTCTTCATCTTCATCGTCATCCTCATCGTCATCATCGCCATCATCATCACCATCGTCATCATCGTCGTCGTCATCACTCCCTCCTTCACCATTAGCCTCAGGATCATCATCTTCATCATCGTCGTCACCCCCATCTTCTTCTCCGGAGAAATCCTCTTCAGCATCATCGTCGTCATCACCACCCTCTTCATCCTCGTCTTCATCGTCGTCGTCATCATCGTCATCTGATCCATCCTTATTTTCAGGGACATTTTCAGATTTGATTCTTCCAGATAATAACCTTGAAAAAACAATCAAAATCATCCATTTCATTTTTATCCAACTTAAGTCGCAGAGCAAATATTTACAAAAAGAGATAAGAAGTTTACTTGTATATTGCCCGTTGGTCTTCATTATATATTTCAGCTCCACCATTTACAGTTTGAACCTAAGAAAGCATCAGCACAAAGCACAGGCCAATGTTAGAAGGAAAAGATGAAATTAACAAAGCAAAGCATATTTTGCAACATACTCCACAAAAAATAAATAAAGCAATCAGATATATAGGTGAGAATCATCAGTCACCAACTACAAAAGAAAAATAAAGTGAAAGAAAGAGCAGTAACCAAGGTAGCACATTTAGAAAGTCTAGGGGGGCAGCAAAATTATCTGGGGTTTCTGGCTTAGAAATTTCTAACTACATGAGAGCTTGTGGCAACTTGAGAATGAAAACAGCCCTCTAAAACCTAACTAATGTTTATGACCAGATCAGTTCCATGTGTGCATTTGTCTTTAATTTGTGCCAGCACTGCCGCAATCAATAAATTACTCTAGACGTGCCCCAATCAATAAATTACTCACAACCTAAAAAAATCCTCAATAAATTACCCACAACCTAAAAAAATCCTCAGGCACAATCAACTAGTACCCGATACAACAGTGACCTCAAATTGTGAGTGACAGTAGCTTTCGACAGGGTAAAGTATTGACAGATCTAGTGTTCATTGTGCTTTTCAAGTTAAATTTGTAAATGTAACTACCCAGATCTGCTTAGATCTATTCGCAAAAACTATATGCTACCCAAGACACACAAAAAAGAGGGCCAAAATTCTCCAACATTGCCTAACAGTGAATGGATTAGATCTGTAGACTCGAACATTAAAAAATCAGTAAAACGCACAATAGCTCTATTAGCAGAGCAATCACAGGTTAATGGGTTGAAAGCCCGATCCTTAAAGGCAGCAGAATCACATGATTATCGCGGTCAGGGGCGGATCTAGTAAAGGGACATGGGTGTACAATGTACCGATAATTTTTGCAAAAAGTTAGAAGTTAGTAGCCATCAAATCAGGGGCGGATCTAGTAAAGGGACATGGGTGTACACATATACACCCAATCATTTTTGCAAAAAGTTAGAAGTTAGTAGGCATCAAATAGCCAAATAGTAGGTTACAGTTTGAGAACTCACCTGGTGGGCGCTCATCGCCAGCGAAGAGGTAGGCAAAGGCCTCACCACCTGGGGTAGGGCGGCGGCGGCGGTAGTCCACCCAGTCATTGCAGACAGAGAGGGCGGTGGGCCGCAGGGACGGCGGCTCCTGTGCGGGTGCGGGAGTGAGCGGGGTGCGGGAGCGTGAGCGGCGGCGCTTGGTGGGCTTCTGTTACATATACTAGGGTTACAGGTCAATGGACCGCGCCTGGGAGGCTTTTTTGAATGGATGGGATACATTTCGGGTCCCCGATGGGCACTCACGGGGGAGAGGTAAAACCCGCCCCCACCCGCCGGAATATGCGAACCCACAAACCGGTGGCACGAAATCTGGACCCGTTCTTGATCTGAAACCCACGCGCTTCGGGTTCAAACCTGCCCCACTGGCATCTTTAGGTTGTCAAAGGTTGGAATCGAGATGTTTTTTTTATTAATTTGCTATATATTTCACTCTAAGTTTTTTTATATGCATCAATTCGTTAGCCACATTATCCCCATCTATTCTCTAAAATATTCTCTTTGAACCATGGCAAAGGTGACCGTGTCAAGACAGTTTATCTTCAGTGCTGAGGTAACAAAATATATTGGTTTATTAGCCATCTTTTTTATTGTAAATGGATAGGCACAATAAAACAGTTAAAGCCTAATAATAATATGGACACATCTATAAAGACTACATGATTCATGCATATCGTTCTGGGGTTTTATCCTAATAAGAAGTTAAACGTCCGATACGTCGTTTGGTACCTCGAGTCAGCTCATAATCGTGGAGAAAGAAAAAACATATTATAATCAATAATGAAGTCAAATTATCAACATGATTTCATTGAAGACCGGAAGGAAAGAGCTAATATGAATCAATATATGCAGTGTTGTGTACATGTTTACTCGTTGAAGACTTGGCTATGATTGGGAGTCTAGGACAGTGCTAGATTTTTACATCCTGTGGTGGATTGGATCTTAAGAGATGACAAACCGATGTGCGTGCACTATCCATCAGGTTTTGCTAGGCTTGTAGTGGATCTTGGGCGTCCTGGCATCGACGTGGTAGTATTGCCTGCTAGTGCCCCACAGTAGTAGTGGCATGTTGCTGCTCGACGGGTAGCCATTGTGGGAGCGTAGAGGAACAAGACAGGATGATAGTGGCAGAATACATGAATCTTGAGCAACGATGCAGGGATAGGCGTCTCTGTACTACAAGGGATGGTAGGCGGTTACCTGTACTACTAGTGGTGGATGCACCCTGAGAAAAAATCTTATCATGGATTCACACGCTGAGGACACAACACGCTTTTACCATGCCCCGCTCATAGGGATCAACCTTGATGATGTGGATACCTACCATGCGCTTCAGTCTCACACCTATCCTACTGACCTACATGCTATAGGCAATGGATTGAGAGGAAGAGAGACAACAACGACGGCAGATAGACGGGGAAGGAAGAGAGGGAGGACGAGATGGAGGTGGAGGTGATGATGCTAAGAAACGGAGTGAGAAAAAAGAGATATAGCCTATTATAAGTGGGTCCACGCTGGTAGGTGGGTCGAAATTACATGAAAACCGTCAAAACCAAGTTAAGAGGTCAAAATTGAATGGTCTAAGAATTGAGATGACAAATTTACAAGATTTTATAGTTTTGGGGTTAAAAATTAAAAAAACACAACAGTTGGAAAAACAAATGAGCTCAATCCAAATAGCAATAATGGATATCTGAAGTTGCACGGACCTATGAACACTAGTGCAAAATCTTAACTTCTGAAGTGTATCAAAACTTCTGATGAAAACTTTGGAACATCCAAAACTCCAAAAAGCAGCACAAAGTCACTTTAAAAAAATGCCATAACTTTTAGCCCCGAACTCTGATTTTAATGATCTTGGACTTTTCGGAAAGCTTATTCAAAGGGCTAACCATTGAAAACAAGCTCTAAGACCAACAAGTGAAAGTATTGTGGCATGTGTTTATATCTCATGTTAGCAATCAGATTTTTGGTTGGTTTGAGCACTTGAGACTTTTAAATTGTTCATATTGCATCCCTCTTAATATAGTACAACATACATATACTCAAGATAAAAAAAGACATGTATATTTCCATCATTTCAGCCTTCAATATTTTCACATGTCAATTCTTCTCAATATATCTTTATAATGGTTTGCAACAATCTCTGTCTCATTCTTCTTGAGAAAATCCACCTTAAGCTTGTAACTTGAACCATTTCAACACATTTAAGTTTAATCCAATGGCTTCAAGCCACTTCACTTGTGATATAACAAAGATTTGATGCTTCATCAAGAATGACTTCTCGTGGCTTGATTAGTCCTTTAGGATTATCAAGTGCTTCTTCACCTTAGCCTTAACCCCTCGACGTCAAGTTGTTGGTTTTCCTTTGTCGGGGTTATAACCCCAGGGTGTCTCAACGCACTGATTAGTTAGCAGACCGAGCGGCCCATAACACACCAGTTAACAAAAGCCCAAACGACCGAGGCCCAGCTAAGCCAAGTAAAGTAGGCCGGACGCTAAGGCCGGGGTCAACCACGACCTCTTCCTCCTGCCTTAGCCGCACGACGCTCAAGCAGCGCGCGACCTCATCCCCGTCACAACCCCTGGGGGAACGGGGAGAGGTCGAGCTCGGCTAAACGTGCCTGCCCAAGTTTCAACCTTCGTCCAACCGTGATGTACTTCTGATCCCCAAGGCGAAGATGGAGCAAGAGGATCATGGGACATTGGATGATCTAGTGCTTCCGCTTGCCCGGGCGGCGAAATCTCGGCTGCATCGGGCAAAACCCCAGGCGCTGCCGCTTGCCCGGGCGGCGAGGAAGCGTGTGCTTATTGCAATGATCCATCGGTTCTACCTAACGGCGCTTGCCAAGATGCCCAAGGACGAGCTGTGCTCTCGGTATCACCACAGCCTGCTCAAGGCCGGCCACTGCTATGGTCCGCTGGATCCTGTCTCCAACATCATCATCGACACTGTTTGGTATGACAGAGCCTTCCCTCCGAGCAAACAGGTTACAATACACATGATCGGAACCAGGTGTCTGATGCGAATTGTGGCCCGATCATTCTATGGCCTTGTGTCCTTCATGTGCACCCGCTACCCGGATCGCACGGCTGACCAAGTTCTGGAGCGCCTTCTGGTTGCCAATGCTGACTTGCGAGTTGCTGATCCCACCCTTGCTGACATGGCTGTTGTCGCTGGGCCTGCTATGAGAAGAGACTTCAGCTTGAGCTCCTCTGGTAATTTGCCACAGGTGGCTTCTTTCATGGTCTTGGCTTATGAGGTAACAAAAAGTTGTTTTGGAGGAACGACCACACTCCCCAGTCTCCGATCAGCGTATACCGCTGCTGCCATCGCCTTCGTGCCACCCCGCGCCACATGAGCAACAAGCGCTTCTTGCATCACCTGACTCGCTGCTCAAGCTTCAGGTTGCCCATATGCAGGTGCTGCATAAAGATGGCCTGCTCTCCTCCGATAGTGTTGAGTTCCTCGCCAGGTTACTACTCATGTCTCCCAATGCTGATGAGTACTATCAGCAACCGCAACCAGAGCCTCAAAAGGTTGACAAGCCAGCCTACAAGGAGTTTTCTTATCGATGCCTCAAATTTTGGAGGCAGCATGATTCAGTCCAAAGGATGGTGGGAGTAGCATTGGCCAAATTCAACAGGAACAAGGTTGGTTTCTTCTCTTACTAACAAATGATGTCCGTGCGTTGCAACGGGAGATGATCACCTCATCTTCGTATCTTACCTTCCATCGTTGATACAGGGATCCATACGTTATTAATTGTTAGATTTCACAGGTAGCAGATGAGTTGTCTGTGATTCAGTCAACAGTAGTTTTATCGTTCGGTAGAAGTGTAGATCTTATTCGTTTGTTTTATAATCTATATTTTTTAGCTTATTTTTTTAATTAGAATAGTGTTTTTCTCTTTCAACAAATTAATGAAAACAATATTTCGACTTTTTTTTTTGGACGGACCGTAGGTGTTAGATTGCAAAGTACGTGTGCACAGGCTACGGGCTCGGTACATGGGCCATGGACCTGCGGTGTGCAGTCCACCGGACCATGTCCATGATGGTGTATTGGGATGATTAAATGTCGACCTCAGATCTGGTGATGAGTATTCATATGGTATATCTGGATTTATTTTTTAAGAAAAACGCCGTATATCACGTATTGATGACAACATGGTGACGTCATCAAGCCAACAAAGAATCAAAGCCGAGCACGTTCTTTGGCAGAGCTCAGACCGTCTCGAACGATGGATACCCAAGACCCAGGACCCTTTTTTTTTGTTTTGTTAGCGCTATAGTTTAAAGGTTTAATATTTATTTTATTTTTTTTTAACAAACAAATCTAAAAGAGAACCCTTTCTATAAATAAGTCTTTAAAAGAGAGATATATTTAGATTTGAGTTATATCTCTCTTGAAAATCTAAAATAAGTCTTTATATATATACTCTCTTAGAAATTATAAGTATTATGTTAGAGATCATTTTGAGTTTGGGTCTGCGAGACAGCCTAAAGAGAGCACGGCGCCACGGGCACCGTGGCTCGGTCGGCACTCGGCACATGCGGCAAGGTGTTCGCCCGTGTGCGGGAGTGGCGCAGGAGCGCTTGCCTCCGTCTCAGCACTACCGTAGACAGCTCGGCCGAGCAGCCGACGTCTGAGGCCATGTGCAGCGGTGTACGGAAATTTTGGGAAAAGCTCCAGATCGAAGCAAACACGAAATCTTCTCGACCGTACGCCTTGGCCTTTATCTCTTTCTCTATGCCGCCCTTCGTCTCGCCTCCTCTCATGTGCGCTCGACGGCGCCAGCCGTCTGCGCTCCAACGCAGACAGCGCTCGGGCCGCTTTCTCCACAGCTTCGGACTACCTGCGCTCCGACGCTCTTTCTGCCTTTGCGATTCGAGCGACGGCGGCCTCCACGATTATCGCAACGGCGGCCTCCACTATTTGAGTGATGACGCCGGCTCTGCTTGTCGAAACCAAATCCAAATCAGATTTTGATTCGCTAACCGGATGATGAAGGGTCGGCGAAGCCATGAACGACGGCCACCGCGGCGTCGCCAGCTTCTCGGCCGAGGCAGCTCTGCGCTCAAGGAGGAGCCACGGAGGGCCTGCGTCTGACTCCACGGCGCCTCGCCGTCGCGGCCTGTGCTCGCGACTCGACGCCGCCTCACCGTCGCTGCCCCACGCCCCGCTTTTGACTCCATGGCGTCTCGTCGTGGCGGCCCGAGCTCGCGACTCGACGCCGCCTCGCCGTCGCTGCCCCACGCCCCGCTCGTGACTCCACAGCGCCTCGCCGTCGCGGCCCGCGCTCGTGACTCGATGCCGCCTCGCCGTCGCTGTCCCGCGCACCTGCCTCGACCTTCCTCCCTCGGCCTCGACTCGGCCTTATTGATTCGATGGGGATCGAGATGATTTGGGTGCGAAGTCGGCTGTTTATAGGACGAGTCATGGCGAGGGTGGATTCCATCTTGGTTTCTATGTTTGGCCCGAACGAGCTGTGTAGCGTAGGGAGGCCAGGCGAAAAAATATCCAGACCAAAAAAAAGAAAAAAATGAATTTACTATATATATATATATATATATATATAGTATTACTATATTGGGTACCGACCTTTTTTTGGCATGAGTATGGACTTTTTGTTAACATAGACCATACAAAACCCAATACATTTTGAAATCGGACTTCATATCGTGCTAGACGAGAGCTATTCTAATTCGTATGAGCACGGGTTATATATAAGTCCATACAGAATAAACTCTTCTACCGGTAGTTAGGAGGAGGTGGATCTAGAAAAATGGATGGATAAAAAAAATGATCGAAAATTTTACCTATTTATTATTACCCTAATGCTACTTTCTGAGCGCGCAGGCTTATGTCTTTGGGCGTGCGCACCGCGTAGGCCGTCAGATCCAATCACACGATGAAACAACGAAGCGCCCCACAGCCGCACGCATGCGTTATCTCCTCGACTCCTCCCCACCACAAGCCTCCCTCTCTCTTTCATCTCCGGCGAACTCTCTCCAACGGCCACGCCAGTGCGCCCCACTCCGGCGAGGTCCTCCTAGCGGCCGCGCCCCAAAGTGCCCGCGCGACGCCCCTCCATGGCGGCGGCGGCAGCCATGGCGGGTTCCAACGTCGTCGTCAGATCTGAAGCTGAGTGACGTGGAGGCAGCGGGAGAGGCAACGCCGGCGGCCGTGAAGACGCTCTGGGAGGAGGCGGGGGTGGGGAGGAGAAAGACAATGAAGGAAGAAGATAAGGTAGAAAGTGAGTAGGCGTGGGTGTTGTCGGGTGCGCAGTCAGGCAGTAGTAAAATTCTTATTATTAGGTATAGATATAGATATAGACTTGCTCCAAAGTTTTGCTTAAAATAACCCCCCATTGTGTTATGCTCAGGCTTCCAAGTTAACTCTCTCTTCATGATCATGGTTGAAGGTACACAAGTATAAGCTTCATTTTATCTGTGGCGTCAATGAGCTCGTATCTGGTCCGGAGTACAGCATAACCTTAAGCTATGATAAAGGGAATCCTTTGATTTATCATCACACCCATGTCAACTTTCTAGTGACCTGCGAAGACCCTCAATTTGCCCATGGACCTGCAATGCTCTTTTTTGCTGAATGTGGCAACTATAACACTAAAGAGTCTTGATGTTTCCCTGTGAATCCGCAGGATCAGGACACTGGTATGCTCTTGTATTGACCTTACAATTTCCATGATAATATTCTGCATATCATTATGATATCGATTTCATGATCTGTGTTGTGATATAGTTCACAAGTATAGGCCTAGGCAAAATACTCGATACCCATTATCCATACCCAAATTACTCGAACCCGAGGTACCCGATCTTAAATTTGGATAGTAGTTCTGATTATCCGAAATTAGTTTGGATAATTCGGGTAATATCCCCCGGTACCCGAACTACCCAAACTACCTGAATATGTGTCTGTGTATGGAACATGTATTCGGGAACATGTGCAACTGACAACACATCACAAGCACAAAGACATGGGTTAAGGCGATGCTTATCCCGTGATATAGTGACTGATCCAAAATGCCTCAGATGAAAATAAGTAATAAAGGATGCCTGGAGTCGAGTATTGTTACCATAAAATATTTAGAAGAAATTTTCCTTTGGAGCCAACATGCTTGCATCATCAAATGCTGAACGAGAATCCAAGATGGGGACCAACTATACTGAATATGGCTTTCCTTCTATATAATACAAAGATATTTGTTGAGAATGCTTAATTGCAAGGATGGAACAAATTATGTATCTTTGTGCAGGACCCATGGTTTTTAAGGTGGGAAGGCGAGGTGTTGCTACCCACCCATTCCCATTGCCTAGTTGACGTCTTAAATACCATGGGAAAATCCTTTTGGTTTTGCTGAATTAGATTCATCATTTCAATTTTGGCAGTTGTGTGCATTGGTTTATTATAACCGTTTTTTTCCACGTATATCATAGCAGTTGGGGCAAGAGAGATTAACAACTGCTATTTATCTTGAATAGGGATCTAGCATTACACCATCTATCTGGAAGCTAGGACATCATGATGTTTGATATAAGTAATTAACACGATTGTTTAAAATAAGATTTAGAACCAGCCAGGTAGCATGGAAATTGTTTGGTATAACTTGATTTATACATAATAGTATTGTAATGTACGTACCATATATATGGCCACAATGCTTCTTTCTGCCATACCTCCACACGACCTTATTAAGAATAGTAGTTAGTCATTTGGCACCAAATCTGAATATTATGGCTGCTGAGTCCGCATTGAACATCTAGTGAATTTTTACCTATAGACTTAACGGCCAAATGCTTGGAAAATTAAATGCCCAAACGTTTTATAGAAGAAAAATTAAGCATGTTAATGCGAGAATTTTTTGGCATTCAACGAGTTTAGAAGATGCTCTGCCATTGTAAACCAGTATAATGAAAGGGTATACCCAGTGCTGACCATAACCAGAATGAATCATGGTTTCTTCTATAATCAGAATAAATCCTAATATGAATTGAGATGCCGCTGGAAATATTTGGAGATTTAGTTCATTCACAAAATCTTGGAGATGTTTAGCAAGTAACAATCATAATGCGGCAATACATTCAATATTAGTGGAATTGAAGAATGTATATCGGCGTCCTTTATATGATGTTCAGGTCAATACTCAATAGCTAAAATCAGAATGCCGAGAAATAAAACAGATGCTTTTCCTGTAGTAAGTAAACCTGCAAATAGAAGGAGTTAAGCTTATTTAACGAAAACGTCCTTTATTTTGGCAACAAACAAGAACAAACCTTCAAATTCTTTGGTCCTTCCCTATGTGTTGCACAAATGCAATAGAGATTTTCTCACATGAAAAATTGTCACTAGCATGTGCCCCCTATGCTATTTAATGTATTTTGATTTTCATGTGTGCAGAGCATGTCCGTTGCATTTACTAAGAGCGCCAAGGGATTACAATTGTGCATCCAGCTGTGAGGACTTTCCATGGGCGTGACAGAGAGTTTGACAAAGTGTTGCGGGGAGAACGTCTTTTTACTGGATCAGAACATCCGGTATAGTTTGGAATTTGGTCTATATTGACTTATGTGCATGTTAATGATATATTATGGAGAGTTTAGTCCCATCTTGATTGTTTAGAGTGGGATAGACCAATATATAAGGCTTCTAGAGTCCATTCCACCATCCCCGGATTAATCCTTTTACGCGAAGCGAGGACGAATGCTTAAGTGGGATGGTGGTAGGTGTGGTTCGCTCAGCGTATAGAATGGATCTAAGCCGTTTGGACTATAGGCGTTACAAATGGTATCGGAGCCGACCTTCGCGGTCCACAGGCGCGTGCGGGTAAGGTGCGCGGACATGGGTTCATTGCGCATGTAGGCCCTACGGGGGTGCCGTGGCACATGTGTCGGCATTGGACGCACGGTTGCGTGTGCTAAGAGGGAACATTCCTGGTCATCATTTGCCTAGTTGTGAGTGTGTTGGGCTGATGAGGATGTTGGTTCCTTTGAGGACGGTGTATGTCACATCCGGCATAGTTTGGAATTTGGCCCATAGTGGCCCATGTGTATGTTAATGATATATTGTGGAGAGTTTAGTCCCACCTTTGTTGTTTAGAGTGGAATAGATGGCTGTGTGCGGGTCAGGTGCGCGGACATGGGGTTCATTGCGCGTGTATGCCCTGCGGGGTGCACGGCGTGGCACATGTGCCGACATTAGATGCACGGTCGCGTGGGCTAAGAGGAAACGTTCCTGGTCATCATTTACCCGGTTGTGGGTGTGTTGGGCCGACGAGGACGTCGGTTCCTTTGAGGGGGGTATATGTCACATCCCGCATAGTTTGGAATTTGGCCCATAGTAACCCATGTGCATGATAATAATATATTGTGGAGAGTTTAGTCTCACCTTAGTTGTTTAGAGTGGGATAGACCAACATATAAGGTTTCTAAAGTTCACCCCACCATCACTGAGTTAATCCTTTTACGCGAAGCGATGACGAAAGCTTAAGTGGGATAGTGGTAGGTGTGGTTCGCTCTGCGTGCAGAGTGAATCTAAACCATATAGGGGTTTTAAAGTCCATCCCACCATCCCTGAGTTAATCCTTTTACGCGAAGCGATGATGAAAGCTTAAGTGGGATGGTGGTAAGTGTGGTTCGCTCAGCGTGCAGAGTGGATCTAAACCGTTTGGATTCTGGGGCGTTACAGAAACTATGCCAACCACGCTCTGTTTCTGTTTGCTAACAATGCCCCAGATAGGCTGGATGATATTCTTGCAGATGACTTCATCTACTATCAGCCTGTTCGGTTGGCTGGTTCATTTCGTTGCTGGTTCGTGAAGAAGTACCGCTGGCTGGTTTATGTGAGAGCAAAATACTGTTCTAGCTAGAAATTTACGATCGTTTACGACAAGCCACAGCTAAACGAAGAGGCTGTATGATTATGTCCTAGATCCTAATGCTAGAGAAATTGACTTCCCATTTATGTTTATGCCAGAGATGTAGCAGATAAGCTTTGACTGCATCTACTCTGACTGGGCAGTAGATGCTAACAATAGAGCAACGGACATGCTTGTAGTTGTGTCTGCTTGTCGGGTTTAACGTCATGTGATGTTGCTCTAGGTGTATTTGGGTGTTGGATCTGTGGTGCGAAATTCTTAACACTATTTTATGTCTTGTTATGTTTCCCAAGTGGCATTTGGACGTCGGATTAAAATGTGTGTGAACTTTTAAGTACTACCCTATTCTAGTATTCTGTTTGATATGCGCCTTGTCTTATACCTGTCGGGTGAAGTTTTCCATTTGCCGGTTTTCAGTCTGTTTGCTGGTTGGTTTCTAGGCTGATAAGTCCGACTGGTGCTGATTTGTTGTGAGAGGAAAATATTGTTTGGTGGCTGATAAACCCTGACTAAAACCAACGAGCGAACATGTTGTTTGCTTGATGGAGGCGTGGATGAAAGTAGTATGTTTGATTTTGGTAATTGAGTGGCAACCAATGGACTAACCTTTATCTTAAGTGTAGTGTTTGAGATAGATTATGTCCACACTAAGGTCGAGCAAGATGGCACTCATAGAGGAGATGAGAGGTGGCCATAAGTTGATCTAGTGCTCAAATTCTTGGAAAACAAGAAAGAGGAAAAGAAAACCCTATGGATTGAAAGCAAAGATATAAGAATATGGTGTTTGTTTTGCTGGTTCAAGACACAATAGAGTGTGTGATTTTGTTTAGGATAAATAAATGTATTATTAAGTGGGGAGCTCTCAAGTTGACACGATTGTCTAGTGCCACTAGGTGTGATTTCCTTTGCATATGCATCACACTCAGTGACATGATGAGAAAGTGTGAAAGATGCCTTTGCAAAATGATTGTGAAAATGCTAATTAACGTGCACAAAGTTAGTGGAAACTTAGGAGTTGGCACATTTGAAAATGTGTTGGAGAAGGCTTGTAGGGCTGCTGTATGTGCCCTGGCAATGGGACCGCCAGCACTGGCGATGGGACTACCAGGGGCACCGGACGCGTCCTATACTCCTATGGCCGCGCCGATGCTGGCTGGCCGCAGCGCGTGGGCCACTTGTTGTGGCTAAGCCCAGCTCGACTAGGCGATCTGACCGCTAGCAGTTCCGGTGGGACCGCCAGTGAGGGCTGAGCGTAGGAACAAACCAGTTCAAAAGTTGGTCCACTCGTTGTTAACAAGTGTACACCGGACATGGACCCATCGACCAGTACGGTAGCCCATCGAACCAGGGCACGGTCCTATTCTACCAGATAGCATGTTTTTGGGCGTTTTGGGCTTAAAGCCCACCAGACGTGTCTGGTGTTGGGCCGGATAACCGCACTGGACACATGGGCTGTTAATTGAGCTGGTGCACCCTAATGGTGGGATCGCTAGGTGGTATGGCTCCATGTTTGGGGTGTTGTAACACCCCAGGCCTAGCACACGGCCCATGCTCACTCTGTCAAGGGGTGGGCCCCACCTACGTAGCAACCCGCTTGCGTTTTTGTCATCGCTTCGTGCAAAATTGTTAACCTAAGGTTAATACGCGTCCTTGGCCTGGCTATTTAAACTGGTTCGACGAACTCAGAATTCACGGTATGGTACTAAGCTTCTGGATGCACAGTGTTTTTCATAGCTACAATATGGCGCTACACTAACCTCGAATTCAGCCCAGCCCAATTCAGTGCTACAGCTATAGTAGCCCGGCCCAACCGCAATTCGGCCCATGAGCTGAGTCTCACATCCACCCACCCTCAATGGGTTTGACGTCCTCATCGAGCTATCAAACTAGTTTACCCGTACGGGACAAATGCTCAGGATCGACTCTCTTGGCCCATGTCCGTATTCCCAGCTCCCCGGCCCAAGTGCCATGCTCTTGCAGAGCCATGTGCAACATGTTCGAGCTCCCGAGCCATACGTCCGTGAAACCATGAGAGTTGGCTCTGAATACCATTTGTAACACCCCAGGCCCGGCACACGGCCCAGGCCCACTCCGCCGAGGGGTGGCCCCCACCTACGTAGCAATCCGCTTGCGCTTTCGTCCTCGCTTCTCGCAAAACGGTTAACCGAAGGTTACTACGCGTCGTTGGCCTGGCTATTTAAGCTGGTTCGGCGAACTCAGAATTGGTACTAAACTTTTGAGTGCACAGTGTTTTCTAGCTTACAATCTCGGTGCTATAGTACCCCCAAATTCAGCCCAGCCCAATTCAGCGCTACAGCTACAGTAGGCCAGCTCAACCGCAATTCGGCCCATGAGCTGGGTCTCACAGGTGTTGCTATTTCAAATTTTGTGGCAATCCCTTCTAAACCCTAAATAGACGTTGCAGTGCTCTACGAAAAACTAGCATGCAAAAAAACCCCAACTTTGTTTGGACAATTTTGGATCTCCAAATTTAAATGTTTGGACAATTTTGGATCTCCAAATTTGAAATCCAAATCAGCAAAGGAGGAAGACAGGGAAGGAAACAAACACAGGGAGAAAGGAGAAGGCTGTGTGGGGCCCGCTGGTAGACCTCGACACCGAGCCGATGCCACGTCATTGCTATGCGGGGCGCTACGTAGGCCGCCACGCAGAAAAGTTCGTACTAGTGTGAAAGGTCCTAATGGCTAGAGGGAATGAATAGCCTATAAAAAATTTCTACAACAACACTTAGCAAACCGGTTAGACAAATATGAGGCGAAACAAGTATTGCGCTAGCCTATTAAAAATACAAGCCACCTACATCAATTCTATTTTATATAGTCTCTACCCACACAATGCTTATGTCACTACACTAAGTTAGTGTGCTCTCAAAGGCTAACTAAAGAGCC
Source organism: Miscanthus lutarioriparius (assembly GCA_904845875.1). Taxonomy (NCBI): domain Eukaryota; kingdom Viridiplantae; phylum Streptophyta; class Magnoliopsida; order Poales; family Poaceae; genus Miscanthus; species Miscanthus lutarioriparius. Next base: position 26,065,481 of record CAJGYO010000003.1, read on the forward strand.
ACACTAACTAAACTAACAAGCTCTCACGACTAGCTACACTAAAGAGCTTGATAACTAGTTTGCGGTAATGTAAAGAGAGAGAGCAAGATGGTTATACCGCCGAGTCAAGGAATGAATTAATCAATCATAAGAATGAATACCAATGAAGACCAATCACCTCGGAATCAAATGATGACATAATGATTTTTATCGAGGTTCACTTGCTTGCTGGCAAGCTAGTCCTCGTTGTGGCGATTCACTCAGTTGGAGGTTCACGCGCTAATTGGCATCACACGCCAAACCCTCAATAGGGTGCCGCACAACCAACACAAGATGAGGATCACACAAGCCACGAGCACTTTACTAGAGTACCTTTTGGCTCTCCGCCAGGAAAAGGTCAAGAACCCCTCACAATCACCACGATCGGAGCTCGAGACAATCACCAACCTCCGCTCGACGATCCTCGCTGCTCAATCTGGGCAAAAATAACCGAGAACCGAACCGAAATAACCGGAACCAAAACCGAAGTAATCAAAACCGAAATATTCGGTCCTAGATTCGGTTCCAGATTCTGAAGAACCGAAATTACTACGGTTATTTCGGTTCTAGTGCTCGGTTAACCGAAATACCCAAATACCGCCGCCCCTCACATCCTAGTATCCCACCCTACCTGCCCCACGCCCCTAAATCCTAATGACCTAATCCCTCCCCAGTCCCCACTCCCAATCCCGACGCCTCGGCTCCTCGCTGCCCCCAATCCCGCCGCTCCCCACTCCCCTCCCCTGCCCACGAAGGTGCGAAGGCTAGCCGCGACGGCGGTGCATCACGCGGAGGCGGTGCTCCTCGGCTGCGCGCACACGCGACGACGCCAGCGGCGGCGCTTTCGGGCGGCTTGGCCATGGCGCATCCAAATCTCCCTTCCTCCTTCTCTCAACTCTCGAGATCCGGCGGCTCACCCACTCCGGCATGGCCCGTGCCTCCCTCTCTTTAAATCCCGCATCCGACGGCAAGATGTGAGATAGGGAGCAGCGCACGCGAAAGGCGAGCGAGGCAAGCCGTCTGACGGTGAGCTAGGCAAGCGCAGCGCGAGGCGGCGTGCGGCGCGCAGCAAGGTGGTGCGCACCATGCGGGGCGCGGTAGCGCGAAACAAGGAGACGTGTTTTTCGATCTGTAACCTAGAAACCGATGCTTTGTTCTTCATCGCTGCTGGAATTAGTGATTTGTGTTGCTCTTGTAACTTGGATGTGCGATTCTGTGAATTTTTTTCTCTGTTCCTATCGGCGTGTTCGTTGGTTGGTTTCTGGGCTGGTTTGGGCTGGTTTGTTGTGAGAGAAAAACAATGTTGGTTGATTGAATAAGCCTGGCTGAAACCAACGAGCGAATAGTGTGTATATCTCATACATGCTCCCTAGCAGCTCTAGTGCCTACTGTCTAGGTTTAAATCCTCAGCAAAGCCCGTACAAGTATAGTTGCCTCCACAAAATTAGTGCAAATTTCGTGGTGCAAGCGTCCCTATTAGTGATTCATCGTGTCGCAGTGTTTCAAAAAATCAATCCTGCGTGTAGTACACACAAAGTGAAAAAAAAATGATCTTTGCCATGCCGATGCCACCACGACCACAGGGACAATGCAGGCGACCATCTACATCACGACACCTGAATTCACCTCTTTTGTTCACAACTATACATCAAGCAACTGCTGTAAAAGCCACAGTGGCTTCTTCAAGGACTAGTCACCAATTCCGCATTAGTTTAGGAGTTCCGACTTCCGAGTAAGGTAAAAGTGACTCTGGAACAAGCTGTAGGCTGCGGCTGCCATTCTTTGGCTGCAGCTGTAGGCGGCTGCAGAATTGTAGTGTTGATTCCTGTAGCAGTGTGACAGCTGAATGAGTGTGCTGCAACAAGCTTGTAAAGTTTCCCGAAGTTTTGCATTTGTAATGAAAAATATGTCCCGTACATTGATAAGAAACACGAGCAAATACTAAAGTGCCGCTGAAACGATCGATCGGCTCAAACAAGATCTAGTGGGTATCAGTGCTTTCTGCTTAAATTCGTCTCAAACAAGACATGACTAGAGTAGAATTCATGGAAGACTATACATGCCTATAATGATACTTTTCAGATTAAGGTAAAAATGAACGAACAGTGTTTTCCTCTTACAACACATCAGCATAAGCCAAATTTCAGCGAAACAAGGCAGGCGGTTTTTTTTTTGGGTTTTTTTTAACGAGATCAAGTCCGATTTATATTGAAAGCGAGTAACAGAATACAAAGTTCAGAGCCGGGGATACCAGCATCCTAGAGTAGCATAGCAAAGGGTTAACGACTATTATTATAAAGATCAGATGTCTGCGAGAGGCTGTCTTTGTTGCTACGAAGTCTGCATCCAGCGCAGAAGCTTCTGCACAAATTGGTCCTCGTGGTCGAAGTTCATTGCCAAATGGTCCATTGACGATTTCACTGCCAGCGCCCTTCATCGCGAACCCTTCAATGCCAGCGCTCTTCATCGCGAGGACGGGCACAAGCACAACCAGCCTAGCAGGTACAGCTACTTGTCTCTCAACAGCAGGAGACAGAGCTTCAGATGGATGGTGCCCAAAAAACGTGCAAGGGACATCTGTACAGAGCTTCGGATGGATGGTGCCCAAGCTTGGTGAGCACAGAGCACGGGATGCATCTCATCTGTGCGCTGCGGATGTGGACGTTTATCAGTGTTCTGTCCCATAGTCCCATCTCCCATATATATGTGGCTTCCGGCGCCTTCTCATGCTAGCAAGTATTTATGCAATGCCCTCTCGTTCATGCTATGGCATGTGAACCCAACCTCACCTGACACTGTTGCAACAAACAGCCAACAACCCAAGGGATAATGAACTGCATACATTGAATTGAATTAAACCTCATCCAGACCACGGTAGCTGTATATACATATATCTCTCAAATACACTATTCTCATGAGATCCCTGATGGAGCATAAAGGCAAAAGCAGCTCAACATGAACATACTATGCTTTTTTTTCCTTTCCTTTTCTTTCTTTCTTTCTTTCAAACTTAAACGCAACGAATTCTAAATGTGACTGTAGTACAAGCCTAACTGAGTTCGCACATTGCAGAACTGATAAAATACCACAAAGCAAAAGGAGGATGCGACCAATCCCATCCTCCAACAATGGACTACCATGTCACAATCATAAGAATATGAATCACTAATTCAATAACAAAAGCACAGCTTCCTGTGCGTTACATAGCAAACCTGACCAAAACAACAACTAGCGTATGCAAATCGCAGAGGGCTACCAGCCTCGTGAAAAGAATAGGCTTGTGTATGAATTGCATCACAACCAGGAAGCAGACTCTTTCATGTATAGAAAAAAATGCAACACAACAAATCCATGTAGTGTGTCCCATGTAGCAATTGACCTGCAGAGTGAAATCAATTAGAAAATTCAGTAAGGGCAGCACTTAGGAAGTTGGGCACATCTAGTTGAACGATTAAATACAAGAACTTTATGAACAAATTTGCTGTCATGATAACCTGGCTACTTTGGATGCAGAGAAGAAGTAACTGAGAGCAGTTATTGAAATATCATCACGGTAGTCAAGAAAAGAACTTTAAAAGCACTTCATAAGGAGATACATATCATCTGACTTGAATTACAAAGATCATGGGCTCATGGCACAAACAATGAATTGTAGTCTGGTAGTAAAACTGTACAAAGGAACACCAAACTGGTGTTGGACTCCATAAACCCACAACCTTTTAAGATGATCTGAGCTGCTTCAAGCAAACATGCTTAAGTTTACTTTAAGGCCACCTTAAAAGGAATTTTATAGTCAGAGTTCACATCAGTGGTAAAATTTGCCTACTACCTAGGTTGAAGTCCCTCAAACAGATCATGCAAAACTGTACAACTGGTAACAGTCACCCCATAAAATTATTTTACATAGCATTGACTGGATCGATGATATAGTGTTGCAAGTATGAATGCACATTTGAACATTTGATGGATTTAATGATATAATGTTGCCCCTTTGAATGCACAATCAAAAAGCAATAAAGTTCGTATATCAGAGGATGTGAATTTAATCAGTAAGTACTAATATCTATTGATGATAATAGTGGAAACAGCACCAAGCATGTGCTGGGGATTGGGGACTCAAGAATCCTAGTGCTGGACTATGTTAAGAAAATCTTTTCTTGGGAAAAGAAAAACGCAACCAACTTGTGCCACCACAATCAGATCACCACTACAACAGTACAACTATCTTCAAAGCAAAGTGCATCAACCATCCCCCCAAACCACATGGAATGGAAAAGATCCATAGTCACAAACATTTAATTAGAAAGTGCAAGGGTGCAGGTAAAGGAAAACTCAACAAATATCATAGTGCATACTGCATCCTCGTATGAATAAAACTAATCTATTACAAGATAAACATACAGTTATTGTACTCACCGAAAAGAGAAAAGTGGCACTGATAAAAAAGCCTTCAAATTCAATATGCTGTAGAGCAACTTCATGAGTACTATATACGTTCAAGTGCAGTATGCAATTGTGGAACTCTTCGCCTAAATAATGGCTCAAGGCGAAAGGATGGAACACCACGCAGCCACCGTTTAATGTCATACATTTCATTCCAAGCTTGAACAATTTCATCAATCTTGAAGCCCAAACCTACAAAGAAATTGGATAATCATAGTTAATACTTTCTCCACTGTTTTTGAACTTTCAAGGGTGACTTTGAATAATAAGGGTGGGATTTGGAAACATTCAGCATACCATACAATGCTCAGCCACTAACAGTTACTGATTGTGCTACATAATCATCATTTTCACAATGTTTCGAAGAAACGGTCTTAAGGTACAGAAAATAAGCTGAAAGTGATTTAACACTTAATGAATGTGCTACATATAAACTTTTAAACAATGATAATAGGTGAACTCCCAAATGTAAAGGTCCAATGATTAATTTAACAAACTCAGTGTGACTACTACAAAGGATTCACAGAGCTGATGGTATTCAGCACAATTTAATTAACACTTTGCATAATCCCTTTATAATTCTTGTATTCTCCAGCAAAATCAACAGCGTAGTTTTCACAGAAAAAAAAAAGAAAAAAGCAGTAAATTTCTCTTACCATCTTGGGCAGTTTCATTGGCGCAGTGGTTTTTCACCAGCACAGCAATATCTGTGGCAGAAGCTCCCCCAAGTTTAAACTTTTCAATAGCAGCCATTAGACAATCCTCCCACATTGGAAGACCTAATTTAAATTCCACAACTGAACGCTCATAAAGGAGCATACCCCATAAAATGTTTATCTGAGACCTTAAATTGGAAGCCTGTTCAGCCGCATCATCAGTGGATACATCCTTGATAAACTCCTCGAAGCCCATCTTCTCTAGCACAACATTCTCCTGGCTAGGTTTAGATCGATTCTTCAGACGCTGTTCTTCCATTAACTCCCACATCTCTATACCCTTCTCAATGTTATCCTCGGCTTTATTGAAGAGCTCCAGGATTTCGGAAGAACAGCTGTCCAAATCTGCGTTACTACCAATTGCATAGTACCATGACAGTTTTGCTTGTTCAAACTGCTGATGTGCAAGTGCAAGGAAACCTTCAAAAAAGTTTGGCTTGGCCTTCACGGCATCTTCATATCTCTTTCCAGCCTTATTGTATTCGTCCCTTGCCCATTCATATGCTTCCTTCACCTGCTCAAGCACCAATTCTCTTGGGGAGTCTCCTGATAGCAGCAACCTCTTCCTGGCCCGGGACATGTGAACATTACCCCAGTGGAAAAATGCAAGTGCTGCCATCTCCTGGAAGTTTCCCTCAGCAAGATTAAACACCTCCTGGGCTTCTTCAGTAGTAATAGTGTCCTCGATTGCCTCAGTGTAGAGCTTCATACTAACCTCATGGAGGTCCAGGTACTCATCAGAGCTAATCCCAACATGGTTCTTGAAAAGCCGAGCGAATTGCACAATCCAATCATCAATACAAGTCACCGTGCTCCTGTCCTCATCCTGCCGATTGCTTCTGATACTCCCATTATCTGAAGCGCTGTTTACATTTCTCTCCAATGGCCCACTATTAGTGTCATCAACATAAGGTTCATGCTCTGGATTGGCCTCAGTAACATACAGCCGAAGTGAGCTCCCAGCCTCAGCCAAGTCCTCAGCCCATTTCAGCTCATCCTGGTTGGTGATTGTCACAAGATCACCCTCCTTGTCCTTGTACTTGACAAGAACAGCCTTGAGCCCAGGAAACTTGCTCCGGACGGCCTCGCGCAGCTGTGCCATGCTGCAGCTCGCCGGCACCTGAGCCCACCTTATGTCCTCCCCAAACACAAGTTTCACCTGCCTTGGCTGCTCCTCCACTTCCTCCTCTTTGACAGCTTCCGCAATCTTCTGTTCCTCGACCTCCTCCACAGCAGCAGCCGCAGCCTTGGCAGCAAACTTCCGTCCTCCCCTTTTCTTGCGCGGCTTCTGCTTGGGCGCAGCGGCCACCACCTCCTCAGGCGTGGGCATGATCTCCTTGTCGTCCAACACAATCCCCTTCTCCTCCATGGCCTTCTTCACCCTGTCGGCTACATCCAGCGCAGTGAGGTTGTTGGGTTCCAGAGCCAGCACCTTGTTGACGTCCCTGCAGGCGAGGTCGAGCCTGCCCAGCGCCTCGAAGCAGCGCGCCCGCTTGAGCAGCGCCTTGATGTACTTGGACGACGTCTCGAGCGCGACGTTGCACTCGTTGATGGCGCGGTAGTAGTCGGGCGGGCTCATCTGCATGTAGCAGGCGGCGATGTTGCTGTGGAGGTAGGCGACGTCGGGGTGCGCCCGGGGCAGCAGCTTGATGGCCTTGTCGTAGTTGAGCAGCGCGCGGTCGTAGTCCCGGCGCTGGAAGAGCTTGTTGCCCTCCTCCTTGTGCTCCTGCGCCATGTCCGTGAAGAGGGTCTCGTCGCCGTCGAGGACCTTGGAGCCGGACCGCTCCAGCGACGCCGGCTTGCCCCCGTGGTCGCCGGACTTGCCGCCGCCGCCGGAGGCCCTCTTCTTCTTCAGCGACGGCTTGCCCATCTCCGGCAACAAATCTACAACCAAAAGGTTGCTGCTTTACCCTCCTCTCGCAATCACCAAACGCCGCCTCGAATCCTCAAGGAACTCCCAAATTCAACGGAAGCAAGGTGGAATTCGACAGAAATCTCACCTTTCTCCTGCTAAACCGCAAACAGACCAACTGAAAGCAAGAATTCGAGAGCGCCGCTCGTCTCAAAAACCAAGAAGAAGCGACCAAATCTCCAGCAAGACTGGAGGAAGGGGAGGGGGAGGAAACCCAACTGCCCCAAGTCAAAGCAAGCGAAGGACAGAACGGAAACCAACAAGGCAGCGAAGACACGGTCGGAGCAGGGAATCTCCCTCTTTCGTGCGTGCGGCTGGGGATTGACGAATTGTTGGGATGCGTGGAACGGAATAAACGAACAAACTGCAAGCACGCTTAACGGCTCAAGCAAGGGAAATGAACAGCAAGACAGCAATCTTTCTGTAGCTTAAGCTTCTGGTCTCGTGGAGCAGGTGCTAAAGAACGAGAAAGGAAGGATCGGGCAGTGCTCCACTAATCTTTTGATTAGCGTGTGTGGTTGGTTTGCGGGAACGGCTACGCCGATGCGGGTATACGGGACCTGGTCGGCGTCGGCTGGCGCGTGTGGTGACAGCCAAGACGCGGGCGCCGCCAGCCGGCCGATGCGCTGGGTGTTGCGGTGCGTGTGGTTGTGGTGTGGAAGCAACAACGGTGGACGGTGGTTGGCGCCGGACTGCCGATTGTGACATGCCCGAACGGGGCTGTCCTGCGTCAGCCGTCAGCGTCATGGGCTCATGGCCTGACCTGATTAAATTAAAATTAAAATAAAAGTTAAACGCGCGCTAAACCGCCGCCTCCTCCCGAGGATTAGGTTAGGGTTTCCCGCCTCGGCTGCGTCGCGTTCACTCTCTTTCGCCACCGGGCCAGGCCGGGCCTCCCATTGCCAAGTGGGAGCTTTTGTAAGCCTCCTGGGTCGACTCGTACGAATGGGCCGGAGTAGGTCCATTTTGTTGGCCCACGTGCACCACTCTTGACTGGCTGAGCCCCTCCTCCGTGACGTGCGTCGACCAATCAGCGCGTTCCATGTCAGATTCGCGGCTGTCACCGACGGGCGGGTCCCGCCAATGGGGATCTACATGGGCTAACTTCTCTCTCTTCCGTAAGCACTTCCGGAGAAAACGACGACAGAGAGGAAACTGCAGTGAAGTCGCCGGCGCCGCCGCGACAGGAGGAAGGAAGGAGCAGTAGCGGCGGGGGAGGCCCGGCGATCTCGGCTGCTGCGGCGCGGTAACGGAGGAAGCGGAGCCGCGACAGGATGCACTCCTTTGGGCACCGCGCCAACGCGGTGGCAACGTTCGGGGTCACCATACTGGCAGCGATGTGCTTCGCCGCCTCCTTCTCCGACAACTTCAACACCCCGACGCCCACCGCCTCCGTCAAGGTACCACACCCGTCTCCCCTGCCTCCACCCCGTCTCTCTCAATCACGTCGAGCCTGCCCGTCTGCCTTGTGTCCAATCTCCGCCTGCGTATCTATCTTAATTCGTGACTTGGAGCGTGGGCGGGTCTATCTGCTTCTACAATCTTCATGTGTCATGCTAACGGGGTCCCCATCGTTTGGGTTACACAGATCTTGAATATAAACTGGTTCCAGAAGGAGGCCAACGGCAACGACGAGGTAACTCATCTCCGTATCCTTTTTTGTTTGCAAATTAATCATAACTAGCATCAGATTACTTGTGTCAGATATGTGCCTCGAATTTGTAACGATTAATTACTCTGTCTTTTGTTCGTTCAGGTTAGCATGACGCTCAACATCTCAGCAGACCTTTCATCTCTTTTCACGTGGAACACAAAACAGGTAATGTCTATTTCTGGTACTTCATACCCTTTCCCCTCACGTTTCACCGTTTCCAGTTTCCACATCATTACTAAGTTTTACTGCACTAGAAAGTATGGTTTTAGCTTTATGTACGAGGTCAACACTGAAAAGTAACTGAAGAGGAATCCTCGAGCACAGGAAGTACTCTCGTTCCTGTCTGGGTCTTTTGAGCGAATGAGAATTTGGGCCTGAGTTTTGGGTAACTATATTATAGTGTTCTCAGTTGTTGCAGAATGATCTATTATAAGAAATATAATGGAAATTTGCCACCAGAAAATTTCAGTGTATTATAATACATCTGTGCAACTGAATTTCTAATGCACCTGATCTATTAGTGCTGTTCAAGCGAAACTTTAGAAGGTTCTCGCTTCTGTCTGCTTAACTTTACTTTTGCTGCATGACTGTAGGTGTTTGTTTTTGTGGCAGCAGAGTATGAGACTCCACATAATGCTTTGAATCAAGTAAGTTTGTCAATTATTGTTCTTGAGTCAATATATTACTTGTGATCTTGTGATTGGTCCATTATTATAGTGGCTCATATTTGATTATCAGTTACAATTAGCCTGCATCAATTGTCCATAGAGGCATGAATTTCTGCTTGGTACTGTCGTGCAATATCATGCAATTGCCACTTGCTTGAGGGTTGCAGTAATGATGTCATATAGCTTTCTTCTTGGTCTGTCCTTCAACATAAGTTGGGAATTGTGGCTGATACATGTAGTGGTTTTGGAAAGTGAATTTACTTTGCGGTTGTGCCAAATCTTTCTAAGCTACACAATTTGACCTAGTCCATTAGACTTTTACATGTGTTGTTGATGGGATTTTTTTCACAAGTATATGTAAATCTAGGTGAACTACAGTTGAAGTATATATCAGGGAAAAACTCAAGTCTGTTAGCTTAATTAATCCATGTGCTTCTAGAGCCAGCTAGCTAATAAATCTGATCGAAGGAACATGAAAACAACATTTTAGAACAAGATAGACAGTGTTCTTGATGTTAGCTTTATAATTTGCATAATTACTGCTGGTTTTCCAAATTTTTGGCTAGTAACTTGAGACTATGCTCTATATATTATGTGATATATATACTCTTGGACTTAATGGATATGTCATTTGCATAATTACTGTTGGTTTTCTGACCTTTGGGTGAGCAACTCGAGACTATATCTTTTTATGTGATACAATCTTATGACTTCATAGAGAGAATGTGGTCATAGCACGGTGGTAACCCTGGTTCTCACAAAAAGAGGCCCCTCGTTGTGTGTTCCCTGTGGTCCTGGCATGGTAGCTAAAGCTTTAGCTTGCAGATAGTAGCTGACTTTCAGAGCCTTTTCTTGACCTAAGTGTAATGCCTTTGAAATGTCTATCCCCTTGGGTCAAGATTTTTTAATGATTGTATGGATATCTGTACCAGTAGTCCAGTGTGATGTTCGTTGCCCTATTGAATGATTTTTGTTGCTTTCTGAGGTTCTGTTATATTTCAGATTTTCTCTTATAACTATATTGTAAGTGTATTTGGATTATGTGACAGGTTTCCCTTTGGGATGGTATTATACCTGCAAAGGAGCATGCCAAGTTTTTGATCCATACCACAAACAAGTACAGATTTATTGACCAGGCAAGCACATTACATAGATTGAATGCTAATTAAAATTTTGTCATTGGGGCTGATGTACTTCAGTACGATTATTCTGAAATTTTTATGAATAAGGATCTTTTCCCTTTTCTGTGGACCTACTTATAATTGGTCATGATGCCGAACCATGCAAACAGTTTTATGTTTTTACATGGCTTTCAGACTACTCAATAGAAATCCCAAATCTACATAAATTCTGGTAGAGCAGTATTGGGTCCAGATCCACACCCATTTCCATGTGGTCTTTCATTCTTGACATTAATTTTGGGTAGCTATATAAGTACAGGTTGACCCTTACTAGTGTACTGAGCATCCATTATTTTGGTTGATATCAATATCCTTTATTTGTGTTAGGATAGGTCTGTAATGGTCTACGTTATGTTCATTACTTCGATCAATGTGCACGTGGCTGTACTTTGCAACTACGACAAAGTTATTATGTACTGCGACACACGATTCTTCGGAGATTTTGATTAATTATTTCTTCTTTTTATCTCATTACAGGGAAGCAATCTAAAGGGCAAGGAATTCAACTTGACAATGCACTGGCACATTATGCCAAAGACTGGCAAGATGTTTGCAGATAAGATAGTCATGACAGGCTATCGGCTCCCTGAGCAGTACAGATAGTCAAGATAGATCATGAACAAGAGTGGAGGCCTGCAAGAAGTGTTAGTGGCAGTGGCATAGCTGATCCTGAGCTTTTTTGTTCTAATCTAAGTGGAACATGTAATCATATAAGCATGTACTTAAGCTGAACCAGGCGAAACAAAGTTGTAATTTGAGGAGATATATGTATTGTTCAACTTTGCTTTGCCTATAAAATGTTGATTCTGAACTTGAAAGGTATGCGTTGTTCTGAAACTGTATTGCAATCGCGGAGCACTACATTTGGAAGTTTATTCTTCCTTGTTCTTTTCCCACGCTGGAAAAGTCCAAGTTCTTGTATGTAGAGTCTTTCCATGGATGCCAATTGTTGTCATGTTTATTATGGAATCCGAAGAGACAAGGGCTAGCTGCTGGTAGCAGACCAGCAACCGGTGATTGATGCCGGTGGCAAGGCCACGGGGGTTGCGACGGTGCACGTCCAAAAACGGAGAGCCTTGTTATGCACAAACAGAAGGAGACCTTGTTACGCAGAAACAGAAACAGATGGTTGATTGCCGCCTCGTACTTGTGACGCAGAAACAGAAACAGATAGTTGATTGATTGCCGCCTCGTACTAGGTGGTCGGCTGCCCATGTTGTAACCTTGTAGGGATGAAAACGAGCAGAAAAAAACCTTCTGTCTTTTATTCTATATATATATTTGGAAGCAGGATCAGATCAGTACAGTGATGGACAAAGTAATCGGTCTAATATACTCACTTAGCATGCCAGGTGCTAACATGTTAACATGCATAATTGTTGATTAGTAGATTTATGTCAAAATAGCGCAAGGATATGTAATTGTTAAGCATATCCGTATAGATTAAAAAAATGAATAAAAATAAGTTTATTCAGATGGAATCGTGATCCTACAAAACGATGAAAACCCCCTTTTTTCCATCCTGTTCCCTTATTTTTCTTTAAATACGGAGGCGGACGGAACAAAAGTAAACGACATGACGAGATGAGACCGGATTTATCCTGTCTGTTTTCGTCGGTTTAGCTGCTTCTCTTGCGAGCCTGTCACCGGTGTTTCATGCAATGCCTCCAAATTCAACCATGTCGCCGATGCCCGAAGCCGTGGCAGCTCAGGATTACTATCTTACAACAAAGAAAATAAAGATTCTACTAGAACCGATTTCATATTCTGAACTATTTTGGACTTCAAACATGTAGTGCTTTTGTGCGTTTCCAGTTTCATGGTTAGCGTTCCCTAGATACAGGCTTCATGTTATGATGCAGTGTAAATGGGATCAGAGATTTTTCCTCAAAAAGATGAGATCAGAGCTTATCCTCGCTTATATTGTACAAAGAGTCCAAATCTCCTCCACTGCTCTTCTTTGCTGAATGCTGAATTAATGTAGCTACAAGGAGGTGTCATTGTGCTGCCCTGTCAACCTGCGGCATCCGAATGCTGGTACAAGGTCTCAATGTTTAAAAGATGACATACAAAAGCTATATACAAACCAGACAACATCAGTCATTATACTGAAACGGCCAAACCCGATGATTATCATGCTGGTTTTGTGCTGACCTCGCCGCCGCCAAGCACTGTCCTCAACTTCAAACGCCACCACATATTCACAATGTTGGCCTTCTCTGTGTTTGTCGAAAGTGATCGCACTGTGAAATATCATGCCGGTTCGTGGCTTTGTGCTGTCCTCGCTTGATGTCCTTTTAGTGCTAGCTATATAGGCCCTAACTGGGCTGGGCTTTTTTCAGTCATTGTAGTGGGCTTTTGGCAGGCCAGTGCTAAACAGGCCGTGATTATCTATGGAACTCATCAAATATGACCCGCTTGCTGCTGATGGCGTGTGTTCTGTACAACTTAGCATGAACCACTCAGTCACACTTGGCCACTTGGGGACGAGAGTACCCCAATTGGTTGTTTTGGATCAAAACTGTCTACGGAGTAGTTCATTTACTTTTTTGTTAGTTTTTATGCTTTAAAGTCTGAACTAGTTCTAGTTACAAATTTTAGGTCACCCAACGACTTGAAGGAAAAGAAACTTTTCGAGCAGATGAAGAGGCATGTTCGTTTGAACTTTTCAGCCGGTTTATCAGTTATAATCTACAACGTTTTTTCTCTCACAATAAAACAGTTACAGCCGGCTTATCAGCCGACTTTAATATCAGCCGAATAGCCCGATGTTTATACTGTTCGAGACGAAGAGATGCCCGGCCACGAGGACGCGAATAATCCACGTTGGTGCGTGGGGATAGGTGGGCAGGATAAGGCGCGTGGGCCCGGAACTGCGTGTGTGTGCAGAGCAGTGCAGCAGCAGGAGTTGAGCAGTGATGCGGAGGAAGAGACAGGGAGATCAAATAAAGGAGGGAGGGAGCGGAGCAGGTGAGCCCAAGCGGTCGAGTCCAATCCAGACAGTAACGCGAGAAGAACATCCTATCCGAATCCGATGAGCCCGGCCGGTCGATGGACCCGTGCACCTTTTGAGCGCAACAAAAAGGGGATCGCTTTTAATTTACCTCTTCATAGCATGCATGCTTGACTGTCCTCCAGCTCCAGTGTTGTTATATTTTCTTCTCTCTCTCCTCCATGCACTGCTGGTTGCCTTGCATGCAACAATTCTGAATTTCTGATCAAAGAATTAGAGTCAAATATGTATATATATATACTCTCTCCAGTCACAAATATTTGACAACCTTAACTAACCCAGTATTTGACGATTTGACAAGTTTAACCATATATCGGTGGCTTCGGAGTATTTTTCCTCTTCTCTTTGTTGCTATGCTTTTGCTATCAATGAATACATGATCTGCAGAACTCGTCCATTGTTTCCAAAACTTATCACTAGATTTATCTGAGACATATAGATGTAACACTTTTTTTTTTTTGTAAATTTAGTAAAATATAAGATAGTTTGGCTTAGACGATCAAATTTAGAAATGCTATCTTCTTGGACAGAGGTAGCATTTAGAAGCGGTGATGTATCTAACTAAACTGGCATATGCAACTAGGCATATGCATGTATGCCACTCCAAAGTACAGAACTTCAGACAGACTCCACTCATGACTTAGTTCCCTACATGTAAGAGACAGAGAGCACACATGGTGGTGGTGTCTGCATGCATGACCTTAGCAACAGTTCATAGGAACATGAGCCATGTAGTAATTGATTACACTTGTTGGGTGGGCCTTTTGGTGAGGGAAATCGAATGAGAGGGGCCAGGAAAGTTGTAATTGATTACACTTGTTGGGTGGGCCTTTACATCTTTTTCGGTACTGTACCGGCCGGTCATCTTTCTTTGGCTTCTTCTCGGCTGGCATCATCGGACACTACCCAATCATGCATCGTTATCAACTTATCATCTCTCATCCTTTGCACATTTATGATATTTAATTAGCACAAGAATATTACGCTATACCCGTAGTGCATTACTCACTTCGTTCTTGAATAAATCAATTTCTACAGTTGTCTTAAGTTAAACATTTTTAAATTTAACCAAATTTATAGAAAAGAGCACCAAAACTTATGACACCAAATCAGTATCTACACCATAAACTGTATTTTTCATCATGTGCTCATTTGGCATCACATTATTTGTATTTTTTATGTAAATTTGGTCAAACATAGAAAATTTGACTTAAGATAACTTTAAGAATTAATTTATTCAGAGACAAAGGCAGTACATACTATATCGCATCACTCTCTCTAAGTTGTCCTGTCATATATATAAATACACAAGTATGTGAAAGCATCTAGGCCCCTAGTTGGGTTTCGATGATTAATGACAATATGTGATTACTGTGACTAACGTGTGTTTTGCAGAGGCAATTAAGTTAGGTCATGGTAATGGAGATCGATTGAGCAATCATGGTGGTCATGCCCATACGATGGAAATCGTTTCAGTTTTCAAAGGATGGACTAGTTCTAAGTGTCGTTTGGAGCTGAAGAGACACTTAGAGTAGTTTAGGACTTTGTTTTTCCTTTGGCCGTACTATTAAGCGGGGTATGGACGAGTAGCTTGACCTAGGTGAGTCTAGTGAGTTAGGTGTGGTGCACACTTATTAAAACTAGCACTAGGTAGCTCCAAAATAGCCCTTAGATCCAATGGAGCAAACTTCATTCACGTATGATCGAGAGTTGGAAGTGAATGGATGGTCAAATACTGACCGGACGCTGGTTCCGGATTGACCGGACGCTAGCGCAGAGTCTGGTCAGTTCATTTGACCAAGGTGAAATCGTCTGGCGCGACCGGACGCTGAGAGGTGAAGTGACCGGACGCTGAGAGCCAGTGTCCGGTCGACTCCAGTAAGGTTCCAGAGAGAGAAAATCACGACCGGACGCGTCCGATCAGTGCTGACCGGACGCTGACGCTGGCCAGCGTCCGGTCACACTTTAAACATTGGAGTTCGGGAAGAACTGACCAGAGCATCCGGTCAACATGACCGGAGCGTCCGGTCACCCCGCAGAGGCACATAACGATTCGTTTTTCAGCCGGTGTTATAAATACCACATCCACTCGTGTGTGGGGGTACTTTTGCTCATTCCAACAGCTGAGAAACACCTTAGAGAGTGCCAAGAAGAGCAAGGTCCTAGTGAGGTGATTGAGATTTGAGAATCCCAAAGAGAGCCCTCATTAGTGAGATCAAGAGTAGCAAAGTGTGCATCCACCCTTCTTATTAGACTTGTCGTGGTCAAGTGAGAGTCCGTGCTTGTTACTCTTGGTGATCGCCATCACCTAGACGGCTTGGTGGTGATTGGGAGTTTGGTGATCATCCGAAGAGCTTGTGGATGACCCAACTCAAGTTGTGAGCGGTTGTGGGTGATTCACCGCGACGGAGTGTCGAAGAATCAACCCATAGAGAGCATTTGATCCTTGCGCGGATCAAGGGGGAGCTACACCCTTGCGCGGGTGCTCCAACGAGGACTAGTGGGGAGTGGTGACTCTCCGATACCTCGGCAAAACATCGCCGCGTTCCTCCTCCTCTCTTTACCTTGAGCATTTACTTTGAACAATTCAATTCTTGTCATTTACATTATTAGAATTGACATGCTAGAGTAGGAATGGAACATAGGTTGCAAGTCTTTTGTGCGGTAGAATAATTAGAAACACTTTTTAGGCACAAGGGGTTAATTGGGCTAACGGTAGGATTTAATTATTGCAAAGAAATTTAGAATTAGCCAAATTCACCCCCCCTCTTGAGCATCTTGATCCTTTCAATTGGTATCAGAGCCTCGTGCTCACGTATTTAGGCTTAACCGCCTAGTGAAAGATGTCTCACGGGGATGGGCCTCCTCCTATCTTTGAGGGGGATGATTTTCCATATTGGAAAATCCGCATGGAGGCGTATCTAGAAGCTATAGATGTTGGAATACTTAGAGCCGCCTCACAAGGTTTCTCAAAACCTCAGGATGCCGCACACCCACAAGACGATGAGTTGAACTACAAAAAATGGAATGCAAAGGCTAGAAACACCATATTTAGAGGCCTTTGTAAAGATGTGTTCAACTGGGTGAGGAACCACAAAGACGCCCATGCACTATGGTCGGACGTTTGTGCGCTCCATGAGGGAACAAAGAGTGAGCGTGAGGAACGCTATCATCTTGTCATGAAAAAGCTTAACTCTTTTGAAATGCTTTCTAAAGAATGTGTTAATGAAATGTATTCACGTTTGAATGTTCTTGTAGAGAAAGTCAATGGGCTTGGACTTACTCAAATGCAACCATCCGATGTTGTAAGAAAGATCTTGAGTGTCCTCCCCATTGATAAATATGGGCATATTATGACCGTGCTTCA
Source organism: Miscanthus lutarioriparius (assembly GCA_904845875.1). Classification (NCBI taxonomy): domain Eukaryota; kingdom Viridiplantae; phylum Streptophyta; class Magnoliopsida; order Poales; family Poaceae; genus Miscanthus; species Miscanthus lutarioriparius. The sequence goes on from CAJGYO010000003.1 coordinate 26,082,453, forward strand.
TCAAGGTGATCTTTCCACCGCTACACCGACACAAATCTTAGAAAAGATCAATGCTCATGAGATGTATATGCACATCACGCCACAAGATGGCTCATCCTCTACCAAGAAGAAAGATAAGGACTTAGCATTCAAAGCTAGCCAAGAGAAGGGTAAAGCAAGACTTGAGTATGAGAGCTCAAGTGATGATGAAGTTGATGATGCAAGTCTTGCTCTCATGGTGAAGAAAACCACCAAGATGCTAAAGAAGCTTAACAAGAGTGGCATCAAGTTTGATGGCAAGAAGAACTTCTTCACAAGCTCTAGAATGAAGCCAATCTCTGAGATGGATTGCATGTCGAGCTAGATAGAATGCTAATGGGGATTGAAAATATAAAATACTAGCCCACTCGTTGCTGTAGAAATTATGGATGAATTAGAATTAAATTATACTAAATTACTTATATGAAGAAATAAACTATTATAAATTATTAGTAGTGGATGGCATGACATACTGATGACACAATTAAATGCATGTGATAGTGAACTGCTGAGGTGCACTACTTGTCGAAATAAAATGGCTAGCGGGGTTTAGGATTATAAGATATATAGATATAGATATAGATAGAGATAGAGATAGAGAGGGTGCATTTTTGCTACTCCCGGAGCAGTTACTCCCATCTTCAATAAACCACATTACATATATGTGCATACTAATTTATCAGTTTGAGTATGTTTATATACTCAATTTAAGATACTTCAAATCTTAGTACGCGATTTTTTTTCAAAAGAGCCCGTACTTTAATATACCACTGTAGTACTATATAAAATAAATATAACCATATACTCTATGTATACTTGCATACTTGACATACATACTACCTTAGATGGTTTAGTATGATCATATACTCCGTCTACATACACTTCGTCGGGCCATATACGCCCTAAATCTAGCGATATACACATGGGAGTAACTACTCCCTAGGAGTAAGAAATAATTTCCCGAGATATAGATATAGACATAGATGTGCAATGATATACTCATTTAAGAAATATGTATCCATTGTCCAATTCTCTATGTCAATATGTAGCAATATGTTCAGGTATGTCTAAATTGTTTATGTGTGTTCAGTTGTGCAACTTTGTGCATGTGTCAATCTACCATTGGTTGCATAATGATTTTGTTTTTTCTCCCCCTAATTCCATTTGAAGTCAGTGAGATATCCTAGGTAGCAATAATTTAATGGCGACAATACTGTGCACTGGGAATTTGTGTCATTAGGCTATTTTCAATCCACGGTATCATACTCCCGATATCCACAAATACCGCATCACAGGGAGGGCCAGCAAATTCCTAGGAAGAACAACCTTTACAATGAATAATATCATCGTATCATATTGTATTTGGTGCAATCAAGTAATTAGTTGTTCCATATACCGTGTCTATGACAGTGTGCTCAAAATGTTGGGTTTAATATCAATCTGTTGGGGATTTCATTCCAAAGATGTATCTCCAATCCATAGACATACTGCTTCATTCTTCTATCTGCTATTTAATTCTTTGAAGCATGTGGAAAACATCATACATGACCTCTACTAAATGTGTATGATACTCTTTACTGGGAATTAGCTAGGCTAGTCCTGGAAAAAAAGTTTCAATAGCGTCACATCACTTAGAGTTTCATAAGTTGATGAATTAATAAAACAACTCCCTCCAATGCATAATGTCAATTTGGTGTTTCATATCCTAGCCATATATAGCATTTAACTGCAAAATAAGGACGGGATGAAATGAAACATCTCTCTCACCTAATCAGTGTTGATGACACGTTTCAAAGTCAAGTCTTGGAAATATATATACCGAGTTTCATGCACGGCCGCCCAGAGGGCGGGCAAGCGGGGCGGCCGCCCTAGGCCCCCAATCCCATGGGGCCCCACCCCAGGTACACACTCAGTACGTAGCTGTATCAGCATATGGCTTGGTTGGCTCGTTAAGGCCCACGACAAGCCAAGCAGAATGGCGTCCGTGATTTGTTTGTCGACTCTGCGATTGCGACTTCTCATCTCGGAACCAAATCACAAATTCCGAACACAATGCAGCAAGCGATGCGATCACCCAACTCAACGGCGGCGCCGCGACGGGCGACCAACTCGGAGTGAGACTCCAATGAGGCATACGTAGCTTCGTATGAACTAGGTATGCACTAATATCCGAAGTCCCCCAAACCGCCCCCAACGGGCTATGCTAGCGCCCGGGCGTCCGGACAGGACGCCCGCGCAGCCTGCCCCCATGCGCTGATGCTGATTTTTATTCTCGTCCCACATGCGCACCCACCCTGTCGCAGCGCCCACGCGTCCAGACGACTCGCCTCGCCCCCGCAGTACGCCCTGTCCGCCTGGATTCGAAGCCGCCCACCTCGTCCCGCAAGCGCACCCCGCCCCCTTCACGACCTGACCACCGACCTCTAGCTCACCGCGGCCCATCACTCTCCGGCTCCCGTGTCGTGCCACCATTACTCCCTGCGCCCGTTGACTCTCCAAACAGTATGAAACACGTGCAACATGAAACATTTGAATGCAACATCCGTATGAAACGGATAAAACATTCAGAACATACACTTGCAACACATGTGTGAAACATATGCAACATCAGATAAAACACTTGCAACTTGCCACCATGAAAACATGCACTGTAACATAACACTGAAACAGCTAAAACATTTCGAACATATTCTTGCAACATATGTGTGAAACATGTGCAACATCCAGACCAGAACGCTTGCAACATACGTCTGGAACAAATGAAACATTTTGAACATCACCTTTGAAACACTTGCAACATGCCTCTGAAACACTTGCAACATGCCTCTGAAACACTTGCAATATGTGCAACATTCCTGATCTACTTTTGCAGCATCCATATGAAAAAATTGCAACTTACCTCTAAAACACTTGCAATATATGCAACATCCATGATCTACTTTTACAACATCCATATAAAATAATTGCAACATACCTCTGAAACGTCTAAAACACTTGAAACATATGTTTGCAACATAAGCTTCCATCGCAACATCTCCTTGTTGAAGTCGTGCGTCAAGGTGGCTACGGTGTCGTTCATGTGTTTTTTTCTCGAATACCCAAAAGAGTTCCGTGGTTCATGTGTACATAAGGGTCCCATTTTTTTGTTTCGCCCTGGCCCCCTAAAAATTCAGGACCAGCCATGGTTTCATGTAGATGAAGCATTTCTGTCTATTTATAACTGTAACTAGAAGAACACCACGTGCGTTGTTGCGAGAACTACTGATTTGGAATCAAATTTAACTATTCATACAATTCTTAGAAAAAAGATCAACTATCATAAACTAATGTTAGTGGATAGCGTGGCACGCTGATGTGGACAACTAAATGTATGTTAGTGGATGATGTGTCTGGCTGACGTGGATATCATAACTGCTTGTGCTAGTGATCTTTAATTGCAAGTAATAGTGACTGCTGAGGTGGATACCTTGCATGCAAGTGATAGTGGGCTGCTGAGGTGGACACTTTGCATGTCAAAAAAATTGCTATTGAGGTTTTGCTTTATAAGAGTATAGGATCACATGTCACCAATTTTACATATGTGGACACCTTATTTATTGAGAATGAAACCACCATTGGACTTGGACTGGCCTTAGTAAGCACTATTTATCCATCTACTGTACTTCTGGTTTTTGTTGCTCTCTAGTACAGTAATATTTTAGCCGAAACATCAGAAATGGGAGATTCGCCGTCGACGTCGTCTCCTACCTGTGTCTACTAGTTTTGGCTGCAAATCAAGGCAATCACCCATGGCCATGTATATGTGCATTGGAGAGTGTTCATGAAAGTAGTGGTAATCTATAAGAAAACATCAACTATATATGCGCGTGTGCATACAAATGTACACAAGCAGCCAACACGCATGTTGTTGCAGAGTCAATCATCCGTAGCTGCTAGCTGCTAGCTAGCTTGTGCACCGGCCTGTGGCTGGCAAAAGCGATCTAGCCCATGCATCGGCGCCGTGTCGCTTCTACTTGACCTCCGAGATCCTCTCTGTGGCTCTCAGGCTCTGGCCCGGCGGGTCCCTTTCCGGCACGGAATATGTCGCGCGCCAACATCATGCGTGCGTGGATGCGTGCCCTCTGCTTGCGAGAAGGAATATTCATCATCCCAGGGCAGGGCACAGACAAGACGTCGCATGTCTGCAGTCTGCTATATATGGCCCTACATATGTGAATATTTGCACAATTGCACGTTCCATGTCTCTTGTTAATTACAGTATGACACAAGCTTGCTTGCGTTGAACTGTACACACAGGGCCGCCCGGAGACGACGGCGATGAAAACTGAAGTACTCCATGCGTATATATAGCAGCCGCAGCTGTCAGATGAAACGGTGGTGTGTAGATTCAAGCTGTAAAGTTTTGGATGTCACGTGGAAATTTTTGGATGTCACATCGGATATTAATAAAAAAAAATTACGTATCAGAAACGCGTTCGAATATTAAACCTAAAAACAAATTACGATGTGTTAAATAGCGATTTATTGTCAAATAATGAGGCAATTTATTATACCTAATTAACCTATCATTTAACTATTTTTTAGGCGTGTTTGGGACTGCTCTGGCACTTTTTTTGTCAAATAATGGGCCAATTAAAACTCTGCTTAAAAGATTGTGAGAGCACTCAAAAAGTAACAAACTCCAGGTTTTTGTGGATAACGATGGAGTTTGGAGCAGAGTTAATTAATTATTTTTTAGTCTATATTTAATATTCTATATATGTGTCAAACATTTGATGTAATAGGATGTAAAGTTTTGACAGAGAAACTAAACAAGGACATAATATGCAGTTAGGCCGTACCTAGAGGTCATCGTCAGTCGTATCAGAGGGGGAAGTGACGACGTCTGAACTGAAACCAAAACCGATATCCATCTTTTGAATCAGTTCATCATCACTAGTATTACATCGGTCCCAAATTATAAGATGTTTGACTTTTTTACTTTAAATTTGACTACTCGTCTTATTCAAAAAATTTGTACAAATATAGTCAAATTTAAGTCATTTTTAAAGAACTTTTATTAATAAAGCAAATCATGACAAAAGAAGTGATATTTTGCATAAATTTTTTAATAAGACGAGTGATCAAACTTAGTGTTAAAAAAATCAAACGTCTTATAATTTGGGACGGAGAAAGTACTCAATCCATCCCAAATTGTAAGATGTTTGACTTTTTTGACACCAAGTTTGACCACTCGTCTTATTCAAAAATTTGTGTAAAATATCACTTCTTTCGTCGTGATTTGGTTTGTTAATAAAAATTCTTAAAGAATGACTTAAATTTGACTATATTTGCATAATTTTTTGAATATAATTTTTTCAAATAACAATTTGAAATGTAGGAAGTAATTGAGAGCAACGTGATATAAAAAAGTACAAATCGTCTTTACAATTTAAAATGGAGACACCAAGTTTGACCACTGCCTTAGTAAAATTTATGTAAATGAGAGCAACGTCAATTATGACATATATATATATATATATTATAGTATGTACGTACGGACTCTGTGATGAACTAGTAACCACCACGTGCCAACAATGTACGTACTAGTACACCAGTACCATGCAAGCAGATAATAATACTGTTACTGAGCCCACTTGACTATACTTTGGTGGTGTTTAAATCCAGGGAGTAAAGTTTAGAATGTTAAATCGGGATATCACATGGGAGTGTTTAAATAATAATAAGAAAATAAATTACAGAAGTTCTCAGAAATCCACGAGACGAATTTATTAGCCCTAATTAATGTCATTAGCACATGTTTACTGTAGCACTATATTATCAAATCATGGACTAATTAGGCTTAAAAATTTTGTCTCGCAAATTAGTCACAATCTGTGCAATTAATTATTTTTTAGTTTATATTTAATACTTCATGAACGTGTACAAACATCCGAGGTAGATGCCGTTCTCTTTTCAGGGTATATTCCGTTCTGTTACATACTACTGTAGTACTGTTGATCTGCTGTATGTATGCAGATATAGAGCACAATGCAAGCAGTGCCATTTTGCGCTACAAAATAAAGGGGGCCTCTGCCTGACTGCCGGCACAGTGCACACAGGACCGAACAGTACAGTACAGCACGCACTTTCCTTGTGTGATCGAGACCTGGGACGCTGGGATATGCACGTTCGCATGCACTCACCCGCTGCTCCCTCAGTTCACGATACGTGTCGAGCTAGAATTACGTTTCTTTTGACGGAGGGAGTAGCTACCAATGCAAAGGAAAGCAATCAGCATGTCGTGTCGTCGCTGTGGCACTACAGGCCAGTGTGCTGCGGCAGGCCGGCCTTCAAATGGGCACGCCGTACGTCGGTACTTGCCCGATGAACAGCAGGCCAGCCGGCAGCTGATCGGTCGAGGAGACAGATAGATTGATCGATCCGTCTGATTCATATCTATCTATCCGTCTGTTTTATATTCTATTCTATTTTATTTTTAATATTAAGATCGAAGCGTTTCTTTCAATCTACCTTACCCTTTTTACTTCCTAAACTACCTACGCAGTTCCTTATTTTCGTCCCGCTTGTTTTCTTGTCAAACCGTCCTCACGTCTTTCTGTCTCGTATGTAACACAAATTCATCTATCTCTATCTATTTATCTATCTATCTATCTATCTATCTATCTATCTATCTATCTATCTATTCTATTCTATTTTAATATTAAAGATCGAATCATTTCTTCTAATCCACCTTAGCCTTTTAACTTCCTAAACTACCTCTGTATGCGGTTCTTTTCTTTCGTCCCGCTTGGTTACTTGTCAAACTATCCTCATGTTCTTTGTATCTCGTATGTAACACGAATTTATATATCTCTATCTCTATCTATCTATCTATCTATCTATCTATCTATCTATCTATCTATCTATCTATCTATCTATTCTATTCTATTCTATTCTATTTTAATATCAAAGATCGAATCATTTCTTCTGATCCACCTTAGCCTTTTAACTTCCTAAACTACCTCTGTATGCGGTTCCTATCTTTCGTCCCTCTTTTTTACTTGTCAAACTGTCATCGCATCCTTTGTATCTTGTATGTAACATGAATTCATATATCTCTATCTATAACCCTATCTTTATCTATCTATCTATCTATCTACTCTATTTTTAATATTAAAGATCGAAGCGTTTCTTTCAATCCACCTTAGCCTTTTACTTCAAAAAAAGACAGGCTCCACCTGCCAAAAAAATATGGAATAAAAGGTTGGTTCTTTAATACAGTTTTGACTCCACCTTCTAAAAAAAAGATGAAATTTCGGCTCTATAATGTTAGGTATGAGCATGGGTTACAAACAAGACAGAGACCAAAGAGACGCGAGACCAAAGAGACGCGAGAGCTTGTGTGACGTAAAAAAAGACGGGCAAAAGAATAGGTATCACAGTTACATGAACGACATACAGTTTAATGACATACAGTTTGATGTTTTATTCTATGTTGGTGTGTCATCTATTCTAATTTATTTATGGAACATGACTCAATACCACATGTAGATGACACTGATCTAACTTGTATGGACGTGTTTTATCTTAGAATCGGACTCCACACAGTGCACATATGCATCATCAATTTCATTTCGTTTTGGATACTCTCTCATAAACGGATGTAGATTTCTCTTACATGAACATTATATATTTTAATATTATATAATATGCATATTATTCTAATATATGCAATGCTATGTTTCTACACTTTTATTTTTTTGGTCCGGTAGGCTATAAGGTGTTAACTACTTGGCTAAATAGAAAAAGATTTTGTCATACATTACATAAAACATCTGTTGTGTTTGGTATGCACTTGATCTTCTATTATGGAGATCTGGGTTCAATCCCTCACTTGGCTTTTATTTTTAGCTCACTAGGTGTCAGTGTTTCGAGTTACCACCGACGAGTAAATTTCTAATATTGCACGTCTGGCTCGGATGGTGTGCTTAGAGGACACGAGGTTTATACTGGTTCAGGCAGAAAGTCCCTATATCCAGTTCGTCGCTGCTACTCGTGTTACCGGCATTGAAAGTTTGTAGTAGGGGTTACAAATGAGCGAGAGAGGGACATGTCCCAAATCTCTGATGTGCATGTGCTCCTAAGGCGTGTTAGGGCGTGTGTTTTGATGTCTACAGCCGTGTAGAGTGGTGAACCGCCCCCTTCCTGGGACGTCCTGCTTCCCCTTTTATAGACGAAGGGGAATAGCAGGTTACACAGAGAGAAAGAGGGAGAAGAGGCAAGGAGAGGAAGGCTTACAGGACCGCTAGGCCTTTCTTTTCCTTTGTGCGGGTCCCACCGACACTGCAGATGGTGGAGATCTTGCAGATGGTGACAGGGATGGCTCCATGCCGGGCACCTGTTCGCCACTGATTCCATGCCCTGGCGTTGTCAGCGGGTCATGATGTCCCAAAACGCCCCGGTGGGCAACGCGACGAACTAGCGTGCTAGTCAGCGGCCGTACAGGGAGTAGGCAGCATAGTGACCATGCGTCAGTCACTGTTGGTGATGTGAGTTCCCTGGAGTGACATGTCGTAGTCACGGGTCATGTCGAGATGTGCCTGCTCCATGCACGATACCAGAAGTTTGACCTTGGGTTGTACTTTCTGGCCCGTAGTGGTTGGTGGTGGTATGGGCTTCCGTCAGGAGCCGCGTCTGAGGGGTCAGGCGAGACGGAGCCCCCGACCCAGAGGCCGGGCCAGGCGGAGCCCCCGACCTAGAGGTCAGGCGAGGCAGAGCCCGTCCCCAGTGGTTGGGTGAGGCGGAGCCCACGGCCTCGGGGTTAGGTGAGGCGGAGCCTATGGTCTCGGGGTCAGGCGAGACGGAGCCCGCCCCCAAGGGTCGTGCCAGCGACATGGCCACAGTGGAGGAAGAGGAGGCAGGAGAGGATGGGACCGACATGGCTACCACTCAGATCCAGCAAACCCTATTCCTATTCTTGGGACCTTGGTTAAAAAGTTCCTAGATCGACAGGGTGGAGGAACTTGGATCGAGGAACATGGTACATACTTGCGGAAGGTTTTTACACTGCAAGAATATAATTGTTCCTGAATCGACATTCCCAGGACAAAGAATGTGGCATCATTCCAAGTTCACAGCTACTATGTCCGGGATCAAGGGAAGAGCATTATCCACGAAATATCGAAATTTAGTGCCAAACCCGATCATATCACAAAGGCGAAGGTATCTCAGTACAGAAAGCAAAAGCTTGGACAATGCAATGGTTCTTGATTCAAGCACGAAGCCAAGGGTCAAACTAATCAAGCAAAGGTGCCTACAAGATTGAACAACATGATCGATATCCTGTATAGTGACGCATATTGATAACAACTATGGTGATTGGTGACATACCTACACAAAGATTAATAAGAGGGTTTTCTGGGTCCAACTTATAGGCTTCCAGGTAATCCCGAGCAGCTGACTGATGCTGACTTATAGCAGTAAATCGATGCCCAGATATGATTATCGGGGTCGAGCGAGGCGGAGCCCGTGGCCAAGGGTCGGGCGAGGCGGAGCATGCGCACCTGGGGGTCGGTTGAAGCTATAGTCACGCTCTTGACTGCTCGGACGAATCAATGTTGATGACTATTAGCTCCTCCTCTTCGGGTACCCTAGTATTGGTCCCTGACAGTAGCCCCTGAGCCCGCGGAGGAGTAGAATACTCCTTCGGAGGCTTTTTCGAATGGGAGGACTCTGAGGGCCTCGGCCTTCTTTTGTCACCCACGGCGTGTCTTGGGGACGGCGATTCCCTTCCGTCATCATCGGACCCCCCGGGGGTATAGCCGTGAGATTTGGTGGGTCAGAAAAGGTCTTTCCTAATTCCGACCCCTATGGGGGTCTGTCGTTCTGCGACCGTGCGTTCGGTCTCTTTACAAGTCCAACTTTCCTCGAGCCCCCGCCCATAGCAGGGGTCCGGTCGAGGGTCGGCTCGTCTTTGTGATCGTCTTCCCACATGTGTTTTTTCTATAATAATGGAGGGGCTGAACCGTGCCACGATTTTCCCATATGGATGAATCGTGGTGCTCGGTGAGCCGTTAACGGGCTAGTCTGAGTGGGGCCTCGGCATCCCGTTTGTGGGGTCGGCTTGGGTCAGCTGGTGACCGACTCTAGATTCTTAGTGGTCAATCCATATAGTTCTCGGGTCCGTCTCGACCGGTCCCGAGGGCTCTCTGCCTTTCTTCGAGGAAAAACTATGGATCGAATCCGCTTGAGGCTCGAACGTTGGCCGGGACACCCACGGCGCTCATGCGCCCAGCTGCTCATGTTACTAGCACTAAAAGTTTGTAGCAGGGGTTACAAACAAGTGAGAGAGGGAAAGGATCCCAAGTCTCTGGTGAAAGGAGTGAGTGGGTGCTGAGAGCTCGATCGCTGCTCGGCTATGCGTTTATGTCGTGCTCTTGTGCGGATCTATATCGGATCTTGATGGGTCGATCAGTTTGGGATCCCCTTCATGGGGCGCCCTGCTTTCCCTTTTATAGACCAAGGGAAAGCGCGGGTTATAGCGGAGGAAAAGGAGAAGAACGAGAGAGAGGAAGGCCTCTAGGATTGCTGGGTCCTTCTTCTCCTTCATGCAGGCCCCGCTGACCCTGTAGATGTCAACATGGATGGCTCCATGTCGCGGTCTTGTGTGTCATTGGCACCATGCGTAGGCGTCATCCGCCGGTCATCGCGCTCCACTCTGTCTTGGCGGACGTCGTGGTGAACTGACGCGCCTGTCAGTGTTCGTACAAGGGTTAGGCAGAACAACACCGGTACGCCCGATGCTGTTCTTGATGTGAATCCTCAGGTATGGCCCATCATAGTTGCAGGTTACATCAGGGCATGCCGGTCCCTTCCTTGGTGTCAGAGTTTTGACCCAGGCCCATACGCTTGGACCTGGAGTGGTTGGCGCAGTATGGGTCCCCATCGAGCGAGACGGAGCCCGCACCCAAGGGGTCTAGCGAGGCGGAGCCCACGGTCTTGGTGTCGGGAGAGGCGGAACCCATGGCCCTAGGGTCGGGCGAGGTGGAGATCGCGGCCTTAGGGTCGTGCGAGGCGAGCCCCGCCCCGGAGGTCGGGCGAGGCGAAGCCCACGCACCTGAGGTCGGTTGGAGCTATAGGCATGCTCTGACTACTCGGTTGAATCAATGTCGATGACCATTATCTTCTCCTCTTCGGGTACCCTAGTATTGGGCCCCGACAGTAGCCCCCAAGCCTGCGGAGTAGAATACTCCTTCGTAGGCTTTTCTGAACGGGAGGACTCTGAGGGCCTTGGCCTTTTCTTGTCACCCACGGTGTGTCCTAGGGATGGCTATTCCCTTTCATCTAGATCAGGCCTCTTGGGGGTATAGCCATGAGATTTGGTGGGTCAGAAAAGGTCTTTCTTGATTTCGACCACAATTGGGGTCTGTCGTTCTGCGACCATGCGTTTGGTCTCCTTGTGAGTCTAACTTTCCTCAAGCCCCCACATGTAGCAGGGGTCTAGTCGAGGGTCGGCTCATCTTCGTGATTGTCTTCCCTCAAGCATTTTTTTTTTGATAAAAACAGAGGGGCTGAGCCGTGCCATGATTTTCCTCTATGGACGAGCCATGGTGCTCGGTGAGTTGTTAACGGCCTAGTTCAAGTGGGGCACCAGCATCCCATTCGTGGGGGTCTGGCTTGGGTCAGCTGGTGACCGACTCTAGATTTTCAGCGGTCAATCCATATAGTTCTTAGGTCCGTTCGATCGGTCCCAAGGGCTCTCTACCTTTCTACAAGGAAAAACTATGGATCGAATTCGCCTGAGGCTCGAACGTTGGCCGGGACACCCACGACGCTCATGTGCCCAGGTACTGGCCTCTAGTGGGTCCATCCTTTCCACCCCTCACTCTAAAAGTGCCTAGAGTGGTTGTCGAACCCGTCGGTGGGCCAACCTTCAAACTCCTAGGCTTAGATGGGTCATGGCCCGTTCAAAGAGGAGAAACGTTCGGTGCATTTTTTGAGGGGATGGCCATAGGTTGCGTGCATACGCCCCGTGATGACACATGGTGACAGGTTGTGGTAGGCACGAAGATCTTGGCGGGCGGTTGGTTTCCTCGCACCCGTCGCTCCTATAAAACCAAAGGGTTAGCCCTCCAGGTTTCATATGCACACCTGCATCCTAGTCTCTGCAGCCACGCCACCGACCACCAATGCTTAGGTTTCCTACCTCCACATCTCTACCGCCGTTGAGGTCGCATCCATCCGCTCCCACCTCCAGTGGATCCATGGTGCCGTTCTGACATCACCTTCCAGCGCATGGAGGGCCTCGTCTGTCGTGGTCTTCTCCGCGCACGGACCTCGCTTCGAGGAGTGGTTGCTGCCCAAAGATGAGGGTTCGCCGTCACCGCCCAATGGCTATGTGGTGTCGTTCGCCCACTTCCACGAGCGTGGGCTTGTGACCCCACCCATAAATTCCTCTGGGGGCTGCTGCACTTCTACAAGATTGAGCTGCAGCATCTCAATCCCAATGGGATCTAGCACATGGTGGTGTTCATCACACTGTGCAAAGGATTCCTAGGGATTTGCTCCTACTTCAACTTGTGGAGGTATTTCTTCACCGTCATTCTTTAGAGGAAGAGGGAGAAGGGCGGCAGGCAGGAGCTGCACATGCCGATGGGGTGCACTGGCATCCAACTTCGGAACAATCGGGTCAATGAGTACCTGTCCATGCGGCTCTCAACATCCAACAAGGGGTGGCACTTGCAATGGTTCTACCTCAAGAATGACGTAGCCACCCCTCTGCCAGAGTTCACCAGGTGCCTGATCGAAGAGGCCCCAGAGCAGTGGAGGAAGTGGGGCGTGCCGGAGAAGGACAAGAAGAAGATCCAAGACCACATCACCGCCAAACACATCCTAAAGGAGAATGACCTGAAAGGGTCGGGAGTCATCGAGCCTACCATGCGAGGAGGGTGGCGCCGTTGATGATGCGCGGGTTCTCAGGCTATATGCGATGGCACCCGAGGCGTCGTTCGATGGAACGACGCTCGCCGATGGAAGGCTCCCTAACTCCAAGATCACGTAATGCATCAAGGAGGCGATGGAGCCTTTGCAGGATGATGCGAGTGCCGCCCTCAACTTTATCTACCCGGTGTCGGGGCATCTTTCGATGCGGCCGGAGCCAGGCTACATCATCTTCATAAGTTTTCTTTTCTCCTACCTTCTCTTCAATTGATTTCTTGACCCCGTGGGACTAACTTTGAGAGGGATGGTACTAGCTGAGGGACCTCATCCTCATGGATCACCCGGCTCCGCTGTTGAGGGATTCGATCGTGAGGGCAGCGAATCACGTCGAGGGCGAGCGGCTGAGGAAGGCGAAGGAGGACAAGAAGAGGAAGAAGCAGCAGAAGCTGCGGGCATGGGAACGAGGGGAGGACATTGACAACGATGATGATGATGACAATGGTGATGCGACAACGAGGTGATGGAGGAAGAAGAAACGGTAGCCAATGATATCGAGTGGGACAACTTGGAGAACAAGGACGCGCTGGCAGGCATCGGTTTGTCCTTGCAGGCGTCGGGACCCTTCCTATCCCATGGAGGAGAGGGTACATCTAGGGAGCTGGTGGAGGCGGGACGTACCATCGGCCTGCCCTAGGAGTCAATAGAGGCGGGTGGCTCCACCGTCGCGCCCGAGGTGGCAGCGGAGGCTGGTGGCCCCACCGTCGCGCCCCAAGAGCCAAGGGGAGCGGGGAGTTCCGCCAACGTGCCCTAGGAGCTTCCCGGGGCAAGCCCCTCTGCCTAGGAGCAGGGGGTCGGGCTCAAAGCGGCCTTGTTCTGACAAGGCAAAGCAAGGGTCGGGGGGTTCATCCCCCAAACGTATCTGCCACCCGACGGCACCGAGGTGAGTTATCGATTCCTCTATTTTTTCCTGTTTTAGTCAGATTTCATCATGACTTGTGTTTTTCATCCTTTGCTGCGTCGACAAGCAGCGGAATCCCTTGGCGCTGAGCGCTGAAGAAGAGCATCGCCCTCCAATCAGGGTGGTGGTCGTCGGCTAGTGTCGCGCCCATTTCAAGCGAGAGCGGCGCCAGTGTGACCGCGTCGCCGGCTGGTCGAGCACCGCCCGTGGTGGCGCCTATGCCCTCGGTGGGATAGGCGGATGTGGGCGTTCAAGGGTCGCCTTTAGACATCGTGGAGCAGCCGATGAGGGCTGCAATACCACTACCGATGGTGGGTCGGATGGGGCTACCGATGGTGGGTCGGACGGGGCTACCGACCATGCTCTTGGCGCCGACCGTGGTGGGTGCGACGCAACCGGTCGTGACCCTACCGACGTAGGTGGAGGTGGCGGTGACCATGATAGATGGGTCGTAGCCGGCATGACCGCAGCGTTGCCCGAGGCATTGGAGCGACCCGTGCCATCGACGGCCCAAGCGACAGCGCCTGGCGCGGGTTGGACGGAGGGGGATGCGGCTGAGGGGTCCCCGGGTGTCGTGGTGCTAGGAGAGAGGTTCGCGCCCACACTGCTGGCCCCTTCTATTGCAGAAGGGGGTGTCCCGGCTGGAATGTCATGGCGAGAGGGGTCGGCGGCGCTTGGGGCTGGTGAGGAGTCATCCCTAACCCTAACGTCGGTTGGCAGCGGCTTGTCCACGCAGGGCGAGCCCCTGCTCTAGTGGACGGATCCACAAGATCCGGCATCGACGCTTTTTACCCTTGACAACACCGCAAAGAGCATGGAGTCGGAGAGCCTCTACGTAGGGGTCGCGTCTGTGCTCGAGGTCCTAGACCACGCCATGGGCGTATTGCATGACATTGTTTTCCCCTTCGGCTAGGTATGGTTTGGTCCTGCTTCTTGACCTTTTCTTCCTCTATATACCTTTTGTATCCTGACCATCGTCTCCCTGTAGTCCCTTAAAGCTCGCAGCCGGGGAAATCTCGGTTCCTTCCTCAACATAAGGAAACCTAGGACTATCTCGTCGAGGAGGCGTGGCTATGTGGGGAGGTGATAGCTCAACTCGCCACCGCCCAGCAGAGGGTGGTCGAGCTAACTCCCCTTGCCGAGGAGGCAGCCAATCTTCGGACGCGGGTGAACGAGGCCCGTCGAGATGTTGATGAGGCCAAGAAGGCGTTCGAGGCCCTATCGGTGAGGTCGTGGAAGGATGATGAAGAAGCGGACAGGGTCAGGAAGGAGCAGGATGAGTTGCTCTAGAAGGACGCCAAAACCTGCCAGCAGATCCTTGACCTTCTGAGCAAGGTTGAGAAAGAAAGGGATCTGAGGCTGGGGGTCGAGGAGAAGCTCGTGGTCCTAGAGAAAAGGGCGAGCCTAGATGCCGCGGTGGTCGCTCGGCTGCGCAAGGAGCGGGATGAGCTGATCCAAACCTCAGAGAGGCTTCGCTTGGAACGTGGCCCGGCTCACTAGGAGCGTGGCCAAGCTTTCTGAGAGCATGACCAGTCCTGTCAAGAGCTCGATGACGCGTAGCAAAAGGTCGGCTCCCTCTAGGCTAAGCTTGAAAGGGAGACGACCCTAAAGCTGGAGGCCGAGAGTGTTTCTGTCGGGCTAGCAGTGGATCTCACCGAGGAAAGGAGAAAACTTCAGGCGGAGAGTGATGGGCTCGGTATCCTGAGCACCGCCCTTGGAGTGGTCCGCGATGACCTTGAGGTGGTGTGGTTAGAGGGGACCAGCTCGCTCATGGCTCATGCCATCGAGATCATGGCTTGGGTGTGCTAGCTCGAGAGCAATGCCCTTCGCATCGGGTCAATCAGTCCTTCACAATTGCTCGTTCGCATTATGGGAATAGCATTGATCTAGAGGTGATGAGCCACGGCTACGTGCCTGGTTATGAAGTCCACGAGCTGGAGTAGAGATGGAAATGGCGGTGGCTCCCCTTTCATAGGACCTAGCGAATAGGATAGAAGGCATAGTTCTCTCTCGGAGGGGCTAGTTAGTTAGATTGGTTGAGCGGTCGTTCTTGTAATAAGCGGACAAGTTCTGACCCTTCTGTCCTGTTTAAACAAGCTTGTTATTTTGTTTCATTTGAATAAATCTGTTCTTTCTCCCTTTTTATGTGTAAAATGGGTTTAATGTGTTCCGACCCTTCCTATTGTTAAGACCATAGAGTTTGAGGTGTGGGCGACAAACTCTAATCACGTTGGTGAGCACAAACACCGTAGCCGCTTGGGGCGTAGGTTTCTTATGGTCTGACCAGTTTTGCTCGGCGTTCGTTTCCGCAAACTCTAGGTTTTAATCGTGAGAATGGGTCGGGCATGGCGACTATTTAAGAAAGGGTATATATATACCCTTATCAGCCCCTAGGTGAGGCCCAACCCCCTACCGTTGATGGGGTTGGGTGTCTCTAAAGATCGAGGAGAGGATAGCAAAACTAGTAGGAGAAAGCATCTCTTGTTTTAGAAATGTTATTCTTAGTTTTTGCACGTACCCCCTCCCTAGGATCGGAGCCATCATTCTGCGACCGCGTACTCAGTCTTCTTGCGAGTCCAACTTTCCTCGAGCCCCCGCACCTAGCGGGGGTCCGGTCGAGGGTCGGCTCATCTTTGTGATCATCACCCCATCCACGGTTTCCACAACCGAAGGGGTTGAGCTAACGTCACTTGCCTCAATGGCTCGAGTGACGCGCTTGGTGAGATCGCTAATGGGCATGTCCGAGTGGAATCCAGGTCCGTCATTCGTGACGGGGTCGGCATAGCCCTCATGTGGGATTCCACTGCTCCTTAACCCACCTCCCGATAGATGCCTGAGTCATTCCAGAGACCGACTCAGGTGGCCCACTGGCCTCCCTTCGATAGAGATTCTATGGGCTTAGCTCGAGGTTAGGATTGAATGAGAAGGTCAAGATAATCTTGTCCGCTTCTGAATGGGTCGGGCAAATGGCCGTTGGGGCTCATCTATGTTTTCTCCCCTAGCTCTGTTCGACGCGAGGCAGCCTCAAGCCCTTTGTGGGCTAGCCTTTGAACCTCGGTCGGTCAAATTCCCAAGTGTAGGGTCGAGATGGCGACTAGAGGGGGGTAAATAGTCGTTTCTAAATTTAATCGCGTTGGCTAACCGAAACAAATGCGAATTAAAACAATTCGGTCTAGCCAAGACTACACCCCTCTATCAAAGTTCACAAGCACCTTATAAAGACCCTAGTTAGGCAACAAAGGTGCCGGGCTAGTTAGAGCTCACCTATCTAATTCAATGAGCAAGGTCACACAAACCTATGCCACTAGTTTTTTACACACCGGGGAGCTCCTACACAATTCTAGTAAGCAAAAGCACAAAGCTCCTAAGCTTACTAGCAATGCTCAATAACAAGGCAACCAATGCCAAATTAGAGAGTGCAAATACTTAGCTACACAAACTAAGCAATGTGACTAACAATGTTACACAAACCAAATTAGCCACGCAAGGGAGCTACTTCTATGCTACATAAGCAAGAAGGTAACTAGTGAGCTACATAAGCTAACTAATTACAAGAGCAACTACACAAGCACAATGTATATGAAAGTAACCACAAGCTTGTGTAAGAGGATTACAAACCAATGGGAAGAACAATATTGACACGGTGATTTTCTCCCGAGGTTCACGTGCTTGCCAACACGCTACGTCCCTGTTGTGTCGACCGCTCACTTGGTGGTTCGGCGGCTAATTGGCATCACCCGCCAAGCCCACACGTCGAGCACCGCAAGAACCTACCCCAAAAGTGAGGGCAGCTCAATGACATGCTCAACTAGAGTTGCTCTTCATGGCTCCCGCGGGGCGAGCACAATGCCCCTCACAAAGCTCTTCTTCGGAGCACCGCACAAGCTTCTTGTGGGCTTCAACGGAGACCACCACCAAGCCATCTAGGAGGTGGCAACCTCCAAGAGTAACAAGCACCACCGGCTTGCAACACGACCACCTAGTGCGACTCGATGCAACCTCACAATGCAATCACACTAGAATCGCTCACTCACACAATCGAATGATCACTATCAAGTATATGTGAGATGGAGGGCTCCTAAGCACTCTCAAGCATGGACACAAAGTCCCTCAAGGTGCTCAGCTCCAGCCATGGCCAAGACCACCTTCTATTTAAACTAGCCGTTACCCCTTCACTGGGCATTTTTCAGGACGACCGGACGCGCAGGTCGTTTGCACCGGACGCACCGTTCGTGTATACCGAACATGTCCGGTCGCCATATCGGACGTGTCCGGTAGCTGCCTGACCGCCACGTGTCCCATTCAAACTAGCCATTGCAACCAACGGCTCTCTGACATGTCGCATTGACGTGCTGTTCGAAATGATCGAACGCTGAGCCTCATTGTCCGGTCGAGTCCAGTAAGCTCCTAGGCCCGACCGGACGCGTCGTTAGAAAATGATCGGACGCTTAGCCTCAGTGTCTGATCAAGTCTAGTAAGCACCCAGTCCCGACCGGACGTGTCCGATCACTCTGGACCGGACGCTCCCAGTGTCCGATCAACTGTTACACCGAACATCGACTTCGCTAATTCACACTGGACGAATCTGGTGTGGCGACCGGACGCGTCCGGTCGCTTTCTGAGATTCAGTACCGAGCCACATACCGGACACGTCCGGTATCCACACCAGACATGTCCGGTCACTCTGTGACCAGCGCGACTAACTCCTTTTCTTCACTAACTTCTTCTCCTTTGCAAATGTGCCAACACCACCAAGTGTACACCACCATGTGTATGTGTGTTAGCTTTTCACAAATATTTTTCAAAGGATTAGCCACTCAACTTGCCATGCCACTCAATCATAGTGACGATGCAAAGTTAGATCACTCGAGTGGCACTAGATGACCGATATGCAAACAAGTTTGCCCCTCTTGATAGTACGGCCATCTATCCTAAACCCGGTCATCAACTTCTCTACACACCTATGACCGATGAAATGAAATGCCCTAGGTTATACCTTTGCCTTGCGCATTCCATTCCATCTTCTCCAATGTCTGTGCAACACATGCACCAACATGATCAACAATGATATAACCCACTTCATATCATCACATGATCATATTGGTTCATCAATCTTGACTTCACTTGCTTTTCACCGTTGCCTTCATCCATCGGTGCCAAGTCTTGCTCAAGCTTCACCGCCACGCGGTCCATCGCTCCAAAGCCTCCGACTTGCCCCTCACGCTTGCAACCGGTCCATCAAGCCAAGTCTTGTCTTGATCTTCTCCACCATGATCACATGACTCAATGTCATGTCTCATGTGCAATGAGCTCCTTCATCATCACATGTGTGAGCTTTGCAACATCTCCGAGCCATTTTCACCTTAATGGCATATGTTGCTCACACACATGTACCTGTGGATTAATCATCTGTGTATCTCACATAAACATAATTAGCGGCCCAAGCCGTCCGATCGACTTGGGTGACCTACTAGCCTCTCCTCGATGGAGATTCCACTGGTGGGCCCTTCAAACCCTTCCTGGGAAGGCGGAGGCTAAAGCTCGGGGTGCGAGGACAAAAACTCTTATCATGCTGGTGAGCAAAAACATCGTAGCCACTGGGGCGTAGGTTTCTTGCGGTCCGACCAGTTTGACTCAGCGTTTGTTTTCGCAGACATTGCCTCTAGGTTTTAGCGTGAGAAAGGGTCGGGCATAGAGAATGTCTACCGAATAGACACTCTTGCCAGCCCTCGAGTGAGGCCCGACCCCTTGCCGTTGCTAGGGTCAGGTGTCACTTAAAGATGACCCATCTCTCGGTAGTGGCCCGAGCCATCCGATCGACTTGGGTGACCCGCTGGCACAGGACTTACCTTGATGGCTTGAGTGACGGGTTCGGAGAGCTCTTACCGGATATGTCCGAGTGGAATCTAGGTCCATCGTTCGTGACGGAGTCGGCCTAACCCGCATGGGGCAGCCTACTGCTCCTTACCCGTCTCTCGGTAGCGGCCTGAGCCGTCTGATCGACTTGGGTGACCCACTGGTACAGGACTTTCCTACGGAGATAGAGAATAAGATCATCCTCTCCAAGAATTTTAGTTCGGTAGATAAGCCAGGCGGCAAACTCGTAACAAGTGAACAAGCTCTTAAATTTTGTTATGGCCAAATAGATTTTTAGCCCTTCTCCCCTTTTTCTAAAAAAAGGTTAATGCATTCCGACGCTTTCCATCGTTATGGCTGTAAAGCTCGGGGTGCAGGTGAACAAACTCTGATAACGCTGGTGAGTAAAAACTCCGTAGCCGCTGGGGCGTAGGTTTCTTGTAGTCTGACTAGTTTTACTTAGCATTCATTTCTGCACCCCTTGTGTCTAGATCTTAACGTGAGAGGGGGTCGGGTATAGAGAATGTTTGCCAGGTGGATATACTCTTAGATGCATATCGACTCTTTCCGTAATTAAGGCTTAAAAGCTTGGGGTGTGGAAAAAACTCTGATCACGCTGGTGAGCAAAAAACGCCGTAGACGCTGGGGCGTAGGTTTCTTGTAGTCCGACCAGTTTTACTCAACATCTGTTTCCGTAATCCTCGCTTCTGGGTCTTAACATGAGAAAAGGTCGGTCGTAGAGAATGTCTACCAGATAGATATGCTCTTATTAGCCCCTGAGTAAGGCCCGACCCCCTACCGTTGTTGGGGTTAGGTGTTACTGAAGATCAGGGAGTTGGTAGCGAAACTGATAAGAAAAGTGTGTGTATATTAAGGGTAAAAACAATGTAGCTGTTTGATGTTCTAGGCGTTGATGAAGACTTCGCCCTCGATGGTCTTGAGCTTGTAGGTGCCTGGTCGGAGCACCTCCATGACAACGTACGATCCTTCCCACGCCAAAGAGAGCTTGTGGCAGTTCTTGTTGCTCTATACAAGGCGGAGCACCAGGTCTCCGACGTTGAAGGCCCAACCCCACACTCGACGGCTATGGTACCGGCGCAACGCTTGCTGGTACTTAGCCAAGCAAAGGAGGGCGACGTCGCGCTTCATCTAGCCGGTCCATGGCATCCTCGAGGGATGCCTCGGCTCCCTGTTCGTCGTAAGCCCTGACCCTCGGTGCTCTATAATTGAGGTCGGTCGGGAGGATAGCCTCAGAACCGTAGACCATGAAGAATGGTGTGTAGCCGGTGGCCTAGCTGGGGGTCATCCTTAGGCTCCCGAGCACCGCGGGAAGCTCCGGACCCATCGTTTGCCAAACTTGTTCAACCGATTGAAGATGCTAGGTTTGAGACCTTGTAGGACCATGTCGTTTGTGTGCTCGACCTGCCCGTTCATGCGGGGGTGTGCCACGGCGGCCCAATCGACGCGAATGTGGTACTCATCGTAGAATAGGAGGAACTTCTTTCCAGTGAATTGTGTGCCGTTGTCCGTGATAATGGAGTTTGGGACTTCAAAGTGATGGACGATATCAAGGAAGAACAACACGGCTTGTTCGGATTTGATTGCGGAGATCGGTCGGGACTCTATCCACTTTGTAAACTTGTCTACGATGACAAGCAAGTGTGTATAGCCCCCGGGTGCCCTCTTGAGAGGTCCAACTAGATCGAGCCCCTAGACCACAAACGGCCACGTGATGGGGATCGTTTGGAGTGCTTGGGCCGGTAGGTGGGTCTGCCGAGTATAGTATTGACACCCTTCATAGGTGCGCATAATCTATTCGGCATTGGCTATAGTGGTAGGCCAATAGAAGCCTTGTCAAAACGTGTTTTTGACCAAGGTTCTAGACGTGGCATGGTGACCGCAGTGGATATCACTCAGCAATCGCTTCCCATGTTCGATGGGAATGCTGCGCTGTAGGATCCCGGTGTGGCTTCGCCTATAGAGCTCGCCCTCAATAGGGACAAAGGACTTGGCATGACGCGCGAGTCGCTGAGCCTCTGTTTTGTCCATCGACAGCGCCTCATGGAGGAGATAGTCAAGGTAAGGCATCCTCTAGTCGGCCAGAGGGTCGGGCTCTATCGCTGGATCCTCGTCAAGCTCCATGACTTCGGGGTTGGATGGAGCCGATGGCTGGTTAGCCCCCGAGCCTAGGGTAGGCGGCCCATCACCGGCTTGTTCTAGCTCCTCAGAGTGGACCAAGGGCTTGTCCTGATCGCTAGCAAAGACGCCTGTCGGCACTAGCTCTCGACCGACGCCGTTTTCGCCAGCGCGTCAACCATCTCGTTGAGACGCCTTGGGATGTGATTGAGCTCAAGTCCGTCGAACTTGTCCTCCAGCTGGAGGACTTCTCGGTAATACATAGCCATCTTGGCATTGTGGCAGCTTAATTCCTTCATGACTTGGTCGATGACCAGCTAGGAGTCGCCCCGGACGTCAAGCCGTCGGATACCCAACTCGATGGCGACGTGTAGGCCATTGATGAGTGCCTCATACTCGGCCACATTGTTGGAAGAGGGGAAATGGATGCGAACCATGTACTTTATGCATACCCCAAGGGGTGAAACGAAGACCAGTCCCGCGCCAACGCCTTTCTTCATCAGCGATCCATCGAAGTACATCATCTAGTACTCTTGGTCGACGACCGCTGGTGGCATTTGGACCTCGGTCCACTCTGCAATGAAATCAGCCAGTACTTTGGACTTGATGGCCATCCGAGGGGCATATGAAATGCCCTGACCCATCGGTCGAAGTGCCCACTTGGTGATTCTTCACGTGGCATCCCTGTTTTGGACAACCTCACCGAGGGGGAAGGACATCACGACCGTCATTAGATGCGACTCGAAGTAGTGATGCAACTTCCTCTTGGCGATGAGAATGGTGTACAGGAGCTTCTGGATTTGAGGGTAGCGGGTCTTGGAATCGGACAAGACCTCGCTAATGAAGTACACAGGATGCTGTACTTTGAGAGGGTGTCCCTCTTCTTCTCGCTCTACCACCAGGTGGCGGCCTGACCACTTGCGTGGTGGCCGTGATGTAGAGCAGGAGTGGTTCCGTCACTGTTGGTGATGTGAGTTCCCTGGAGTGACATGTTGAAGGCATGGGTCATGTTGAGATGTGCCCGCTCCCTGCACGATGCCAGAAGTTTAACCTTGGGTTGTACTTTCTGGCCCATAGTGGTTGGCGGCGGTATAGGCTTCCGTCGAGAGCCGCGGGCTGAGGATGGAGCCCCGACCCGAGGCGGAGCCTCCGAGCCCGGAGGGCTGGTCAAGGCGGAGCCCATGGCCCCTGTCGTCGCCTCGGAGGCCCGCGGCCAAAGGTCAATGGCCAAGGGTTGGGCGAGCGAGCCTCACACTGAGGGGTTGGTTGAAGCTGTAGTCACGCTCTTGACTGCTCGGACGAATCAATGTTGATGACCATTAGCTCCTCCTCTTCGGATACCCTAGTATTGGTCTCCGACACTGGGATTTCCTGTGGGTGCTTATTGGGACTTTTGGTTAAAAAACTCGTTGGGGACTTCTTCGATTAAAAAGAATGAGGACAGAACACGGAAGCCAGAAATAGAAACGTCTAGCACGATAGACTCTTTAATTAATAATACTCCCTCCGTTCTAAATTATAAATCACTTTGACTTTTTTGATATATCCATATATTATGGATTTTAGTGTTTTTTCTTATGTTTGTGGGTAGTCGCTGGGACTTCCGAATGGGTGTGGGTGCTATCACTGGGACTTTTGATAAAAAAAATGAGGCTTCTGAATGTGGGGGCTTTTGATAAAAAATGGGACTTCCAATGAAAAAAAACGAGGACGGAACACAGAAATCAGACAAGAAGGGAGAGGAAGAACAAAAGAAAACAGATAGGTAGGAAGAGGAAAAAAAAACATAAATTTTATTTTTTAATATTGGATTATAGATATCGATGTAGATATCTACTACCACCTAAAAAATAACGATGAGTATCCCTGTCCTGGCAAAAAGAAAAGTTTCCCACCGGAAAAAGAAAAACGTCCGCCCAGCACGAAAAAAAATTGTTTCCCACCGGGAAAAGAAAAACATTTCCCCCGACAAAAAAAGGTTTCCGAAATAAAAAGCATCCGCCCCGCATGGGAAAAAAAACGTTTCCCACCGAGAAAAGAAAAACGTTTCCTCTGGCAAAAAAAAAGTTTCCAAAATAAAAAAATTTGTTTCCTCCCCGTCAAAAAAAAAAAAAGGTTTCCGAAACAAAAACATATACGGCACCAAAAAAAACCACCATAACAAAAAAAAACATCCCCGTTCCCTAAATAAACACTGTCCCCGTTTCTGAAAAAAATCCTATATGACAAAAAAAATAATGTTTCCAAAAAAACCATATAGAAAAAAACGTTGACATATACATATAATTTTAAAATAAACTAAAAAACCAAAAAAAATAAATCAATCTCTAAAAAATCAAATAAAAACAGTTTTAATAACATATAAGAAGTTTATGTAAAGTAGACGTGCAAATATCAATTCCCTCGATTCATCTTAGATACCTGTGGTGAACATAGGTGTTGCACTATAAAATAGATTTAATCGATTTCAAGGGATCATCTCAAGATCACTATTTATCCTTCACTTGACACGCGTTCATGTTGTACCCGGTTCTGATACAAAGACCAAATATACATATCCGTGTCCCATACGAAGTCTTCAAAGCTCACGCGTTCGCATCCTACCCGATTCCAATACGAAGACAATCTATATATTCGCATCCAATACAAAGTCCTCATAGCTCAAAAGTTCACGTCCAATTACTAAGGTTCACTCAAAAAAATTGAGTCTGTCTATTGCATAACCATATGTTTTATGCAGTTTCAACACATGATTTTTTTTAACCGTAGGATGAAGATCAAATGGCATCCAGCCTTCTTCTACCTCCAGACGTACTGCACAACTCGCCCCCGCCGCCATCGGCCGCCCCGCCCTTGGCCACGGCTATGTCGGCACAAATCCCAAGCAACAATAAATCACATATCACAACAAATGATTTTTTTCTATGAAATGACAAGGACAAATGGCGGCTGTGCCGGCACAAATCACAAGCAACAAATCGTGGCGGCACGGGGACGGGCACGGGCGGGCGCGGGAGCAGCGGCGGCGCGAGCACGGGCGCAGCGGAGGCGCTGGCACAGGAGCAGCGGCGGCGCGGGCACAGATCGGACAAAGGCGCGTGGGAGCTGGGGAAGATTAGACGGTCTCAAAATCGTGTGTTGGATTGCTCCAAACCACATAGGTGTGGTATAGCATTTGTCAAAAAATTTGGCCCGGGCACCGGCATTTATCAGGTAGATATAGATATATTCTGATATACTGGGATCTCGCTCGTCCCCACGCAGTCTTGCTAGGACTGAGCGCGTAGGCAAAGGCGCATGCATGCCAGATTTGGCCCTTTTCGTTTGGATTGGAAGCTGCACACTACCCAAAATCGGTCGTACGTGACGATGGTTGCTAACTCTCCGATCCATAAAAGACCGCGCACGTAGGCGTATCGCGTACACCGCCCTGGAGTTGCCGAGTTGGAGGGCCGGGGAGAAACGATCGAGTACGCCGGCCGCGTATGTCCCAGCAGGCCGGCACGGTGGACGGGTGTGGGGCGGCTACCTGCAGCCGCGCCCGCGCGCGTTACGTGCGGTGCGGTGTGGGCGTGCGGCTGCCGCGGCCTAGAGATAGCGCGCAAGAGCGGCGCGCGGCAGATAGCGAGCAGTGCGTGCATCAGGCCGGCAGGATATCTTCTTGATGATGGCGGACAAATTACAAAGGACCGGTGCCGCGTCACCGTCGTCGCGTCTGGCCGGTGTTTGGACTTTGGGCGACGAACCAAGCTAGCTAGCCTGCGCCGCCCGTGCGCGTGCGGCACGCAGGCACGTACAGTGACAGTGCCGCCCCTGGCATGTATACGCGTGCGTCCTGGCGTGGCACTCGGAATCGAAAGGCCGGCCGCCCCGGTCCGGCTGAAACTTACCAAATCAACGACGACGGCGACGTGTATTGGGGGGGTGGGGGGGCGTAAACGTAACGTACGGGCGCTCTTCCATCCGAATGAACCCGATAAGCAACAGAACAACAGCAGACATATAGCTAGAGCGCGGCAGCCAAGCAACACAGCCCTGCAGGTTTCTTTCGGTAAGAACGCGCGCGCGCGCAGTGGCGGTGCAGTCAAAACGTAATTAGGCCCTGTTTAGATTCCATCCAAAATCCAAAATTTCTCAAGATTTCTCGTCACATCGAATCTTACGGCATATGCATGGAGCATTAAATATAGGTAAAAAGAATAACTAATTGCACAGTTTACTCGTAATTGGCGAGACGAATCTTTTAATCCTAAATAGTCTATAATTGGACAATTTTTGTCAAATACAAACGAAAGTACTACGGTGTCCATTTTTTAAACTGGAAGGGATCCAAAACACCTTAACAAACCCCAGGGTAGTTTCTGGCCCAACATTTTAAAATCTTTGGACAGAAGCGATCCAACAAACGACCCGTCTCGCCAAACTTACCATCAATCAGGTGCCCGGCCTGTTGCCTGTCAGTCGGTCATACAGGCACGCAGATACATTCCTTAAATATGTTAATTAGTAGTATGTGGACGCATCTATAGTGAATTGAAAGCGAAGGATTAATATGTAACTTATATATACAGCAGGATGCTTTACCGTGCACGAACCAAAGTTTTACAAAAGTGAACGAAACTGATTGTTTAGACAACAGACACCCCGGTGCAATTTGCACATTCTCGTCATGAAAGCGAACATTCCAATTGCGTCAACCTACAGGTACGTACTCCTTTCGTTCTAAATTATAAATCGTTTTGACTTTTTTTATATTATTTTTGCTATATATATATATATATATAATATAATGTATGTCTACATACAAAGCAAAATTTATGTACTAAAAAAGTCAAAACAACTTATAATTTGGTATGGAGGGAGTACCAATCAATCGATCTTTTATGGATGCATGACCTGGTTTGCCCCACTGGTTGTGAGCTGCTGCCCTGCTACCTGAGAACCAAAACCTCCAATGTCACCATGGTTGGCACTCTGATCCATGGCCTCCCCTTGAGACATTTTGTCGACACGGAATTTCGTCCCGTGCCGAGGACACACGAGCAAGCCGGAAGGGTCCGCTTTGATGGAGCTGAAGATCCGCCTAGCTTCAGCGTAAGGATGGTCCATCCTACGCACTCCTTTCGAGATGTGCCAGTCAATTTGACCCTACAATTGACAAGGAGAGAAAATTTATCAGTAATTGAGGACGGAACATACCGGTGTTGCCAAACAGTCTCGAATGTGCGGCTCTGAGAGCCGATATGAAAGGAGATCGACTAAATAGTCGATTCCAGCATATTCATAAGAATAAATCGGTTAAAGTTCATGGGGTTGTGTAAGAAGAATCGGTTATTGTTTAGGATGAATATCATTCTTTAAACAAATCTTGGTCAATAGCAATAAGATATTAACAATAATTACTTCATGCTAAGCCAATGGCTGCAAGTAACCGAACTCCTTTATAAAAGAAACAATTCATCATCATTCAACCATTTAATAGAGATAAATCTAATGAACATATTAGATCTCATCTATCGCTATAACCAGTGGGGCATGAGGCAGAATCATGCAGACCGTAGAAATAATAATATACTCGACGACCCTAACTTATTACTAATATCAGTGGGGCATGAGCTAGGATCATGCATGTCGTAATACAATAATAAGATCGTAGAACTAACACATCTTTCAACCTATCGCTACTTCAACGATTTTGTGATGCGAACTGTTCGTGAAAGCGCTCGATATCGGCTAAAACAGCCGATTCAGACATAGTGCACAGTTAAGGTCATGTCCTCTCAGGAACAAATCTACCAAATAACGATCCCCACTCCACGGTGCTAACAGTGGGGTATGAGGCAGAATTACACAGGCCGTGATAACGGGCCATGGAACAGTTTTCGCTAGCCAATAGATCTACTCAAGATCAAACACGCCTTAACCGCACGAGATGCACGATCAAGATTGATGTAAAACAGTCGATAAAACATAACTCATCGTTTAAAATGCAGATTAGATCAGTTTAGATTAACAAACGATGAGTTAAAAAAGATATAAGGCCGATCTAGATCAATCCCAATCGGACGAAGTGATATTACTGTAATTAAATAAATAATGGAAGCAATAAGCAATATCGGTAACTTAATGAATCTATCTGAAGGAACGTCACCCTTAGATAGAGCCTATAACTTGACCTTAATCTAGTTCGAGCAGTGGAGGTCGATCGGATCGATGCGGCCGTACTTGAACTAGATAAGAGTTGATAACTAACTTATACGAGAGTCACAGTAGAGGTCGACCAGATCGATGCAGCCGTACGAACAGAGGTATAAGCCATGACGGTACTTACAGACAAGTCGATCGGATCGATGCAGCCGTACTTGCTGAAGAACTCGCCGAGATCTACTCTACTCCTTCTCCTAAGGGGTGGCCGGAGCCGAAAAAAGTAAATAACTGGTATTTAATTGATTGTGTGTGTTTTACAATAACCGGGGTTTGGTATTTATACCCAGAGCATAAAAACGAATCCTACTCGAGTACGACTCAGTACAATCTTTGGTACGAAGAAAATATTTCTATTTTAAGATAACTTCGACTCTAATCTTTCCCCTTTTTAGAGTTCAATATGTATCTTCTCGAAGCCAATCATATCTCATCATCGTTATTTGCTGATGTTATTCGGAGAGAACCGATCCCGGTGTCGCATTCGACCCGGTAGATATCAATCCTTATTCAATCGACTGCTTGATTAGCACAATCTTGGAAGCATGCGAGTTCCCGCGCTCTTCTCCTAAATTTTGGTGTAAACACATGCCCTTCAATTTTAGGATAAAATGATTTTATCCCAAAATTCCAATTCATTGGTTTACCATGCCGCAACTGTATTATCCCGAGATATACGCACGACTCCTGACTTTTTGGCCTGAGTTTTATATAACATCTCAACAGTATCTTTTGCAACCCACTTGGCCTGTTCGCTTTCTCCTTCTTCCTCAAGCCAACTCTAACAGCCGACGCCGTCATCGCCTAGGCCCCAAACCCTAGCAAATCATCTGTTCTAACAAGCCATCATCCAAGCGATTCTTGCCAGATTCAAGCCAATTTTTGACCATGATGGCAACCATCGACCATGTCCCTGAGGTATGTCTCCAAGTTTCCATTCTTCAATTATCGGCCGCTACTTTGTATTTCTTTTCTTCTCAAACTTATTTCGTCCGATTTCTTAGGAAATGAGGAACAAAATTTTGATTCTATCAACCGTTTCCCCAAATATCTATTTTCTTGGGCCTATGGGTGATCCCAATCCATCCGATTTCATTCATCAAGAAATCAACCAAATCCCCTTCAAACAATCTGCAATGGATTTGTCCTCTTGGAATACAAAAACTCTCTTCAGAAATTAGCCAAAGATGCCTAAGGAATGGAAAAATTGGTTCCGTAGGGTGTCCAAGAAAAAGGGTGGAGATTGGGAACTTTATGATCTGAATCAATGCTTGACTCTTTCATTATCTGGGATGGAGAGGAACGACTCACTTCTGATTGCTGTATCTTATTTCTGGTCCAATGCCCTGAATGCTTTTATCTTTGGTCATGGCCCAATGACCATCACCCTGGCCGATGTTTACATGTTGACCGGCCTTAGAACAACTAGATCAATGCAGCCTTATGAGTACTTGAGTGCTGGCTCCAAGAAATTAGCCAAAATAGCAGACTACACAGGATGGCCCGGTTACATTCTGAACCATGTTGAAGATGGATCAGCCGTCAGCGAAAGGGAATACGTGGCCTTTCTGAATATGTGGTTGGAAAGATTCATTTTCTGCGGGTCATCTTGTGGTTCAACCTACAATCACAAACTTATGGCGGAACACCTAGCATTAGGCAAGGATATCCCTCTTGAAAAATATCTGCTAGGAGTTGCTTATCATCTAATGTACCATGTAGCTGCCCAATTATTGAAGAATGAACCAGTGCATACTGTCAGTGGCCCCTGGTGGCTAATACAACTGTGGCTTAACCTGTATATGCATAAGTTTGTGAGGCTTGATCTCAAAAGTCTGAGTTTCCCTTCTTCCAATTTTGATGTGGAATATAGAGGTGAAGAAGAAAGAACTCGGCAATGCATGAGCTACGGTGAGGCTGCACCGGCCATAACAATTGATTTCGATATTGGCCATCTCTTCAAGAAGTTTTACAGAGGATTTGGTGCAGACTTCCTGACTTGGCTACCATATGATGATGAGAATGATGAGCTGGCCTTCCCATTCAAGTTTCGATTTGAGTCAGGTTGTTCGGACGATGTGGCGGCTGCAATCTTCAATTCTTTCGTCAAGCCCTGTGTTCTTCCAGTCGAGTTTCATCATGGCCGTGGCAAAATGGCCACAGGCTCTTTTATTCTAGGCAATCTTCCAACGTATGAGTTTTACAACCCATCCTTTGTAGCTCGTTAGTTTGGTTTTGGTCAATTGCCTCCTCAACTATTCTTCAAGAACATACTGAAGCCTCGGGAAGATATCAGTGAAGTGCTAGAAGCCAAAAGAGTTTTTCAACTGGGATTAGATCTTCCTTCCCTCTGTTTGCATGATTGGATTAGAGTCAGCCTTTCTTTCACTCCCTTCGACTCTTGGTGGCAAGAATGGTGCTCCCATCTTTTCTGTGGATCGGTCCATCCCTTGTTTATATCCCTGGATGGAAAATTTGCTTCTGATAGAGAGGTAATTTGCTATTTCTCTTCAAGAAAACTGCTAGACAAATCCCTCTGTTAACCGTCCTAATCGACCTTTTTAGGATGTTGTATTTGATCCTCCGAGCTTGGATAGGAAGGGGCGTCCTATAGATTACCAGCCACCGTGCCCGATTTCAAGAATGGGATCGGCTACGCCTTCACTGAAGAAATTGATGAAAACTCCTGCTGCCCCCATAATTGTGACATATCAATCTTCAAAGCGCAAGGTGGTCCAAGGGTCAACCCAGAAAACCACTACTGGAAAGAGACTCCGTAGAACGAGACCATCAGCTGCTCAGGTAAACTATTCATCTCCTTCACAAAATGATATTCACTTGCTGACTTCGTCTCTTCACAGCTATCGAGCATTGCATCCCAACCTGCTCTCGGTGCGGAACTGCCATCCTAGGCGTTAGACTCAGCACCAACTGAACTCCCATCGGCTATTCCACGAAAGGAGCCGATCTCGGTTGAAATAACCGATACTTTGATGCTTACCGGCAACACTTAGATTGTTGAAATAACAACGCAGAAAATGTGAGTTTTATCTTCGATGCTAACCGGGGTATTTTCTTTAACTTCTTTCATTCAGTCTTTTACCCTTCATCTGACTTCCTGCTACGCCAGATACTTCTTGACAAAATACCTGTGCAAGATCGGGAGCCTGACAGTCCGCTCAACAATCCTATTGACGTTGAAGGTGGTCTTGTTGCCACCAACACTCAGACTGTTGATTCCCCTAGTCCGACAAACAACCGATGGTGAGAGAGTTATTTGCTCAATTTATCTCTCTGTGGTAAACATGAACTAAAAATCTTTCGATGTTTGCAGATGTCGATGTTGAGATTTCTAAGCCGATTCAACCAGATATTACTGGTGTATCGTCAGCTATTCCTTCCCTTCAAATAGAGGCTATCATAGAAAAGGTAATGCATCTCATTTTACTTTTTCATTCTATTATAAACTGATTTGATCCTTCTAATCAAGTTTTCCCTTCCACATAGGCACTCGATCTTCCAGTAGCGAGCTACTCTTTCAATCTTGAGGAATATTTTGGTGAAGATGAGATCAGATCGTCAACCACTTCCTTTAGCGAAGCTCTGCTGGAGGAGACCAAAAATCGGCTAAGAAATATGCTGCCAATATTTGAGAGGAATATAGCCGATTTTGTCCAAGATACTGATTCAACGCAGAGTCTTCTTGGCTATTAAGGGTGATCCATCACCAGCTCTCTCCAGAGTCTTGTCATCTTTGTCTATCTTTGAAGATCAGGCTTTGAAGGTGAAAAAGACTCAGAGAAACTTGTCCAACCACAAAGCCCTGCTGGCCAGGGGGAACTCCAACAGGTAAGAGCCTAAAGAGCTGGCGCAGTTGATTGATGACTTAAAGAACTCCTCCCTCAGGACCGATCTAGAGTTGTCCCAATTGGAAATCAAGCATGTAGAACTTGAGAAGGAGTTGGAAAATGTGAAGGCTGCCATTGATCATCGCAAGTCCACTCTAGCCCAAATACCTGATGCCATCAAACAGAAGAAACAGGCACTGTTGGCCAAGGTGAAAGAAGGCAGAGCCATCCAAAGCAGCCTTGAGAGCACTCCTAGAACAGCCGAAGAATACGAGCAAAAGATTGCAGAAGCTGATGCTATCTGGCTAATAGTATTAAAAGTCATCTAGGATGTCCTAAACCTATAATGTGTATGTTAACACATGTCTCATGTAGGATCAATGATAACTATATCTTTGTTGCCTCGTTGTATTTCTCATTTCGGCTAAAGAGCCGATTTGAAGACAGCCGACTTCATATTTCCAATCTCAATCCAATTAAGTCTGAAAACCCGGCTTTATCAAGAGAGCCCTTCAATTTTTCTACCCTCAGTCGCCTAACGCCGTATTCTTATCGGCATTAGTGAAGTGGCGCTTCACCTCCTATTAATTGTGGTTGCCTTTTGCATGCCCCCCGAGGCGTCCGCCTCTTCGCTTCATGTCTTCAAATACCAGCCGATGGCTTCGGCCTCGAACACATCTCCACTCACAACTATTCCTTTGCTCTTCTCCGCCTGCCAAAATCCTATAGCGGTTTTCTTTCTCCCTTTCATAGATCCAATCATCCTTCATGGCTAGCGAGGACAACCAAGGCAAGCACGCGGCAGAGGAAATCCCGAGAGGAGAACATGCCGATGAACCAGCGTCTCTCGATGCATGAGGTGAGATTGACAGTTCTTGTTTATGATGATGAATTGTTCTGACTTGCCTACAGGTTTGTTGTGAATGATAGTCTCCGTCCTCTTCCCAGGGCCGGCGGACCCTCTGACGCTGCATCTTCCGCGCCGGCCTCGTCGTCGAACTCCTCCAACTCGTACAACGGCGACGATACCGGTGCTTTCTCTAAGAGTGGAGGGCGGCCCAGAACCGCTATTCCAAAGCGACTCGGGAAAATGGCCAGCTTGAGATCTATCTCGGGGTCTCTCAAGCGGCCCTTCATGCCGCCGAAGAGGAGGCCATGGCCGTTCGGGCACGGTTGGCCAAATCCGACGCCATGGTGGTGGGTAAGATGAACTCCATGAACATTTTCAATCCAACTTCCATTGTCTTTCATGTTGACATTCCTTCTGTCTTCTATGATTATCAGCCCTGACAGTGCAGTTGGAGTCTCTCCAACTAGCGATGAACGCGGCCGCGGATGCCATCAATGCTTGGGGTCCCCTCATTGATGCTCACCTCCATGATGTTCTGGCCCACGTGTTCAGGAGATTGCCCTTCATGGCATTCGTCATGGTGCGGCGGTGGTGGCGCTGACCACGGCGCAGGTCCAGACTAGGTACGAGCTCCATGCCATGGAGACTAGCTTCCCAATGGGCGATGGCCTTAAGGAACATGAAGACCTGCTCAAAGAATTTGTCATGGCAGCGGAGGCCATAGTGGATATCACATCCGCTCAAGATTTGGTGAACAAGGTCTTCGATTAGGTTGTATTTAGGGCAAACTGATGAATGAAATCTTCTGCTTTTCCATGATTGTCTTAGTGCAATGCCCTTGTGTATGATTGTTTTTATCTTTGTTTTTTGAACTAAAGGCGATACCTTTCTGGTACCGGCTTTTAGAACCGATGACAAAATAAATCGGCTATCTAGTGTTGATCAAATGCTAGGATAACGTCCCTTTAAATATTTTGACGTAGAACTTTTCATACCAAAGGTTAGACGATTGATCAATCTGGAGCAAGCATTTTGTTAAGTGCAACAAAACTTCATTTAAGAAATCCATCGATTCTGATCCGCACTTAGGATTCCATTTAGCATTCATACGTCGGCCTAAAGCCATACTCAGAACTAATGCTTATTTTTCCTTAATCCAATGGCCGACATGAAGCCGTGACTTTTCTACTAAAATAATCTCTCAGAGCCAATTGCTTGGATCGACTGTTGGCTTTCATTGCTGATCTTAATAAAGCCTCACTCCCATAACTTGCTAGAAAAGCATTCGAAGTCTCCTAGTTCCCAAAAGACTGGATCGGCTGTTGCGATGCTCACGGACTCATCAATGCGAACTAGTTCGACATCACCCCCATGCCATTGAATCAAACACTGATGCATGGTTGATGGTATACAGTAGTTCGCATGAATCCAATCACGACTGAGGAGCAAACTATACGACCCTTTTTTATCGATGACGAAGAATGTGGTGAGTAGAGTCTTGCTCCCGATTGTTAGCTCGACGTTTATTGCCCCCCGGATCTTGGACGTATTACCTCGAAGTCTTTAAGCATCATGTCAGTCTCCATCAGATCTCCTGGTCCCTTGCTAAGTTTATGAAAAGTGGTGTAAGGCATAAGATTGACAGAAACACCTTCGTCCACCAACATCTTGTTCATCGGCTTTCCATCAACAAGACCTTTCATATATAAAGCTTTTAAGTGCCGATGCTTGACTGGTTTATCAAATATTGCTTGTTGTACAACCGTTAACTTGGCAACTATCTCCTCATACTCTGATTCATTGAAATCCGAATAAACTTCTTGATTTATCAAACTCTGAATTTTGATGGTAATAGAAAACCATTTGTGTAAGACACCGATCGACATGTTTTATCATGCTTAAACTGTCTTGGCCAGTGAACTTAGCAAACTCTAGGAGCCTATAATTTGTGAGAAGAGCGACCAAATCATACCATTCTGGATATGGCCGTTTGTATGAAAAGGTCAGCCCTTTTGGCTTTAGACCAAACTGATTCTTTATCATCTCGGTCACCCTCAGCAATAACTCATCAGCTTGTAGATTTGGATTTCTCTTCACCTATTGACTTATCTGTGGATTGAAATCCCATGTGCCTTGATATCCTAGGATTTGGCATCATGTGAAGGGTGTTATAATATGTGCCATAGTGATACCCCTGTGGAATTTCCATCTATTGGGTCCTTTGCTGGCTTACTGCTTGAAGTCTCTGATTATAGACATAAGGATCTATATCTCTATGGATCTTTTGAATTGATGGTGCTATTTTCTGAGCCGACGATGGTATGTGGCCTGATGTGCCAAAATTGATCACCTGGTTCTATCCTTGCCCCACCGGCTGTTGCACATGCTGTACTGACGGTCTAGGATTATACTGTATCTGATTCGTAGTAGTACCTTGAGTTTATTGAGATGAACCCTGAACCGCCTGGACATCACCATTATCAGCTGGTGCTGCTTCTTGATGGTTGGTACCGACTTGATTAGTCCCTTGGGTCGACGGATCCGGAATGTTGTAATAAGCCAGCCCACCTTGACCAACTGGAAACCCATGAGCCGCTTCTTTCATGGCATTGTGGAATGTGTCCAAGAAAGCTTCATTTTGGCTTGATATGGCATCATGAATAGATTTGTCTACAACCTCCATAAAGAAACGCCTGTCTTCAGCTTCAGTTGTATCTGTCTACCCGTGTAATAGAACTCTTGGTAGTGGAAATTTCTGAACAATTGTGTTGTCACATGTTTTGGTGTAGGACAACAAACACTTGTTCTAAAACTCTTCTGTAGCTTTGCTGATGACACCTTTATCTCCGTTAGGTAGATCTTCGTAATGTATCATAAGGTTGTCATTGTTGTTGTGAACCGCCATGACGATTGTGGGGTCGCACCGGGCGTGCTAGAATGATGTGTTGACATGGAATTTCGTCATATGCCGAGGACACACGAGCAAGCCGGAAGGGTCCGCTCGATGAAGCTGGAGATCCGCCTAGCTTCATCGCAAGGCTGGTCGATCCTGCACACTCCTCCCGAGATGTGCTAGTAAATTTGACCTTGCAATTGACAAGGAGAGAAAGTTTATTAGTAATTAAGGGCAGAACATGCCGGTGTTGCCAGACAGTCCCGAATGTGCGGCTCTGAGAGCCGATATGAAAGGAGATCGACTAAATAGTCGATTTCAGCATATTCATAAGAATAAATAGGTTAAAGTTCATGGGGTTGTGTAAGAAGAATCGGTTATTATTCAGGATGAATATCATTCTTTAAACAAATGTTGGTCAATGGCAATAAGATACTAACAATAATTAGTTCATGCTAAGCCAATGACTGTAAGTAACCAAACTCCTTTATAAAAGAAACAGTTCATCATCATTCAACCATTTAATAGAGATAAATCTAATGAACATATTAGATCTCATCTATCGCTATAACCAGTGGGGCATGAGGCAGAATCATGCAAGCCATAGAAACAACAATAGACTCGATGACCCTGACTTATTACTAATATTAGTGGGGCATGAGGCAGAATCATGCAGGCCGTAATACAATAATAAGATCATAGGGCTAACACATCTTTCAACCTATCGCTACTTCAACAATCTCGTGATGCGAACTATTCGTGAAAGCGCTCGATATCGGCTAAAACAGCCGATTCAGGCATAGCGCACAGTTAAGGTCATGTCCTCTCAGGAACAAATCTACTAAATAACGATCCCCACTCCATGGTGCTAACAGTGGGGTGTGAGGCAGAATCACACATGCCGTGATAACGGGCCATGGAACAGTTTTTGCTAGCTAATAGATCTACTCAAGATCAAACACGCCTTACCCGCACGCTATGCACGATCAAGATCGATGTAAAACAACCGATAAAACATAACTCATCATTTAAAGTGCAGATTAGATCAGTTTAGATTAACAATGATATGTTAAAAAAGATATAAGGCCGATCTAGATCAATCCCAATCGGGCGAAGTGATATTGCTATAATTAAATAAATAATGGAAGCAATAGACAATATCGATAACTTAATGAATCTATCCGAAGGAACGCCACCCTTAGATAGAGCCGAGAACTTGACCTTAATCTAGTTCGAGCAGTGGAGGTCGACCGGATCGATGCAGCCGTACTTGAACTAGATAAGAGTCGATACCTAACTTATACCAGAGTCACAGTGGAGATCGATCGGATCGATGCAGCCGTACGAATAGAGGTATAAGCCATGATGGTACTTATAGACAAGCAGTGGAGGTCGATCGGATCGATGCAGCTGTACTTGCTGAAGAACTCACCGAGATCTACTCTACTCCTACTCCTAAGGGGTGGCCGGAGCCAAAAAAAGTAAATAACTGGTATTTGATTGATTTTGTGTCTTTTACAATAGCCGGGGTTTGGTATTTATACCCGGAGCCTAAAAACGAATCCTACTCGAGTACGACTCGGTACAATCTTTGGTACGAAGAAAACATTCATATTTTAAGATAACTTGGACTCTAATCTTTCCCCTTTTGTAGAGTCCGATATGTATCTTCTCGATGCCAATCATATCTCGTCATCGTTATCTGCTGACGTCATTCGGAGAGAACCGATCCCAGTGTCTCATTCGACCCGGTAGATATCAATCCTTATTCAATCGACTCCTTGATTGGCACAATCTTGGAAGCCTGCGAATTCCCGCGCTCTTCTCCCAAATTTTGGTGTAAACACATTTTAATTTCCTCAGGCCCCTGACTCAAACCGGTGCTTCATTCACTGCTCAAAGGATGCCCTTTATTCACCTCCCGCCATCATGCAAGACAAATAAAAGGTGTATAGATAAGCACAAGGATGTGGAAGAGAAAAGCATAAAGAATAGGCAGATTGGATAGAATGTGAGATACAAGGCTTAGGCATCATCCAACCACAACATATTGGAACTTCTGACACGCGGGATGAACCCTAATAAAAAGTTACTCTAGGTGGTTTGCCGCCACCTAGATGGCTCAGTGGTGTGTGAGATCATTGACAAGCTATTGGTGATTGTTGCCGCCTCTGATCAAGATTGTTGTAAGAGGATATTGTGCTCATGCCCGTGGGAGATCGCGAAGAGGAACTCTAGTGGAATGCTCGTGGCTAGTTGAAGTGTACCTTGTGCTTAATTCTTGCGGCACCCAAGTCATGGGTCTAGCTTGAGTGGCTAGTTAGCATGTGAATCATCACTTTGGGATTCACCTCAACGTGGACGTAGGTTGCCGGCAAGCAACCGAACTACGTGTATAAATCTTATGTTCATCACTTGCCCTCGTTGGTTTGGTACTACTCTCACTTGCATTTATATTCATATCTATTGGTTGTGTGGTAGTTGCTTGATAGAGTATCTCTCTAGTTAGTTGTAGCTCTTGTAGCTAGTAGAGTATTAGTTTTTAGTTGCTCACTAGTTTAGCTAGTTAGAGTAACCTAGTCTAGCTAGTAGCTTTGTGTGGTGAAGTGATTTAGATTAGAAATCATTTTCTACTAGAATTGTATAGGAGCTTGCTTGGGTGAGATAGAGCTAGTGCAAAGTAATTGCCATTAGAGCCATATTTTGTACTAAATCAATTTTGCTCGTCTTGTGATTTTGTAGATAAATTTTTATAGGCTATTCACCCCTCCCTTTAGCCATCTAGATCATTTCACATGGTTGATCATATATGCTCATCCTTTTACCTCCACTAATCACCAACTCATAATTGTCATAATCCTTATCATCTCTTGCTTATACTTGACAAATACCTATTAACCATTATCTTGATACTGAAACTCAACTTATCTAACACACCAACTCATGGAAATAGTTAGTCCCACACATCTAGTTTCCATTAATCACCAAAGCACACATCTTGGGGCCTAGATGCTTTCAACTATAGGGTTTATGGATTTTGAATACCATAATTCATGGTCCAAGTGAATAGGGGCAACAACATCAAGCTATTTCACTAGAGTCAGAACACAAGGTTGATATATGGTTTTGAGTTGTATGTTGAATCTAAAATTCTAAGTTGCTTGGAGCATATGTATCATTGTTCTTTCTTTCTTATTTGTTCTTTTATAATAGTTGCATCTATATATGTAGCTATTTTTGAACCTTGATCACTGCTTCCACAACCTATTGTTAGTTTCATGGGTTTCATCCAACAAACTTTGGGTTTAAACGGCTTAGCATTCCATGTTGTTGTCATGGATATTTTCCATGATATCCATCAGCAATGCATTGCGTGCTGCTACCAACGTACAAATTAAGAATCTAGCCAAGATCAATGACTCACCCGTTGCAATCCAGCCAAACTAGTGACTCATCTATTACGTAACATCTTGCAAAGAGATCCAAAGTGGTGAGTCATTGCCTTTGACTTATCCATCATGATGCATCCAAAAGGAGGGTATGCTCCAGTTCAGCGTGGCTTTTGTGGAAAGAAGAATCTCACAATTGCTCAAAAGGATTGTCATCATCACGCAAGTAGTATTAGTCATCATTTGTGGTTCTTGGTCATGTGCTATTGGTTGATCGGGCGGAGCAGAGCATGTGGACTTCAAGGCATGTTAGGTGCTTTTAAATACACTATTCATCACCTTATTTTGTAGGAGGATGCTGGAGTTTATTATAGACTTTGAATATCTTACTTCGTGGTACTAGTGAATAAGGGCAACAACATCAAACTATTCTCTAGAGTTGGAACATTGGTTGATGGATGGTTTTGAGCCATGTTGACTCTGAAATTCTAAGCTTCTTAGAGCATATATATGTATGATTGTTCTTAATTTCTTTCTTATTTGTTCATTTATAATATTTGCATGTATGTACCTCTTTTTAAACTTTGATCATTGTTTCAACAATTTATGGTTGGTTTCATCCAACAAACTATGAGTTTAAATGCCTTAATTAGCATTCCATGTTGTGGTCATGGATTTTCCATGGTATCTATAATCAATGCATTACATGCCGCTGCCAATTTACCAAATTAAGAATCTAGCCAAGATCAGTGAATAACCCGTTGTGATCTAGCCAAACTTTTGACTCATGTATTACATAATATCTATCCAAGAGATCCAAAGTGGTGACTCATTGCTGTTGATTTGTGCATGCCTACACATTGCATCCAAAAGGATATGGGTATGCTCTAGTTTGACGTGGATTTTGTGGAAAGAAGAAACTCACAATTGCTCAAAAGAACTACAAATCATCATGCTAGTAGTATTAGTCATCATTTTTGGTTGGCGGTCATTTGTTATTGCTTCATCATTTTTTATCAGTTTGAGGAGAACATGTGGACTTTGGAGGGATGTTAGGTGCCTCAAATACACTATTCACCACCTTATTTTGTAGGAGGATGTCAGAGTATATTATAGACTTTGAATATCTTACTTCCTGGTACAAATGAATAGGGGCAAGCACATCAAGCTATTTCTCTGGAGCTGGAACATTGTTGATAGTTGGTATTGAGTTGTACATTGAGTTTGAATTCTATGTTTCTTAGAGCATACATATCAATATTCTTTATTTCTTCTTTGTAATGGCTACTTGTACCAATGTGTTATAGAGACCAGAACTTGGTTTTACTTAATAAAGCTTCATATATATATATATATATATATATAATCATACTCTAATGTACTAGTAATATTTTCTCTGATAAGAAGAATAATGAGATAATGTTGTGAACTGTAGGTGGTCATTGGATCGTTGAGGAGACAACCCAGAATGATCCATAAGGCTTTGTATACACAAGATATATAATATGTAACTTTAGTCTCTACAAGAACCCATGGTAAGTTTTAGAGCTCCATTCTAGGATCCCAAGAGTAATTGCTTCTAAACCGGCTCTACCACATCATCGATGAACTCCATGCATGTGACGACACGAGCGCACCAAAGAATCCAGCCAAGACCAATGATGAGGACTCATATGTCGCTAACGATGCACTCACGGTGCATCCACTAGCATATATATGCCACGCCATTGCCAGCACAGTGATGATATGTACTGCCCCCATGCTCCTTTTGCTACCACACGAAGAAAGGTCCATAAATAAATGCACATGTACATCCATATGCCACCCCAGCTAGTCACACATCATTCTTGGCCTCGGCTGGACGGTGTGAACTAGCCAGTCATTCAAGCACGAGACATCCCCCATTCCACCTTTGCCAACACAACACCAGTCGTCGGATACATAGGTGATGGTCCTGATCATCCTACACTTGTGCATCACGGTAGGTGCCTTAGAATATTTTATTTTCCTTCCTTTTATTCACTGCAGACCTGTGGGCCCCAATGGCTCCAACACGCCGTGTGTATCGTGCGACCCCTCCACCTACTAGTCCCCTGCCAAATGCATATATTGACGAGAGGTCGGCACCGCTGCGCAACCACTCTACCACTACTATTACTACAGTCGGGCAAGAGATCGATATCCTAAACTCCAAAGCTGCGAAGGAGGAAAGCAACAAGCGGTAGGACTTGCTTGTTCACTTTCTTCATTCCTCGTGTAGATTCCTCGAGATCTTCCCGATGTTCATCATCATATTGTGCTATTTTAACGATCTTCATGTTGTGTGATTCTCTTGTTGTTTTCAAGTGTTTGTTGCAAAGAACCATCTTCTCCGATTCCAAGTGCATATAGTTCT
The DNA here is from genome assembly GCA_904845875.1 of Miscanthus lutarioriparius. Taxonomy (NCBI): domain Eukaryota; kingdom Viridiplantae; phylum Streptophyta; class Magnoliopsida; order Poales; family Poaceae; genus Miscanthus; species Miscanthus lutarioriparius. The sequence continues at coordinate 26,123,921 of CAJGYO010000003.1, forward strand.
TTTTTCCTTGATCTCTCTCTCTCTCTCGTATATCGTTCCTCATCTGAGCCATTTCTCTTCGACCGCTTCTTTGAGTTTGGAACAGGTATAGATTTCTTGGATTTTTGCGTATGCGTATGCGTATGCGTATGCGTGCAAACTGTTTTGTCATTGCCCTTGCTTTGTTCGGGGTGCATAGGTCATGGGGACTTCTTTGGTTTTGCGTATGTGTGCAAACTGTTCTATCGATCAATTCTTTTCAACCTTAATGCTAGAACAATGTTTGTCATACTTATATCTCTTTCTCACACAAACTCTCTTTTCTATTTTTATTCTCTTCATCCTCTTTGTCTTCTAGATTAGATCTCTTAGAAGACATCAGAATCAAGGAAAATAGATATATAGTGTCTGCCATGTCGCTTCTCTATGACTTGGATTGGTCGTCAGTCACATAAGAGTAGAGTCCAACGATGGAGGTAGCTGCCAGTCGCACAGCCTATTTCATGAGCAAAAGGTCAAGGAGGCTTGGGAGGGTGTAAGTTGGTGTGACCGATCTATATTTTTTTTCTTCCTTTGGCAACCTCCTCATCTGCACCCTTCTTTAGGATCGGTGAGATGCAAATGGAGCCACAGGGCTCCTCTCTGCAACAAAACTCCACGATTGCTCCCGGTGATGTAGCGTCGTCCAAGAAGAAGAGGAATCGGCCAGGCAATCCAAGTAAGTCCCCTAATCCTAGCTACCACTTGAATGACATGATTGATAAAAGATTTTTTAGATAATGGAAAATTTCCGGCTCAACCTTCTTCTAAAATGAAGAAGCATCAGTCCAAACTTATTACAGTAGCACATCCATAATTAAAACTTATTACATGTTCAAAACTAAAGTCCAAGACGGTAAATGAAAGACCATCCATGCAATGCGAAGAACTCCATGGCTCTCGATTCTAGTAGCTTGTAAGCGTCAAGAATCTGTTCCTTGCCATCATCCGAGCGCTGCAATAGAGCCCAAAACTGTAACCACTATGTTCCCCTAAAAAGAACCTGTAAAAAAGTTTTTGGGTGACCTTTATCAAAAACCACATCGTTCCTTGTGATCCATATTGCTCAGCAAAACACCACAGCCCCAGTCAATAAAAGATGATTATGGTTGGAACCTCCTAGCTTAGACCAACTATTGAAAAGATGGTTCGTGTTCCTTGGAGGATTAATGCCAAACAAAACAAACACAGCACGCCAAAGAAAACTAGCATAATGGCAATCAAAAAACAAGTGTTGGATAATTTTAGGTGTGCTACAAAAACAACAAGCCTTACTACCATTCCAATTCCTTCTAGCAAGATTGTCTTTTGTTAGGATCACCCCGTTCTTTAAGAACCAAAGAAAAATCTTAATCTTCAGGGGCACTTTCATATGCCAAATTTTCTGGGTAACCTTAATCCCGTTATTGACTAGATATTTGTACATTGATGTAACAGAAAACAAGCCATTACTATTTAAGTTCCAGATGAAAGTATCCCGACCCTCATTTAAGTTAATAAAAGCAACTCTTGCAACTAGACTTTACCATTCCAACAGCTTGTTCCCAACTAGTGCCCTTCTAAAAGACACATTGAGAGGGGTGGAATTAAGTACATCAACCACCGTTGCTTGTTTCTTCCACACTATATTAAATAAATTTGGATATTGGATTTTCAAGGCTTGGGAGCCCAACCATTTATCTTCCCAAAATCTAATTTGAGTTCCATTGTCTAGTTTAAACTTCCCAAGACTTAAGAAAATGTCTTTGACTCCCAGCAAACCATTCCAAAATTGCGAAAATCCATTTTCCTTTTCAATTTGACTAAGAGTCTTGTTCTTTAGGTACTTGTTCCTTATTAACTCCTGCCAACTGCCCTCCTCGATGCAAAGTTTGAAAAGCCATTTGCTTAAAAGACACTTATTTTGTAAATCTAGATTTTGAATTCCTAAACCACCTAGCTCTTTTGGTTGGCACAAAATATTCCACTTTGCCAGTCTATATTTCCTTTTGTGCTCATCATTTTGCCAAAAAAACCTTGATTTAAAATATTCAGTCTTTTTTAGAACACCTCTCGGGACTTCAAAGAAAGACATCATGAACATAGGTAAGCTTGACAAAACAGAATTGATTAACACTAATCTACCCCCATATGATAAATGTTTTCCTTTCCACCCACTTAACTTCTTTTTAATTCTTTCTTCAATTAATTTCCAATCCTTATTATATAACTTCCTGTAATGCATAGGAAGGCCCAAATATCGAAAAGGGTATGATCCCATTTTGCAACCAAATAGATATGAGTATTGCTCCTCAAATTCTTTTGCTTGGCCAAAGCAAAATAATTCACTTTTATGGAAGTTGATTTTCAAACCTGATAATTGTTCAAAAGTACCAAGCAAAAGTTTCAAATTTTTTGCATGTTCAATATCATGGTCGAAAAATAGAACCGTGTCATCTGCATATTGCAAGATAAACAAGCCATTTTCCACTAGGTGTGTAACAACCCCTTTTATTTGGCCTTCCTCCTTGGCTCTAGATAAAATGATAGTAGCATATCTACAACAATATTGAAAAGGATCGGTGACAGAGGATCACCTTGTCTAAGACCTTTCTTGGTCTGGAAATATGAGCCAATTTGGTCATTAACTTTAATGCCCACATTCCCACCTTGAACAAAAACTTTGACCCAATCACACCACACCGGATGAAACCCCTTCATTCTTAGTGCTTGTTGTAAGAAATTCCAATTCACCTTATCATATGCCTTTTCAAAATCAATCTTAAAGATAATTCCATTTTGTTTCCTTTTATGTAACTCATGTAAGGTTTCATGTAAAATAACTGTGCCCTCCATTATATTTCTCCCAGGCAGGAATGCTATTTGTGATGGTTTAATTATGCGTTGAGCTATCTTTACAATTCGGTTAGTAGCCACTTTAGTAAAAATCTTGAAGCTAACATTTAACAAACAGATAGGTCTATATTGTTGTATTTGTTTAGCTTCTTTAGACTTTGGTATTAAAATGATCGTTCTGAAGTTTAGGCTATGTAGAGGCAATTCTCCCTTATGGAAATCTGTGAACAAAGCCATCATATCATCCTTAATTACATTCCAGAATACCTGATAAAACTCTGGAGGAAAGCCATCAGGACGGTTCATTTGGAAAATTGCACCTCTAATCTCCTCCTCCCTAAACTCAGCAACCAGGAGATCATTTTCCTCAGCTGTAACTTGAGGGATGTCATCACGGTATGCCTCATCCATCACCAAATTATTATGATCAGATGGCCCGAATAATTTTTTATAGTAAGTGGTGATATATTTTTTAAGCTCAGCGTCACCGTGAATTAAACCTTCCTCCAGCTCCAGCCTAAATATCCTGATGCATCGTGCGACCCGTCACCGTGAATTAAACCTTCATCCATCACCAAATTGATAAAAGATGTCTTGTTATATTCATTGAACAATCTGAAGATTTCTTTTATGGTCTGATCGATGGACCATTTGATACATATGTGCACAGGACCTGATGCGGAGGTGGTTGCGCTATCACCGCAGACGCTAATGGCAACGAACCGGTTCATGTGCGAGGTGTGCCACAAGGGTTTCCAGCGGGACCAAAACTTGCAGCTGCACCTACGCGGCCACAACATGCCATGGAAGCTGAAGCAAAAGAACCCCAAGGAGGCGCGTCGGCGGGTGTACCTGTGCCCAGAGCCAACATGTGTGCACCACAACCCATCTCGGGCACTGGGTGACCTCACGGGGATCAAGAAGCACTACTGCCGCAAGCACGGTGAGAAGAACTTGAAGTGCGACAAGTGCAACAAGCGCTATGCCGTGGAGTCCGACTGGAAGGCGCACTGCAAGACCTGCGGCACCCGCGAGTATCGCTGCGAATGCAACGCCCCCTTCTCCAGGTCCGTTCCTCCGATCTATTCCCAACCATCGATAGTGGCGAAGTTAGGACAAATAGAAGGGGTGGGTGCACAGACCTTTTTTTCATAGGGACGCATGTATGGTGAAATTTTAATTATGGCCATTGGTTTGATAATTTGGCATGGGTGTATTTTTTTTTTACGCAAAAACCGTGGGTTTGCCCCTGACCATTGGCCTAGTCAGCCAACTGTTTGCAGTGATTCCTCCTGCCTCACTTGTGCACGTACACACACGTCTCTGCCTGGATTCTAGCTTGTTTGCCGTTACTTACTCTATTTCTTTATGGCCTCTTTTCCATGATTGTGTCACGATGGATCCGTTGATGAGAGGTGATGTGATGCTTTAGAGTTTGGGTTGTCAATACTAAGGTCTCCTTTAGAACAACTCAACTTCACTAGTGAACCGATTTTTTTGGTTTTAGCTCTACGAGCAACTTTCTGGTAAAGCCAAAGCTGTTTCAGTGAGCCGTTTGGTAAATGACTCCGCATGTAGGTTTTCTTAAAACATGCTCTCACGGAATCCCACACAGGGCCGACAAGTGTGAGGTGAAGTTGTGAAAAGCTACTATTTCAGCTTCATCCCATCTCATTTCTATGTGAGACCATAATTTAAGGAGCTCCATCGGTGAAGTTGTTTGCAAAAGCCCGTTTAGTAAAAAAACAGCTTCAAACGGCTTATGAAGCTGGTGGTGAAGCTATGCCAAACAAACATTAAGTAATATGGTGTTTGGTTTGAGGAATGAGTATTGGAGAGTTCATGATTTTTTACTCACATTTTTGTTTGGTTTATAAAATGAAAGCACCTCATTCCTGGCATGCTAATGATTAGTACTGCTACGAGAAAAGAAGTCATATTCCACAAAATTTGATGAATAGACTCTTAATGCACCACCTCATTTATAATAGTGGAATTCCTCGTCGCAAACACCCTATATAAGATGGTGTGATGTGTGTAGCTTGCTCGTCTAGGATTCCTGCACGCGAGGGCTGCTGGAGATATATAGGGATATAGGTTTAATTAAGAGAAGGATTTACGCTCGTTCTACGTTATCAGGAAAAAAACTTGGGCTGATTTCTTGTTTCTTTTCTGTGAAATTCAAGCATGCAGTTGGTTTGCACGGCCTAGCTAGTACAGTTTGTACTCAGTAAAATGTTACGTTTGCAAGGGTCTGCGCTCATTATGTCTCCAACATTGCACCAGTAGTTATTACTCTATTCAGTACATTTAAGAACAGATAGCATTTGATTCACTAATTAATGTAGTAGCTTCCTGCCACTTGTAGATTTTCTGCTCCATAAATAAGTACTAGCTTCCTGCCACTCGTAGAATTTCCACTCAATAAATAAGTAGACTTCCTTCTAGAAAGAAAGGGAGGATAATGATCGGCTAGATGTTATTGGTTTAATATTGAGTAGCTTATTTTTTTTTCTCACTCAAGATTTTGTATGAAATCTTTAATTAATATAAAAATCGTATGCTAATAAATTGCTAGTTACTAATACTACTCGGGTCAAAAATATTTACCACAGTTGATTTGCACTCTTCAAAGCGTATCTTTGACACTTATTTTATAAGATATTCTTAAAATCCTTCAGATTCAAGAGATTTTGCAAGTCGCTTAAATACAAATGTGCATGATATATAAGGCTAAAACACGCCCACCCACCCTACTTCATGCAACCTATCAAAAAAAATTAACATATTAATTGAGCAATCCAACTAGAACGTGCCCAAGTCAACAATTCCCACTAGTAGCTTGCATGCAGAGAGAAACTTTCCATGATTTGAATAGAAAATAATTAATACAGAGTTCTCATCACCGTATATCAGATTTCAAATCTGTTTGAAGCATGTTGTCAGAAAAAAAAATGTGCTGCTCAAAATGAGATCCATATGGGCTATATATATATTTTTGAAATTTTATAAAACATGTATAGTTCCAACCAGTCCAAACACAATTGGAATCAGCAAAAACTAGAACTAGTCCAACCAGCAGCAGTTAATCAGACCTAACATAGTCGAAACCAGATCCTATTTCAACCAGACCCAGTTCAAACACGTCAGAACACAGTTTCAACCACTTAAAATCCAGTTAAATCTAAACCAGCAGCAATCCAGTTCCAACTACACCCATTTATAACCAGTTAGAACTTAGAACCAGACAAGGTTCAAACTAGTCAGAACTCAGTTGAAACCAAGTTGGTTGAGTTGGCGGGAATTAACTCTGGTAGGGGGTTGTTATTACTTATGTTACTTATTAGTTGGTTTTGGCTACGGAGGAGTTGGTGGGTTGGCTCAGTCATACGGCCTGAGTGCATTATTATATATACATGTGTAGCTTATGTGCTTCCAAACTAAATAACGTAATACGGAGTAGTAATAGGTATTGAAGTTCATAGTTTTTAAGGTTTGGCCATATCTTACCATAAACGATATGTTTTTTTGTCTTACGTACCATGTAATGTTTCCCACACTCTTTAGTGTGAAGCCATGAAGAACCACTTGTTATCTTAGCATCTTGCATATGGAATTCAGAGTCCTTTTTTGGCTTTTTGAATGATTTCCCATACAACTGTACACCTAATATATAATTCTCACTGCCAACTATATACATTATTAGCCATTAACATGGTCTCTATTTTTTTGTGAACCACGCAATGTTACCACTTTCGCCTACAGAAAAAACAGCAGGTATATTTTTGTAAGCCCAGACCAACAACAGCCTAAAACAACATCTACTAATTTTGATTTGAACGAGTCTACCTTGGCATTTGAGTTTATATTATTGATTGTTATGTTCTATTATTTATTCATAAACGACGTGCATAATATTTCCTAACGTCCTAATAATTTTTGTTATCATCACAACTGTTGGTAATTTCAAGCTGTACCTTATATGTATATACTCGTTGTGGTATCTCTAGATTTTGAGTTTTTTTTTTTTTTTGATACTTAGAATTTTTGTTTTTGACTCTTCCATCCACGTACACGCATGCAGGAAGGACAGCTTCGTCACCCACCGCGCTATGTGCGAGGCAGCACTGGCAGCAGATCGTGAGACCGCCCAGATGCCGCCGCCGGGCGCCGGCCTCTACGTCGACTCAGGCAGCGATAGCCAGGGCCTCGGGCTCTCCGGCGCCGCCGCCCACATGAATGGCTTCGCAGATCAAGGCCAGTCCTCTTCAGCAGCAGAAGCCTCGCTGTTTGACCACGTCATGGCATCGTACTCGGGCTCCTCCAGCATGTTCCGTTCTCAGGCGCCGTCAGACTTCTCGTTGTCTTTCTTCCTCGGCGGCGGCGCTCCTGCCAATACCAACCAATACTTCTCTGAGGACGGCGGTGATCACGCCGAAGGATGCCAGGGTCCTCTTCTCCACGGCAAGGAGCCCTTCCATGGCCATGACATGATGCAACTCCCGGAGCAGCAGCACCACCACCAGCCAGGCAGCAGCAACGCCAACATCAACCTCCCTGGCTTCTTCTCTGGCACCAGCGGTGGCTGGTCCGGCAGCAACCAGCAGGTCTCGCGCCTTGTCATCCAAGATCAATTCAACGGCGGCGCCGGCGGCGGCAACACCGAGCATAGTAACGTGATGGCGTCCATCGGAAGCCACTTCGTCGGCGGTGGCTTCCCTTCCCTGCAGTACAACTCATCTCCATCTCCATTGGCCGGGCTCTCGGCGACGGCGCTCCTGATGAAGGCGGCTCAGATGGGCTCGACGTCGAGCACCACCCGCACCGCCCCCAGCGCGCTGCTCCGTGCAGCCGGCTTCACCGGCACCGTTGTCAGCGGCCAGGGGACTAGCAGGGCAGCAGAAGAAGGGATGTCTCACGAGCAGTCTGCTCACGAGGCACACTTCCATGATCTCATCATGAACTCTCTACCGTCAACGGGAGGCTCCGGCACCAGCGGCTTCTCCGGCACTGCAGGATTGGCGGGCGTGGACGACGACAGTCGTCTGAGCACAAGAGACTTCCTCGGCGTCGGCAGGGACGACGCGATGGCGCCGGCGGCTAGCTTCCACATGGGCGCCGCCCTGGATCCGACCCAGATGAGATGGTACATGTGATGGATCAGGCCAGGAATGAACAACAATAATAAACTGAAGATCATGCACGTGAAAGCTAGCTTTCGCATGCATGGAACGGTAAGCTAGTGAGTGCCGATCAGAGAGATCGAGTAAAGTTAAACTAGTTTTAATTTGTTTTCGTGAGTTAATTTCCGTTTTCATATGCTGCCATGATTGATATGGTTAGCAGGGCTGCGTGCATTGCAGCTAAACTTGTTGATTTCCTTATTTCGGTACAATTTCGTGGTGTTTTTAAGTGTTTATTACTGTTTTGGCTGGAGATGGTGGTCTCCCATGATGTCGAGTTCATTATGTAGAGGCCGGACCAGACCAAAATTTAAGCACAATGTTTTGGACCTTTACTGCTTGTTGTCTCGTGCTCTTCTGGATATGCTCACTACAGGAAAACGGGGCTTTGCCGACAGCCCTGGGCTTTGCCGACAGGATGGAATATCCCTGTCGGCAAAGACCCTCTTTGCCGACAGCCACCAAAGGCAGTCGGCATAGCCGGCTTTGCCGACTGCCGATAGACTGCGGTCGGCAAAGAAGTCGCTTTGCCGACAGCCAGCCGGTCGGCAAAGAACCTCAGTCGGCAAATCGCGTCCTGGGGTAACGGTGACAGACGCCGTCGGCTTTGCCGACAGCCCAACCGTCGTCATTTGTCGAAGCGCGACCCTTTCTGCTGAAAATACCGAGGACATGCTGTCGGCAAAATTTTAATTTTTTTTTTGAATTTTGAATTAAGACTTTTTGTGTGACCTTACTATATTGTTTACAAGTCTATGTTGAAATTTGGAGGATTTTTGAAAGTTTTCGCTATATTTCGTGAATTTATTTCATTTTCATGAATTTTCCCGCGTAATTCAAATTTGAACTGCAGGTGCATGAAATAACGAAACTTAGTGATTCGAAAGATGATATTCATGTTAGAGAGCATATTTTGAGGCTGTGTGCATAAACTCACCGAAAAACTTGAAGTCCTTGCTCACAGAATAAGCACATCCATCCCAGCGGTAAAATGTTTTAAATTATATAAAATCCAAAGCGACGTCGAATCACAAAACTTGTGGATGTGTCGTGTTATCGCATTAGAAGGCTACGATAAAAATTTGAGAAAGTTTGGAGCAAGTTTGCTTCGCGGTGAGTGTTCAAACCCGAGATCTCCACATGTGATAAGAGGACACATCCATGTTGTTATGGGATTTGAACACTCACCACTCAAACTTGCTCCAAATTTTCTCAAATTTTTATCGTAGCCTCCACATATATAACACTAAATGTCCACAAGCATTGATCATATAATTTAAAAGCACTTGTACCAAAAAGAAAGATGTTCTTATTTTGTAAGGACTTCAATTTAAGTTTTATATATACATTGTCCAACATGAATATCATTTTTCGAATGCCCATGTTTCGTCTATGCACCTACAAAGAAAATTGAATTACGCCAAAAATTCATGAAAACAACCATGAAATAAATTCACGAAATATATAAAAAACTAAAAATTCTCCAACTTTTGAATTTGTGACGTATTTGTTGGAAGAACGTGCTCCCTATTAGATAGGAAAACAACCAAAAAAGAAAACATTGCCGCTCGCCTGCTCTCTTCCTCCTTCAGAACCACCTTCACGCCGCTACGCAGCAACCCGAATTTGCGCCATGCCGCCCTTCCTCGCTTGAGCCATTACTGCCATGCCTAAGCCCATGTGCCCGCCCCACTCAATGATGTTTGCCCTCACATCAGGCCGCACCGGCGCCTCCCACCAGCCCCCGTCTCATGGATTCACCCGCCCACCCCCCCTGACCCACCCTTTCCCTAGCCCTCCCGCCCCCTCGCCCGCCCCCCTCCGGCGCCCCCCACCCTCCCACCAACCTGCCCCCACCGCCCCCCCAGCCCTCCGGCCCGCCTCCCCCACCGCCCGGCCGGATCCCACAGCGGCCGGCCCGAGCCCACCGAGGCAGTGTCCCTGTCCTTGCCATGCTGTGCCCCACCCCACTGCACACCTGCCCGCTTTCCCCTCCCCTCGCCGCCCGCCCCTCTCCCCACTGCCCTGCCACGCTACCACGCCGCCCTCCACTCCACCACCCATTCCCACCCTACCCTCTTCTCCACCCTCGGCTCGCTCGGGTAGGTCTACACTGCTGCAGAACGCCGTCGGCTCTTCCGACCAGCCCGGCCGCTTGCGGTGCGCTCCGGCCATGCACCACTGGCTTGCCACCGCCACCACCTCCGGCCAGTCAAGAAGCACAAATGACCAAAGCAAATTGCCCGTAGTGGCAAGAAGAGCAGGACTTGGTTGGCGAGAGAGGCCAACGAGCCAGGCAAAGAATAGAGAGAGTCATTCAGCAGCCGCCGGCGGGTGCCATCTCTGACTAGCCGGGGTTGCCCAGATCATCCTCGGCGACCTCCGTGAAGCAGTAGTCAATCACCGCCCCAAGGTCTAAGTTCGAACCCATCGACGCCATTCTCTCGCGACAAGACCTCTCGCTTTCATTTCATATTTGTTGCTTATACTCTATCATATCGCCACTTGTTCATACTTGACCTATCTATCTATATCCGTGAAAGCTGTGCCGAGCACGGTAGGTCACCCACGCTAGAATGGTTAGGCTCCGAGTTTATAAGTTTGACCAAAGTCATGAATGAATAAATATGCTAGAAAAATATATTTCATGGTGTATATAGACATACTAATTTTATGTCATGAATATTACAAGTGGATCTTGGAGAGCGATCCATAGGGACAACTAAACATGCATGTGCCATGGTTCAATGAAAACACTACCATGTGATTTCAGGCTTGGGCCGACTCTCTATTGGAGCTTCATAACTAATCACCGCTTCTTAATTTACTAGCAATACTTCATTTTATTCACTGTCTAAATAAATGCTTTGATAGGTTGAGCAATCTTGTTCCGTCCAAAAGCCGGTGAAGCCTTTGCACCGCGTCGCCGCCACTGCAGCCAACTCGCCATTGTTTGACTCTTCGCCACCCTAGGTATACACATACTCTCTCTCGTATCATTGCCGTGATCGATCGTGTACCCCCAGTTAAGCGTCTCCCGTTCAAGCATGATATGGTTCGAGGTATGGATCATCGATATGCTGACGATATCTGTTTCGGATTGTCCACGTTTTTAGACAGCAGAATGCGTAGATAAGGTTAGGTTCCATGTTCATGATACACACTCCGAAAAGGACGTGTATCCGGAGAACAACGGGAGATGTTCCAAATTTTGACTTCGACGGGAGCAGAACATGGAACCTAACCTTATCTCCTCGGTGGGATTAGGACCTATCCTTCACCTATTAGATGGCGAGGCGCTTTGTAGATGCAAATGCTGGTTTTATTTCTCGCTTACATTGGCGCATGACAGAGGATGGCTGACCGTCGATTGGATGTACACGGCTTTGCAAGTAAGAGCGGTGATCAAGGTGAGGGTGTCAATGCTTTCCTAGAGCTTGCTTTTACGCATTTGCTAGAGGGTCATGTCGGATCACGGTGTCCGTGCACAAAGTGCAAGAACAAGAAAAAGAAACAAAAGAGCCGTGTGTGGAAAGATCTTTACAAGAACGGGTTCGTTCAAACTATACCCATTGGATCTACCATGGTGAACGCGATCGTATTAGGGAGGAGGTGGTGAGATCCCTCCTCGAGGAGTGTGATGCAGATGGCGGGATGGCGAACATGATGGTAGACTATCACGAAGGGACGGTTTGCCAAGGAGGAGGAAGTTGATCCGGAGGAAACCGCAAAGGCGTTTTACACCATCTTTGGAGTCGGCACGAGCCTCTCCACGAGAAGACAACGAAGGCTAATGGATGCCATTTCACGCCTAATAGCGTTGAAATCACAACCGGGCATTAGTCGAGACGGTTTCGATCTCGTGTTGATTTCACATCTGCCGAAGAACACGTCTTTCCACAGAGGCTCCTTCGTTACCTTCAAGATGCCGTCTGAGGGATCCAAGCTTGTCCAGAGAAGAAGTGCGTCTGCCTGTTTCGGGGAGACCACGAGAAAGCAACACACACCATCCAAAGTGCAAAGCCTCTAGGTATGTGGAGGTAGAAGGCAAAGATGGCAACAAAAATCAGGTACCGAGATGGTCATATCCTTTCATACCTAGGCTTGTACATCAGAGGAGACCGCGAAATGTATGATGGCACAAGAATGGCAAAAGATACACCGACAAGATGGTGCACCCCCGATGGTGATGCATGGAGACACTTCGATAACATGAATCTTCTAGAAGCTCGGAATGTCCTAGCAACAGATGGGTTCAACCTGTTTGGAATGATGGCGGCCCCTACACTTGTTGGCCCGTGTTCGTGATCCCCTCAATCTTCCCCGGCGTCATGTTTGAACCTAGAACTGCACGTGTTCTTGACGCCGATAATACCTCGACACAACAATATGGGTGTCCCGATGGAGCCATGTGGGATGAATTGAAACATGCTTGGGAAAAGGGGTGCTGTGACCGAGCTACAAAGAGAACTTCACTATGCATGTCATACCAAATTCAATGCATGACTTCTTGGCGTATGGCTTATTTAGCGCGTGGTGTGTTCACGGAAGTTCCCTTGCCCAACATGCAAGGCTGATGTTCACTGGTGGCATGAAGGGTGGGAAGTACTCTTCTTTCGACCAACATCGTCAATTCCTGCCAGAGAACCATGAATTGAGACGAGATGTTAAGCACTTCACGAAGGTGTTCAAGTCACCGACCCCATTCCTAAGGTTAGGGCAGTTCTAATGTCCTCGCGAGATAGAGGCTCTCGAAATAGATGAAACAGAAATCATATGGTATTGACCACATGTGGACTCATATATCGGGTTTGCATAGGCTATATTCAGGACCTTCTTCTTCCACACAATGCATCGATGTAATGCATACAAAAAGAATGTCGCAGAGGCACTCATACTCATGGAGATTGGTAAGAAGTCAAAGGACAACGTTAAGGCTAGATCGGACATTGAAACGATTTGTGATAGACCAAAGCTAGTGATGAAGAGTCCTGAACCAGGCAAGAGATGGAAAAGGGGCCCGGCAGATTATATCTTGAAAAGGTCGGATAGGAAGGAAGTTCAAGTGGATATGTAGGAAGGCAGTGACGGTTCCACGATGGGTCTTGCGCAATCCGAATAGGGGAGTGAACTTGGAGACTTTGAAACTCTTAGGGATGAAGAGTCATGACTTCCACGTATGGATTGAGCGGCTCCTTCCTGCAATGACCCGGGGATACGTCCCAGAGCGATGGCGCGTCTGGCAGAGTTGAGCTTTTTCTTCCGCCATTTTGTGCCAAGCGAATTATCTCGGGATGTCTGTCTTGAACTAGAGAAGGCTGCACCTCTATTGCTATGCAAGTTGGAGATGATATTTCCACCCGGCTTCTTCCTATCGATGCAGCATCTGATTTTGCACCTACCTCGCGAGGCTCGGCCTTGGTGCTATCCAATCGAGAGGTGTCTAAAGCTTCTTCTCGAAAAATGTGTAGAAATAAAGCCAAAATTGAGGCTTCCGTGGCGGAGGCATTACGTGCTTGGAGGAGGTGGCCACGTTCACACGGGGCGTTATATCTTGAAAACTTCCTTTTCACAATCCAACCCCTCGTTATTTATCATCGAACCTCAGCCTTTTCAAAGGGGATCTCGGAAGAGGTGGCGCAGGTACCAACAAGACATTGACCCATGATGAGTGGCACAGTATCATGATCTACTTGTTGTTGAACCTTGATGAGTGCATTCCTTATCGATAAGTTCTCGATCATCTTGTTATATCGTCGTCACTATCCTGCACCTATTGATCAAACCCCTTGTGTGTCTTGTTTTTTAGGGAATATATTACTTGATCCTTTGGAGAGGCAATACGGCTCCTACCGAGCAAGAAGAAGACCATATTCTTAGACATGGCGAGCCCGATTTCATTTCACGGTTCTCAGAGAAAGGTATCATCCAAGTAACCTCGTGGCGAGTTTGAGATTGCACTTTGCTCCTAGGAGCGCGAGTAATGTAACGATCTATACCGTCCTAACCTTGCAGCCCGCAGACGGATCCGGAAATGAGTGATGATTTGAAACAGGTGGGTGGTGGCTTCTCCCGTAAGGTGAAGTCATTCAACGTTTATGATGTGAATGGCTATCGCTTTCGCACAAGAAGCTACGAGGAGAGTCGCCCCAACCTAAAAACCACGTGCCATGACGCTGGAACGGATGCCAAGGACTATTATGGCACGATCGAAGAGATATACGAGCTCAAATTTAAGGGTGCCAAAACTTTTAATCCAAAGGGTATTCAAATGCCATTGGTTTGATCCTTGTCGTAAGAAAAGACCTTCACGATTGGGCAAGTCGAAATTGACAAGATTCCGATATAATGGAGACGATGTCTATATTGTGGCTAACCGAGACGCCACACAAGTTTATTACCTCCCATGGGCGTGCCAAAAAGACAAGAACCTTGAGGGTTGGAGCCTTGTGCACTTAGTATCGCCACACGGTAAAGCGGGTGTCCCAAACGATGATGATTACAACTTTGACCCAAAGGCAGATGAATTCTATCAACCCGAGGGGCTAGAAGGGAGTTTGGAAATAGACATTTCCTCGCTGATGGACATGGAAGAAAACAATGACATCGATGAGGACGAGGGTGATGACGTGCAGGATGCTGAGGACTTACGCATCCTTGAGAAATGGCGAGGGAGCGCATGGAGTTGTTCGGATTGTGAAATTACGCATCCTTGAGAACATGATGGATGATGAGGACGATGCAGAGCTCGACAATATTGATAGTGATGACGAGGATAGTGGTGACGAAACGGCACCAACCATATTGCCGTTCGTGGAGATAATTTCTAGACCACGTAATGCTATATTTCTTTTATTGTTATCCTGTAATTATGTTTTTTTACTACTAGTTGTCATTAATTTATGCTAACTTTTTTGCCCTTTTGTCATTGCGGCACTTTCGACAAAATGCTGGTGCCGGAAGGAAAAAAGCCGCCATACGCCGCTCGAGTTCGCCATCGCCACGACGAGGAGGAGGGGACCGGCAGTGGTGGAGGAGCCGCCCGAGAGGGGAGGAGCCCCCTCGCACGTCGCTTGTCGAGGAGGCTGCTTACCTGGAAGAGGGACGCCCACGACCACGACCACGACCAGACCACGAGGACCGTGGCGGTGGTGGTATGGCGGCGGCGGCGAGGACGAGGACGAGGGCGAGGACGAGGAGGACGAGGACCTTCCTTTTTCCGGACCCCTCGCTCCCCCGTCACGTGGTGTTTAGCCCTGGGCACGGCGTAAGTAACCATAATTCATTTCAATACTTGTTCATATGACATGTTAATGACTAACAATTGTTAATGACTCTTGCGATGAGCTGAAGTTTGTGAGCGGCGCCGACGGTTCACGCCATATCAATGGCATCCAAGGCCCCGCTCATTAGGGAGTACTACCTGTGTAATGGTGAGGAAAAGCCGCCCATGAAGTGGGAGCACTTCTGACGTCATCTCCAACGGCGAGACCCTTGGCGCGAAGATCAAGAGGGAGTTATGGGTGAGAATGTGTTGTTGCACCGTATGCTATTGAAACAATTGATACATGTTGTCTATGTGCGACTTCTTCACGTGCGAGGAGGGAAAGAGCGAGATGCGCACGAGTTCAGAGGCGGTGTGCAAATTACGTTTGAAGGACTGTACCGCGAGGCGCGCCTCCGCAGCAAGTCATTACCATCGCGCCAACGCGCTTGGCTGCAAGTCGGAGATGTTCCAGAGAGGAGAGACCGACCTCACCGAGGAGCGATGCGTCGGGTAATTAAGAAGGAAACATCCGTTTGATTCAATCCGTGAAATATTCAATTCATCTTGTTACATGTTACATACTTGATGTCTTGCAATGTGTCCGGAGTGGTGTGACAAGTACCGGGATTGCTTTGGTAGCCATTGTGCGATCTCGGAGGTCGGACGCGTCGACGAGCAACATAGAGAACGTCGGCGCCACCGCTTGCGGTCTGCAAGGCACCACACCACCGGGGGAACCGGTCTCTCCGCGATACATTGAAAAATGGGTATGCTTCTATTCAAATTTGAGTTCTAACAATTAATCGTCATTACACAGAACCATGTTTGTGTTTTCATCCCACCCACGGGGCGCAACGAGATGATGGGGTACGCCCTTTCTCACAAGGGCGAGCGACGGCGCTGACAACGTTCATGAGAATGGGGAGACGTCGGACCCGCCACCGAGCCTCTGGACACGACCTCCCCGATGAGGTTGGGCCCGAAGCAAAGTAGGATTACATGATGGCCAGCAATCGACCCGTCATCTGCCTTGCACGCCGAGGGAGATTCGACGGCGGTTCCATAGAGTCTCCGACATCCCCATAGCGCCTCGGCGGCCGAAAGGCATAAGCATAATGCCGTTTCATTTGTTGTTCACTGTTTCACATGATCTACCTTGCCTTAACATTTGTGGGTGTAATATTGCGAGGCAGATCGCTTACCAAGAGGCCCAAGGCGGGAGGCACTGTCGGCAGGCAGGAGGCACTACATCAGCCATAGAGATCTCGGCACTTCAGCAGCACTACCAGCGCCAACTGACCGGCTACTTCCGGTCCCAGTTGTGATGAGCCTCCCCTCGCTCTTCGCTCCACGAAGTTCCACCGCACCACTCCCGCTCCCTCTCCTGTGCCTTTTCCAAGGTGAGTATATTTGTTCTGTTGCTTTAGCTGCACGCCCATCATGCAGGTACTAATTACATCAATTGGCTTTTGTGCGAGCATGATCAGCGAGTTCGAACCCGACTCTGTGTGCTAGCCCTCCACTGGTCCTTCTCCACCCTACCAAGCTTACTCGACCTACCCCACGCAGCATTGTGACCCTCCACCGTCGCAGGGTACTCTCGTGGCCGCCTTTCCCGACGCAGGGGGCACTCCGGGCAAGCGTCCACAACCGCCAGTAATTGTGGAACTACTGATGTCTTCGCGATCGGGTTAGCGTCCAGATGAGCACCTGGTGGCTCTGGGACCCCAGGGGACGCATGAGAGCTAGGTATCTTTGCTTCTCGCTTTTGGACCTTCATCGATGAACGTGTGGCACATTGGACATGTTATGTGCATGTTGGACTTGTATGGATTTTTTGGACATGTATCGTTGTATTTGGGACCTTTATGTATGGATTCATGTGAAAACCGAATTTTATTGTTAAATCTTGCTTTCGTGATATTATTGTGAATTATCGTGTTCAAATGTGATGTATGCAATATGTGGCTTAAATGTGGTTAAAATGCAACCTAAAATGAAAATTGAAAAAAAATTGGTTCCCGGCTTTGTCGACAGAAGCAGTCAACAAAAGCCGGGTTTCTCGACTTTGATTCCACTTTGCCGACAGGATTCTGAGGCGCGGCAAAATGACTAAAGCTTTGCCGACAATACGAAATTTTACTATTTTGCCGACAACCATTGTCAGGTGCTAAGAAGTCTTTGCCTTAAACGGTAGTGGTCGTAATGCGTGTTGATCAGTATACAAAGGCTTTGCTACATTTGACTTGACACGTGGTATCGGCAAAGAAGTCATTGCCGACTAATTCTTTGACGAATCTTTGCCGATACCACGTGGAGAAAGCGATCGGCAAAGCCTTTTGCCGACAGAAAACCGCTTTGCCGAATTTTTTTTAGGCAAAGGACCTGCTTTCCGTAGTGGCTGTGGTGTTGTTGTTGCATGATGATGTGGTGGTCGCCGTATTTCATGTTGGCTCTGGGTCGTGCTCCTTTCAAAGCTGAAAGGGTTGGCGGTCTGGAATCTGAAGCATATATAGGCAATGATTGTGGTCTTTGCTAGGTCCATCAGAGTTCAAAGGCAAGACAGAGGAGCTACACCAACCAAAATCTACCGAAGCACGCATCATCAGTTGCATAATATGGTTGTTGAATGTGGCAAGACTCAGTACATATATTTGAATGTGGCACCTTCTACTACACTTCTCCAGAATTTATTTCATTTGCTACTTTCTAATGAAGCCTATGCTCAGTTTTAGGAGCTGTCTTATTCTTCAGAATTTGCTGCTAAGTCAGGCTAATGATGTTTGGTCCTATATATGGGATTCACCTACCTTTTCCTCCAGCATGGCCTACAAGCATCTGATTGGTCATCCTAATGTGCATAGAGTTTACAAATGGCTATGGAAATCAACCTATCAAAACAAAAGAAAATTCTTTTTTTGTTAGTCCTAAAGGACAGGTTGAGCACCAGGGCACTGCTCAGACGAAGGAACATGCATCTTTCCTATTATAACTGTGTCTTTTGCACTGTAAATGTTGAAGAAGATCTGGATCATCTTCTGTTTCATTGTCCGTTTGCTATGGCCTGCTGGTTCAGTTTAGATGTCATTTTGCCTAACACCAACGACATTCTGATCATTTTGGAAAGTATAAGGGATCAACTCAGATTACCCTTTTTCATGCAAATCATTATCACAATGAGTTGGGGATTTGGATTATGCGAAATGACATCATCTTTAAGAATATCTCTCATTCAGTTCAGAGATGCAAATCAGTTTTCAAGGAGTTTGCTCTAGTTATTCTAAGAGCAAAAACAATTCATCACCCATTTAAAGATCAATGGATAGAAGGCTTTGAGTAATCTTGGCTATTTTCTTCTTGACTTTTTTGTTTCTTGAACTTGGACTTGTACAGCTTATACAGTTTTGTTTTTAATAAATTTCAGTAGGGTTTCCAATCCCTCCTATTTCATCAAACAAAAATATGGTCGTTGCTTTGCCTACTGCTTGACTTTGTTGTCCTTGACTAGCTCCCTACAGCCCTCTCTCACTGTCTCACACACACATGAACATACTCCGTTTGGTAGAGCTCTCGTCTTCATCCAAAACTGCTTCAACTATTCTGATCAAGCAGTTCTTTTTGGCTCTGGCTACTTTGGTTAGAAAAAGGTAGCTAAATGCTACAGAACAAAGGGTCAAGGATACAGTCCACATGAAATTAAGATGAGAATATTAATTTTATCGCACCTTAAAGCTAGGGGAATAATCAGGCCGGTCATGTCAATTTACAGGCCTAGAGCGAAGCTATAAAAATGAGCCCTTTAATAAAACTCTAATAATATAATGATGTTTCCAATAAGTATAATGCATACAAAAAAACATTGTTATCAAACAAGTTATACATCTTACCTTAAAATTTTCTTACATTTATCGATGCGAAGTCATTGATGATGGCATCATCAATTTCATCTAATAATTTCTTCTCTATGCATAAAGTTGCCAAACCATTTAATCTTTCTCGACATTACGAGACTCAAATAATTCTTCAGCATTTTGATTTCACGCAGACGCCGAAGCCAAATCGATGGAAGCAAATCGGCAAATCACGTGCGTGCCTATGCTGGGCTCCTTGCTTTTCCTATGGGCCAGAGCACTATACCTACAGTTTACATACTTGGGGTCCCACCCCGCCCACCCAGGCCGGACTAGGAATAATAGGCGATGAATGGGATTTTTGTCGTGTGTGTGCATCGTAAATTGTGAAACATGGCATAATTTTCAGTTTCTACGACTAAATGTAACGCTAGAAGGCTATATTTGTTGTCCTTGATGCGCTGATGTGCCCCACTCCATGCTTAGGCGATCGCCTTGCGAGCCCATGGGAGCTACCAAGCGATAAGGAGCTAAGCAAACCTTCCTTTTTTTGGCTCCTACTCCCTGTTTCGCGCTCCTCTTAATGCGTTTATTTTTTTGTGCTTTACTTGCACAACGGTTCAATGGGAGAGCGTTTACTTACGAGTCGTGGAGCTTCTCGTGGAGTGTTACCAAACGTAGCATAACTATATATATGGGAAGGATTTGTCGCATATGAGGCACATCGAAAGTTTTGTAGCTAACATTTGGAGGTAGCTAAATGCTACAACAAAGGGTGAAGACCTGAAGGATATAGTCCACGTGAAATTAAGATGAGAATATTAATTTTATCACAGAACACCTTAAAGCTATAGAGAATAATAGGCGATGAATGGGATCTTTGTCGTGTATGTGTGTCGTAAATTATGAAACATGGCATAATTTTCAGTTTTACGACTTAAATGTAACGCCATAGAAGGTTGTATTTGTTGTCTTGTGATGCTTGCTGATGCGCTACTGAGCCCACAAAAGCACCGGCTGCGTGGAGCTAAGAAAGCTTTCTGCTCCTGCTCCTCGCTCGCTCCTCTTAGTGCGTTTATTTTCGGGAGCTTTACTTGCGCAACTGTTCAACAGAGAGTGTTTTATTACCGAAGTCGTGGAGCTTCGTGGAGCATTACTAAACGTGGGTAACTATATAAAGGAAGGATTTATCTTATATATATGAGGCACGCCGAAAGTTTTGCTAGGGAACATCAAGTAGCTAAATGCTACAAAACAAAGGATGAAGGCCTGAAGGATATAATTAAGATGAGAATATCGGTAAACACCTTTAGCTACGCCGTGAATGCATTTTTGTCGATGGCATAATTTTCAGTTTCTCGACATAAATGTAAAGTCGTGGAAGGCTATATTCTTTGTCCTATGATGCGCTGATGTGCCCCCCGCTCTCGTGCTTAGCTAATGCGCATGGCCGAGCCCACGGGGAGTGAGAGGGAGCTAAGCAAAGCTTCCTTTTTGGCTCATGCTCCCTATTCGTGCTTCTCTTAGTGCGTTTATTTTCTGAAGCTTTACTTGCGCGACGGTTCAACGGGAGAGCATTTAGCTCATGGAGTTGTGCTCGTGGAGCATTACCAAGCGCCATGTATGTATATAAGGAAGGACTCTGCTTAGCTATAATCCGCACGTTGAGCCCCATTGGGTGAGGAGGGAGCTAAACAAAGCTTCGCTTTTGGCTCCTGCTCCCTATTCTTACTTCTCTTAGTGCGTTTATTTTCTAGAGCTTTACTTGCATAGCGGTTCAACAGAGAGCATTTTGTTACTGGAGTACTTAAACGCTGGGCGTAACTATATAAGGAAGGACTCCATGCTTAGCTAATCGCCTGCGCAGAGCCCACGGGAGTTAGAGCGAGCTAAGCAAAGTTTCCGTTTTTGGCTCCTGCTCCCTATTCATGCTTCTCTTAGTGCGTTTATTTTCTGGAGCTTTACTTGCGCAACGGTTCAACGGGAGAGCGTTTCGTTACCGGAGTCGTGGAGCTATGCTTGTGGAGCGTTACCAAACGCAGCGTAACTATATAAGGGAAGGACTCCATGCTTATTAGCTAATGCGCACGTCGAGAGGAGCTAAGCCAAGCTTCTGTTTTTGGCTCCTGCTCCCTATTCGTGCTTCTCTTAGTGCGTTTATTTTCTAGAGCTTTACTTGCGCAACGGTTCAACGGGAGAGCGTTTCGTTACCAGAGTCGTGGAGCTAGCTCGTGGAACGTTACCAAACGCGACGTAAGCTATATAAGGGAAGGACTCCGTGCTTAGCTAATGCGCACGCTGAGCCCACGAGAGTTAGAGGGAGCTAAGCAAAGCTTCCGTTTTTTGCTCCTGCTCTCTATTCGTGCTTCTCTTAGTGCGTTTATTTTCTGTAGCTTTACTTGCGTAACGGTTCAACGGGTGAGTGTTTCATTCGTTACCAGAGTCGTGGAGCGTTACCAAACGCGGCGTATAAACTATATAAGGGAAGGATCTATCGTATACATGTGAGGCACATCGAAAGATTTGCTAAGGAACATTTGGGAGGAGCTAAATGGTACAGAACAAAGGGTGACGGTCTGAAGGATAGTCCACGTGAAGAGAGAGAGAGAGAGAGAGAGAGAGAGAGAGAGAGAGGACCAGCCAGGCGCGCGGCCTGGTGTTTGCTGCGTGCTCTGCTACTGTTATCCACGGGGAGTCGGGGAAATGTTTGTAGACGGTGCGTGCTGTGTACATTGTACGCACGCCGTCGTCGGGGTCTCGGCCGGGGAGAATGAGAATGATAACGAGCGCCCCCTGATCGGTCTACGCTTGCATCACTCGGTGCGAGAGACCTGTGGGCCCCAGTGGCCCCCACGCGCCGCGTGTGCCGTGCGACCACTCCACCTGCCGGTCGCTGTCTCGCCCAGGCCCCGTGCATATATTAGGGAGAGAGGCAGGCAGCGCTGCCGCTGCGCAACCACTCCCACCACTCTCCTATTGCTGCAGCCGGCACGGGAGATATCCTAGACTCGGGAGCCGCGGCGGAGGAAAGCAACAAGCGGTAGGGCTCGCCTGTTCCTCCTGTTTGCTAGCTTCGTTTCGTTCGATTCTCGTGCAAATTCCTCGGTGTTTTCTCGGTGTTCATCATATTGGTTGCGCTATTTTAATCGAATCCTGCCGGTGCCCGATTATTCTCTCGTTGTTTTGGAGCGTTTGTTGCGGACGACGGAGAGCCATCTGCTCCGATTCGAAGCGCTACTAGACTATTGCATATTTGCCTTTCCCCAATCTCTCTCCCTCTCTTCTTTATCTGTTTCTCGTTTGGGCCATTTCGTCTCCAGCCGCTTCTGATCTCTGAGTGCTTTGGCACGGGTTTGATTTCTTGGTTTCTTGCGGGCGTGTGCGTGTGTGAGTGCAACCTGTTTGTCTTCTCCCTTGCTTTGTTTGCTTGCACGGGGAAGGGATGGATGATATATGATGGGTGGTCGATCTATTTGGTTCGGTGTGGCCTGTTGTGGCGCACATACGCACAGATTTATCCATCCATCCATCCTTGCTTGCTTTGCAACACTGCTAAATCTTGGTCGTCATATTTATTATCTCTTTCTCACACCCTGTTCTCTTCTATGGTTTTCTTTTCTTGCTCCTCTTTGTCCTTTAGATCACCAGATCTCCCGCAAGACGCCGGAATCCAGGCAGATAGATACACGCTGCCGCCTGCCATGTCGTCGCCTCTCTCTGACTCGGACGGGTCGTCGGTCACCTGAGAGCTAGTAGAGTCCAACGACGGACGGAGGTAGCTGCCAGTCACGCAGCAGCCTCCGCCTGCTGATTGACCGAGTGCGCCAAAGGAGCTGCGGCGGCCGGTCCGTGTTTTCTTTCCTTCGTTCCGATGGCGGCCGCCTCGTCCGCGCCCTTCTTTGGGCTCGGCGACACGCAGATGCAGCCACAGGCTGGCTCCTCCTCTCTGCAGCAAAACTCCACAGCCGCTCCCGGCGCTGCGGCGCCGCCGCCCAAGAAGAAGAGGAACCAGCCAGGCAATCCAAGCAAGTCCTCTGGCCCTAGCTATATATATACCACTTGATTATATATATGGTCTTGTTATTTGTTGAACGATCGATCCGATCGACGAGATGATTATATTTCTTATTGTTGTCTAACCATCGATCGACCGATCGTCGCCTTGCGCATACATACAGATCCTGACGCGGAGGTGATCGCGCTGTCGCCGCGGACGCTTCTGGCGACGAACCGGTTCGTGTGCGAGGTGTGCAAAAAGGGGTTCCAGCGGGAGCAGAACCTGCAGCTGCACCGGCGCGGGCACAACCTGCCGTGGAAGCTGAAGCAGAAGAACCCGCTGCAGGCGCAGCGGCGGCGCGTGTACCTGTGCCCGGAGCCGACGTGCGTGCACCACGACCCGTCCCGGGCGCTGGGCGACCTCACGGGGATCAAGAAGCACTACTGCCGCAAGCACGGCGAGAAGAAGTGGAAGTGTGACAAGTGCAACAAGCGCTACGCCGTGCAGTCCGACTGGAAGGCGCACTCCAAGACCTGCGGCACCCGCGAGTACCGCTGCGACTGCGGCACCCTCTTCTCCAGGTCCGTTGTTTCTCGTTTCCTCTTTTTCCTCCGACCGGCCGCTCCGTTCCCGACCGCCGGTGCCGGCCCGGCCGTCATGAGCTGCTTGGAATTGGATCGATTCTCTATAGCTTTTTGCTTGCCGTTTCTGTCCTCCATTTCTTTACGGATTCTTTTTTGCGTGCATGATTGTGCCATGATGAGAGGCGGTCGATGATGTGATGCGTTAGGGTTTGGGCTGTCAGTAGCAAAGATGCTGTGGTGTTGTGGTGTGTGTAGCTTGCTGGTTTAGGATTCCTTCGCGGGGCTAGCTGCTGGACAGAGAGAGAGAGAGAGAGCCTGAGAGCTAGAAAGCGAGGTTCAGGAGGACTGGAGGAGGAGGAGCTGCTCCCACGTGAGCTTCTCTTGCCGGGAGGGGACTGGAGATATGCGCGCAGCACTCTTCCTGACATGGTCATTTAACGGCAGTTCCTCTTTTCACCTCGTAATCCACGCCCCGCGACTGCAAACTCACACGCTCTCTCTCTCTCTCTCTCCGCAAGTTTGCATCCCCACCTGTTCACGAGATGCATCATGCATGCATGGCGGCTTGGCACGCGCTCTGCCGCGGACCGCGGTGCCGGCTGGTTCCGACCCGTACGTCCGGCGGCTCCGACCTGTATTTTCTGTACTACAGCTGGTGTGCATCTGTCATACGTACAGTATGCGTACGTTTCTTGGTATGTGCTGTAGTGTAGTGCATAGCTGCATCAGAGTCACTGGCTGATTTCTCTGTCGTTATCGGGAAAATCTTGTGCTGATTTCTTGATTCGTTTCTGTGAAAATCAAGGATGATGTTAGTTTGCACGGCCAGTCAAATGTTATGCTGGCAGGGTTTTGTGCTCATTCTACCTACAGCATTGCTCCAGTAATTATTTATATTACTCCATTCAGTACATTTAAGAATATACAGATAGCATTTTGCTTCACTAATTAAATGTGGTAGCACAGTACATAAAGTACATTATTAAAAATTACTGCTCCTTAAATAAGTACTTCCTGCCACTTGAAAAATTGTCACTCCATAAATAAGTAGACTTCCTGCTAGAAAAAATGGGGTAGATGGTTTATTCGCTCATGATTTTGTTTGCAATCTTTAATTAAAAAAGGTTGTGCTGATAAATTGCTGGTTACTACTAACTCTGGTAAAAAAAATCCGACACACTTGACTTAATGCATATCTTTGACAGCTATTTTTCCTAGAAAATATTTTTAAAATCCTTCAAATTTAAGAGACTTTACAAGTTTTTTAAATATGAATATACATAATAGTTTACATGTTTTCAAATTAAATAATGTCATATATAGATATTGGTGTTTGTATTTTTTTTTATTGTGGATTGAATATTGGCCTAAAAGATACGTTTTTTAGGCCAAACAGAGTATGTACTCTTTAGTCCGGAACTTCTATAATGCCCTAATACACTTTAGTCTGAAACTACCTTTGTCTTGAAATATAATGTACCTTAAGAGTTCTAGGACATATTATGCGGAAAGCAAAGCAAATGATGCATGTAAGGCTCCCTTAATCAGGAAGATATTGTGGTTGCCATATTTAGGTTGGTGATAGATGTTAATTGTGGGTATGCATATGAATATAATGTTGTCCTTTTGAATTGAGTTTGGGGTTACTTCACCTATATATAATTTCTTATAGTTTGGGGCAAAATTTGAATGCTTGGATATCTTATATTTTAGGACGAATGAAGTACTTGTTGCTTTAGCATCATGCATATGGAATTAAGATAATATTAATGTCTTGTTTTTCTTTTTGCATAATCTTCCCATATACTCCTTTTGTGTCTTAAAATACAAGGTATCCTAGAAATTTTAAATCAAATGCCCGTATGTAACCCTACCTTAACTATGGAGAGATATTTGTGTTGGTGATAGACATCAATGGTAGGTATGTATGTGAGTGATATCTTTTGAAACTGAGCTTGAGGGTTATATTCATCGAGAAACTCTTATAGTTGGGGACAAATTTTGAATGCTTATATAGCTTATATTTCAGGATGGAGGTCATACCTACATATTGCCAATTACTTAAGCAATTAATATAACATGGACAAGTATTTTTTGAACCGCGTCCACGTAATGCTGCCACTTGCCTACAGAAAAACAACATATATATTTGCAAACCCAGATAAACAGCCTAAAACAACATCTAATTTTGATTTGAACGAGCGCCTATCTTGGCATTTGATTTTATATTGGTTGTTATGTTCTATTATTTATTCATAAACGACTTGAATATTTTTATGAAATCTAGCTAAGATATCATTGCAAAGTTTGGTAAGCTAAACCTGTATGTACTCTACTCTTAATTATTATGTATATTCGTTGTAATTTCTTTAGATTTTAACTCTTCCATGTATGCATGCATGCAGGAGGGACAGCTTCATCACCCACCGCGCCTTCTGCGACGCGCTGGCTCGTGAGAGCGCGCAGATGCCGTCCCTGGGCGCCGGCCCCGGCAGCATGAGCCTCGGGCTCTCCGGCACCGTCGCCCAGATGCATGGCTTTGCAGACCAAGCCGGTCAGTCCTCTTCAGCAGCAGCAGCTGCGCAGTTTGACCACATCATGCCATCTTCTTCGGGCTCCAGCTCCATTTTCCGTTCTCAGGCGTCGGCCTCCTCGTCATCTTACTTCCTCGGCGGCGGCGCTCCTCCTGCCGCCCAGGATTTCTCCGAGGACGGCTCCCAGGGCAGCCAGGGCCCTCTGCTCCACGGCAAGGCGCCCTTCCATGGCCTGATGCAACTCCCTGAGCAGCACCACCAGCCGGGGCCGGGCAGCAGCAACGCAGCCGTCGCCAACGGTAACAACCTCCTGAACCTTGGGTTCTTCTCAGCTGGCAACAATGGTGGTGGCACGTCCGGCAGCCAGGACGCTCGCCTTGTCATCCAAGACCAGTTCAACGTTAGCGGCGCCGGCGGCAGTGGAAGCGCAGAACATGGCAACAACCTGATGCCGTCCCCTCGGAAGCCACCTCAGCGGCGGCTTTCCTGCCCTGTACAACTCATCTCCATCGGCCGGGCTGGCCCAGAACTCGGCCACGGCGCTCCTGATGAAGGCGGCTCAGATGGGCTCGATGTCGAGCACCTCCCACAACGGAGCGCTGCTCCGTGCTACGGGCTTCAGCGCCGCCAGCGGCCAGGGGACTACTACTGGCAGGGCCGCAGGAGAAGGGACGACGTCTCACGAGGCACACTTCCATCAGCTCATCATGAACTCCCTGGCTGGTGATGGCAGCGGCACCGGCGGCTTCTCCGGCACTACTGCAGTGTTCGGGGGCGTGGACGACGGCAAGCTGAGCACAAGGGACTTCCTCGGCGTCGGCAGGGGCGCCATGGCGCCGCCTGGGCTCCACATCGGCTCCCTGGACCCGGCCCAGATGAAGTGATGGGAATGAAGAACAACAACACAAGACAACAAGAAGAAAATGCAAGAAGGAAGCCAATAAACAGACGATCATGCACGTGAAGGCTTGCTTTCGCGCGCATGCATGGAACGGTAAGCTAAGTGAGGGCCGATCAGGGAGATCTAGTAAACTTTTAATCTAGTTTTGTTTTCGTTAATTTCCGTGTTCATATGCTGCTGACAGCTGCATGCAACTTGTTGGTTTTCGTTATTTCCGTACAATTTTTGTGGTGTTTTTCAAAGTGCTTACTAGACACTATTTAAATTTGGCTGGAGATGGGTGGTCTGATCTCCCCTGATGTCGATCAAGCTCATCATGTGGAGGCCGGGCCAGAGACCAGCATCTAAGCAGGATGCTTTGGACGTTTACTGCTTGTTGTCTCGTGCTCTTCTGGATATGCCTTTTCTCGTTGCATGATGATGTGCAGTGGTGCAGTGGCTATATTTCATGTTGGTTTCTTCTCTGGGTCGCGCTGCTTTCAAAGTCGAAAGGGACCGGGGGGCGGGGGCCGAGCAGAATGCAGAAGCACAGGCATTGATGGTGGCTTTGCTAGGTCGATCAAGACAGCGCGCGCGCAGGAAGAGCTAGGCCAAGCAGATCGACCAAAGCACGCATCCCAGTGCCTACTGCCTAGTATGCATGGTTATTGCTTGCCTAATACAGCTGCTTGATGACTTTCTTGTCCCTGCCGCCTGCGTCTCTTTCTCGTACAGTCGTGCTGTAGTACTAGTAGTACGTATGAATATAAGAGACTGTGTAGCAGGCACGTACATCGGAAGTTTTGCTAGGGAACATTTGGAAGTAGCTAAATGCTACAGAACAAATGGTGAAGGCTCAAGGATTTAATTTGTCCACGTGAAGAGAGAGGGAGGGAGAGAAGCAGAAGAGCCAGGGAGATGCATGCAAAGTCTCTGCAGGTTCAGGACCAGCCAGTGTCCTGGCCACTGTTACCGAATACCGAACAGGGAGTCAGGGAAATGTTTGTTTGGGTAAGAATGTGCACTGTATATTCCTACAAAGAGCGTCTGCTGAGTGCTCCGTACATTGTTCTGTGTAGTATAGGAAGGTACAGTATAAGCCAGTATACGTACAGGTAATTTCCGGAAATTGAAGTGACTAGTATGTACTCTCCTACAACTGTAAAGTCTGCAGCTTGTACGGAAGTCATTATTATTACTACAAGATGAATGAGTTTTGCTGAACATGGAAGAAACAAACAAAAAAAAGCTACATATGGATTTACCTAAGAATAGCCTTGTTTAGTGGTGGTTTTTTCTCCTTGGTTCGTTCATGTTTTTCTTGCCTGCCGATTTGATTTTCTCCTTTTCAACAGAAACACCAATCAGTCCGTTCATTGCGTACGGGAAATAGCCGGCTTCAAAGATAGACATTTTTTACATTGGTTTCTAAATATAGTGCGATAATATAGAATTTTGACATATGAATCGCATATATATATGCTAGCTAATGGTCCCATACAGTATGATTGGGTAAATGGAGTAGGAGTATGATTGGGCAAATGGAAATAATCTTATAATATATGCTGATTAAGCTTGATCGGTCTTGAATATATTTTTTTTCGTGTGTGGCAGAGCAGGTGTTTCATTCAGAGAAAGGGAACATTACAACACACGAACTTTTGTAAGGCCAGGCTTACCCAGAGACCAACACATTCCTTGCAAGATTATTCACAGTCATGTAATTATGTTAAAAAATATTTTTTTACCAAATCCAACTAAGCACTAAGAGAGAAAGTTATAGTACTGTAAATCAACACTAGTAGTAACTAAAAGCGACACTTCTAAGCAGCAAAAATCTCCATATAGCCCACCATCCGAAGCTGGCTTGAGGAACCCAGTAATCACCTCCTCACGACCATGGCGCTTCACGATCACTCCACGACAACCCCAACTTGTCCAGGAGCACGAGTGGTTTTAAGTCATGCTGATGTCGCTCAGAAAGCATATCTTATCAACCTTGGCACTAAAAAGGTAAGAATGCACTGCTACAGAAATAATTTTTAGCAACGAACCTTTTTTGGACAAAGGCGGCTCAAGCAGGAGCCGCATCTATAGTGGTCGGTGAGGCAAGCTGCCTCTAAAGCTGTATCTATAGAGACAACTCCAAAACCAACCGTCTCTATGAATACATCTTCAAAGATGGCTGGAATTAGCATGCGCATCTAAAGATATGCTTTTAGATCCCATTTTATTTTTTGAGCATAGTAATAACCACCATATATATTTTTTTCGTTGTTCTGAATACCGGGTTCAGCAAAGAAAAATGGGATTTGCTATTTTCCAGGTGCCTGAAAAATAGCATCTCTTCAGCCAACGGCTGTGAACCATCAGATGAAGATCTAATGGATCTACATTCACACAAAGAAAAGACAGATCAAAGGACCACCACGTCGCCTGAATAAAAAGGCAGATTTCATGCACCTGCTTTTTAGGACAAGTGAAGAAAAATAGTTCTGGAAAAAGCTTTGGTCAAAGTTTTGCAAGTGATCATGAAAAGTAAACGACATGACCTGTTTCCAAATTTAGTGATGGCCTGAAGTTGAGTCAGGTGATGAACTCAAATTCACAAGAAAGCGCGCACACACATTATTATCCTAACATACAACACACGTCAAAGGCCGTATCTTCTCTTCTCTGTCCGTTTCCGGAAACAGAATCCGGCGTGTCGTGTCTGCTGACAAACCGCAATGCCGTCGAGGACAAGTCGCTGAGCCGCGCTGGTGGCGGGCGGCGTACGTGACGTGCGTTCGTTCCCTTGTTCCCGAGCGCGATCGAGTGCGATACCGAGCGAGCGACCTACCACTTCGTCCTCTTGCCCAAGCCAAGTTTCGACACGGCCGGCGTCCTTTTTCCCTGTGATGAGTAGTTTCTCCCTGAGCCCAAACCCCAAACTGTTGTGTGTGTCCCGTGTCCGCCGGCCGGTCCGCCCCGACCGGCCTCGTGGAAAGCCGAGACAGAAGAGAAAGGCGTCGCCGTCGCCTGCCTGGATTGCCCGGTCGCCCGCAGGGCCGCAGCTGCTGCTGCCGCCGCTGCGAGCGACGAGCAGCGACGATTCACACGGCGCTGCGGCCGCAGCAGAGGCGCTAGCCGACGCGTCGCGCTAGCTAGCTTCTGCTTCTGTTTCTCCCCCCTTGTTTGGTAAAAAAGCAAAGCGTCCAGCGTCCAGCGATTCAGTGGCGCGCGGCAGCTTTAGTTCCCCATCAGCTAGCACTGTTCCTGGATTCTCACATAGTTTCACGACACGCTGACCCGACACCGCTTGCTGCTCGATCTGCCGGCGTGTAGTAGGAATTCGCTGCGCGGTGGTGTGTCTGCTGGCTAGCGTAGTCAT
Organism: Miscanthus lutarioriparius; assembly: GCA_904845875.1. Classification (NCBI taxonomy): domain Eukaryota; kingdom Viridiplantae; phylum Streptophyta; class Magnoliopsida; order Poales; family Poaceae; genus Miscanthus; species Miscanthus lutarioriparius. The sequence goes on from CAJGYO010000003.1 coordinate 26,154,443, forward strand.
GCATGGGCTATGGGGCTCCACTACATGCCGCTGCGCATGCCGCTGCACGAGATAAAACTATTGATCTACTATCTCTGTCTCTGTGCATGTCACGAGTCACGAGTCACGTCCTGGCTCCCGCAGTTTTACCAGGATATCTGTACGAACGACGAACGACGGGCCGGCGGCGACGACGACGACGAGAGTCGATAGCGATCTGTACGTGATGAAGCATCCATGTCTTTCCGCTGCCAACTTTCTCCTAGCTAGGCTTGCCCCTGCTGCGTCGATCTGCAGCCTTTGCATGCATAAGCAAAAGGCTCGGGAAACAGATCTGCGCCTGCCGCTGCCACACATGCGCGTCCGTCCTCTGCCGCTAGCTGCAGGCTCCAGCCGATGCGTTGTTCATCAAAGCCCTGGGACAAAAACGAAACGAGTACTACTCCTATGTCCTACTGCGCCTGGCGCCTGCCCGCCTGGGCGCAGCGACACTTTCGATCGACATTATTGGCCGGAGACGACGATGCGTCGTGCATGGCTTTGCCTTGGCGGCTTGCCGTCCAACCCGAATCTCCGGCCGGCCGGATCGTCCCACCACGCGCGTCCGTCCATCCATCGATTGACTGGAAATCAGTACCACACACACATGCGCGTCGTCCGCGTCACGCGCGTGCTCCAGCTGCAAAAGGGTTTTTCCATATATGTACTCTGCCTCGTGCACGTACGGTTACGGACTTACGGTACGGCTGGCCTGCCCCTGATGCATTGGGCAGCAACTCGCGTACACTACTGCATCCTGTCTTCATTCTTCAACAAAGGCGGTGGAGAGTGGTGGACAGTGACACGTACTGTGTGTTTCTATATATCTTCTTTTGTTAATACGCTTTCTCTCCTTCTTAAATGACAGTGCAGTGCTTCTGCAAATCTTTCAAACAAAAAAACATCGCGAGGTCTAACTTTATCCTTCTTCACAAGACTCGCAAGGATGCAAGACTTACATTAGAAAACATAAGCGATATGATTCTAAGTATGTATTGATCATTGAGGTCCACATTTCCTACACTATAGGTGCTTGATATTTGAGCTCTTCTCTGGTGATGTATGTGGATTCAAGTTTAGAAACTCTTGCATGCTTGGAAAAGATCTTGTTGATGCATGCCTTGTTTAGATATAATTGGATTTACATCAATTCACATGTGTTGGGGTAGATTGGAGTGGAACTTAAACTAAATTCCACCCCAATCCACCTAACACATATGGATTAAAGTGAATCTGACTACGTCCAACCAAGGCTTAAGGGCGGAGGCAAGCCGGCTAGGCTAGGTAGAGAAGCCAATTCCATCCGGGCGATCGTTCACTCAGATTTAGATGTAGCGAACTATCAGACTACGTCTCCCCCTCCCAGCGCGTTTTCTCATAGCCACTGATGTCATCAAAAAAAATATTTTATTTTAAAATGCTATAACTTTCGAATGATGTATCCGTTCTTAATTTCGTTTGCACCAATATGTTCTACACAACAAGACGAATAAAACTAGACCCCACTTGCACATGTTTAGAAGATTTTTTTTCTAGTAATAATTCATGTATATTAACTTATAACTTACAACTGTCCTAGTATTTTTCTTATGTTGAACTTGGTTTATTAAATTATATGCATGCAACTTGTATGTTGTATTCATTATGTTGAAGTTTCTGTATAAAGTTGTAACTTTTTCGTCTAACTTTTATGTGTAAATTTTGTCATATAATTTGTAGTTATTAACTTTCTGCACGTAACTTTTATGTAACTTTCTGCACGTAACTTGTAGTTATTAACTTGTAGCTATTAACTTTTATGTCTAACTTTTTGCACATAAGCTATTTGGTTTATTATATTTGTACATAACTTGCAGTTATTAACTCGTATATTGAAATTGGTTTAATTAAATTATATGCTAAAGTTTTGGTTGCAACTTTTATGTCTAACCTTTTATTCTCAAATGGATACTTAATTAGCCATTGTGATAAGACTTTTAATTTGCAACTTTTATGTCTAACCTTTCAAGTTTTTCGTATAAGTTATATGTTATAAGTTACATGTTAGAAGTTATATGTTATAAGTTAGTACACATAAATTTTACTAGAAAAAAATCTTCGAAACATATGGAAGTGTGGTCTAATTTTGTTTGTCTCATCGAAGTAGAACACGCTAGTGTACATGAATTGAAAATGGATACTTCGTTCGGAAGTTATAGCATTTTAAAAATAAATATTCTATTTTTTAAGGATAACGTCATCTGTCTGGAAAATGGAGCAGGGGAGGGCGCGTCCGGTCCTGTTGAACGCACCAGCCAATCAAAAAAAAAGACACAGGTGGGATGATTTTTTCTGAAAAAAGGAAAGTTTGCCATGTCCGAATTTTGTTCGCTAGATTTAAATGTAATGAACGTTCGCTAATTAACCTCGTTCGGCAGAGAAGGTGGGTGCAAGGGCAAAGCAGCAAATGGCGGGGCCACCGCCAGATGTAGGCGGAGGTGGATGGCGGTTGTGCCGAGGAGAGGCGGGGAAACACGGAGATAGCTTCATAACGTCGTGTTGGGATCCACTAGGGTGGGACGCGGTCGAGAGGTTGCCAAACGATGCAAGCCAGCGAAAGGTGGGGGCGAGCCGGCGAGCTCGTGGACTCTTAATCGCACACACGCATGCTAGAAGATGATAGGAGGTTGAAGATAATCTACCTGCAACACGATTAAGATCCAATGGCTGTGATTGTTGAGAGAAACAAAAAAAAATCAGGCACCACCTAATGTATAGCATTTCTCTTTGAATCATTCCACGTCAATTTTTGTTGCACTTGTAGTCGCTTGTTAAAAAAATAATATATCTCCACCAAAAAAAATAAAAACAAGGTTATGTGGTTACCGGCATATGGCACGGCCGGAAACGAAATAACTAATCCACTATATGGGCTTCCTTTCATTTCTAATCTGTTGGGCTCTGTCCTGTGGATCCACCGACGCACAGATATGGGCCAGCAAACTAAACAGGCTCCATCTGATTTTTAGGACAGCCCAGTACCACTATCTTCTTTTTTATCTTTCTTTTTCTTTTTTTTCTAGGAGCACAAGTACTATCTCGTGTTATTTTCTCGCATCCATTAGTATTGTGACGGTAGTACTATGTACTAACTTGGTTACCGTTTATTTCTAAGTGAAAATATAACATCATGATTTTTTTTGGCCCAGGATATCAATGGATGAAAACAAAGACCACCAGAAGTTCTTTGCATGTGTTACACACTTCACAAGAGTGTGATAGCATACCCTGTTCGTTTGGACTTGTTCGGCTTATAAGCCGTACTTTTTCAGCTAATGAACAGTATTTTTCTCTCACACCAAATCAGCTAACAATGATTTTCAAATTTATGGCTTATCGTACCAAACAAGCCCAAGCGAATATGGCGATTGCTGATTGCTCTCCCTTGAGGCCTTGACGAGTCCGATCAGGCAACTGTTGCTTGTCTGTGGTGGCTTTGAGGTCCCGGTTGATTCACAAGCAGCTGATAGTTAGCTGGCTAGTAATTTATAATTACTTATTTGAACTAATAGTTAGCTGGCTAGTAATTTATAATTACTTATTTGAACTAATAGTTAGCTGGCTAGTAATTTATATTAATTATTTGAAAGCTAATAACTATATTAGCTGGCTACTTATTAATTGGATGGTGTTTTAACATAGGAGGTAAAAGATAGAGATATTCTTTTAGTGACTACTAGATATATTCTCCGTGTGTTGCTTCTTTTTTTATTGACTATCTCCGGTTGGAGCAACACACGAGAGATGTGGGTTTCTCTTTTTTCTGTGGGCGGCAGGTGTTCTCCAGTTGAAAGTCAAAAAAGTTTTTTTTTCTTTCCATGGGCAGCGACACACAGGAGACTGGGGGAGGGCGCAATGGGTCAGTTGATTGGCTTTGGGGCATGGGGTTAAACTATAAAATAGATGGATATGCTTGACACATTTGATCAGACGAATAGATTAGGTTGGTGACGTGGATCATTGTGGGATCATATAAGAGCTAAAAGATAGAGTTATTGATTGTTTTGCCTTTTAGTGACTACTGGATGTATCCCTCGTGTGTTGCTCCTTTTTTATTGGCGTGGCTTATCTCCAGCTGGAGAGACGCGCGAGAGATGGGGGTTTCTCTTTTTTTCCATGGGCGGCAGCGTTCTCCGGTTAGAAGTCGGAAAGTTTTTTTTCCTTCCTATGGGCAGCGACACACATGAGAGAGATGGGGGAGTGCGTAGTGGGTCAGGTGATTGGCTTTGAGATTGGAATTAAATTATGAAACAGATGGATATGCTTGACCATTTGATCAAATAGATAGATTAGTTTTATGATGTGGATCATTGTGGGATCATATAGGAGCTAAAAGATAGAGTTATTGATTGTTTTGCCTTTTAGCGACTACTAGATGTATTTCCCGTGTGTTGCTCCTTTTTTTATTGACGTGGCTTATCTCTAGTTGGAGCGACGCATGAGAGATTGGGGGTTCTCTTTTTTTCCCGTGGGCGGCAACGTTCTCCAGTCGAAAGTCGAAAGTTTTTTTCCTTTCCGTGGGCAGCGAGCCAGCGACACACAAGAGAGATGGGGGAGTGCGTAGTGGGTCAGGTGATTGGCTTTGAGGCATGAGGTTAAACTACGTAACAGGTGGATATGCTTTGACTACTAGATGTATTTCCCGTGTGTTGCTCCTTTTTTTTATTGACGTGGCTTATCTCTAGTTGGAGCGACGCATGAGAGATGGGGGTTTCTCTTTTTTTCCCGTGGGCGGCAGCGTTCTCCAGTCGAAAGTCGAAAGTTTTTTTTCCTTTCCGTGGGCAGCGAGCCAGCGACACACAAGAGAGATGGGGGAGTGCGTAGTGGGTCAGGTGATTGGCTTTGAGGCATGAGGTTAAACTACGTAACAGGTGGATATGCTTTGATTAGTTTGATGACGTAGATTATTGTGGGATCAGATAAACTTTTTTGTGGAGTTTTGTTTTATAAGAGATATAAATTGGTAGAGCACGTGAATAAAGATATGTGAGAAGACCACCAAAGCAACCAGTGAAGTGTGAACGGGATGCCAGTGCCACGCAGCCAGAAACAAACGCCGGTGAGCTATTGCCGACGTGTGAGGACATATGTTTGAGAATTGTGATTCTGCTTTGGCGTTGGTGGGACGTGCGAAACAAGGCCAACGCCGGTTAGGTAATGCCGACGTGTCAGGACACGGTGAGGTCTGTCATCACGATACTGAATGACATTCAGAGAGAAGACAGGGGAGAGTCTCGGCTGCACCAGCCCCAGTGGAAGTGGCAGCCTCCATTGCCTGATATCCTGAAGATAAACATTGATGGTTCCTTTCAGCACGTATCCAAGACTGGGGCATGGGGCTTTATTATCAGGAACCATGAAGGACTGACAGTGCTAGCCGGGGCTAGGAACCTTGGCCCGGTGCATGACGCCTTGTTTGCCGAGACAATGGCATGTAAGCATGCGTTGGAAGCAGCCGAGCACTTTGGCATCTCCCAAGTAGTGCTCGAAACAGATTCGTCCCAGCTGAGAGAGGCTATCACCTCGTCGACTAGAGATCTCTCCATTGGCGGTGGCCTCTTCACTGATATTCGTAGTCTCCTTCAGGAAAATTTCAATTGTAGTCGGGCGTGCAATGTTCCTAGATCTTGTAATTCTTCTGCGCACGAACTTACTAGTATGGGTATGAGTCGGGACCCAGGTCAGTCTTGGATATGGACTGATCCCCTCCCTGAATTTGTAAATGTTTTGGCTTCTCGTGATGATTTGGCTGAGTATGCGTCTATTAATGCAAGGCCATAGAGCCTGGTTGGGTATAAAAAAAGAATCTGTCTACCCAACGACTGGGTGTTTTAAAGCTCCTGGCATCTGATTTTTTCTCATACATTTACACTGTCTTATAGCTATATTTACACTACCTTATTACTATATTTACACTGATTTCTTCAATGTAATTTATTGGACAGAGCGATGTAATTTGGGGAGATTGCATATCTCAGAGGAATATATACCAAATTTTTTAGAAAAAAATTCAAATTATTTCTATGAATCGCAGATATCATAGAGATATATGTCAAATTGTTGACAAATTGTAAACAAATTGCAGAAAAAATCTCAAATTAATCACAAATTGCGGTGGGACCCATGCTCCCCAGACTTTCCCTTCCCTTCCGTGAGCCACACAGGCCCGACGCCATGGTGGCCATTGCGTCGCCGGCTCGGGGACGGCGGGCCTTGAACGGGCTGCTTGCCGCCACCGCGCCATCGAAGTCGGGACGAGACGGTCAAGCGTCGAGGAAGCGAGCTCGCCAGCTCGGGCGGCCGCGAAGCGCGCACCTCTCGCTTCCACGACGACATACGTGGAGGAGGGGACCCTAGCATGCCCCTTAGCCCCAGCCGGATACAGCAACGAACGCGATATTGAATCCGTGAAAAGCGACGGCTAGAAAAATCGTGTGTTAAAAGCGGCCAAAACACTCGGTTAACTTATAGCAATTCTGAAAAAAGAAACAAACGCCATGCACAAACCTCGACGAGTTGAAATCGATCGGATTCCAAGCCGTTCCGTTCGGGTCGACATGCCTCCGGCCTCCCTCGTGAGGTGGTTCGTGGCTTGGTGCGTGCAACGAATGAACCATTTGGATTTCGAAAGGAGGCACGGCACCCCAATCCTTCACGTGTGCTCGGTATATGCGTTCGTGAGCTTGGTACCGCGTGGGAAACATGCGTGATGTAGCTACCACCTACCAAAGCGCGATGTGTCATGGGTACTACCCAAAATTATTCACCACTTGCCTTATTTATACCAAGCTCCAACCCTGCAAAAGGCGGATAAAAAGTTATTTTGATAAGACTATTGTCAAATGTCTTCAACAAAAAAAAATATCTTTAAAATCTTCCCCTCCAAGCCAAAATGAGATTTGGAGAAGCGGGTATTTCTATCCAGATAAAAAACGAGATCCAACTTAGGAGGACCTATGTCGTTTTTTATCAAGTCCAAACCTGGGTGGTTGGATGCATGACCACACCTCCCACCCAATCAATTGAGCTAGACTCACTTTCTATTTTTATCTAGATAACATAATATTTTTTAGAGAGCACTCACTTAAAAAAATATATCAATTTAGAAATACGTGTGTGGATGGTGGAGGGGGGCTTGGGGGGGGGTAGGATATATCTATCCCTAATATTAAGTACATCGCTCACAACCGTCCAATGAGATCTGACACTCAATCTCTCTTGTGCATATACAAGTTAAAGTAGCGTGTCTAAACACGGTTTGGAGTGCGTGGTTCAAAAACAAATTAGAATACGAAGTGTTTTCATGGTCCGCCACCATCTTCCATGCACACACGAGTTAAGTGCTCAAACATGGTGGGGAGTCTCATCCCAAAATGAATTGGAATGCATGGCATGACCATTGATAAATCTCTAAACCTACTGTACCAATATGAGTTAGAGCAACACGTGTCTAGGCATAGTACGAAGTTCAATTCTCAGATGAATTGAAACGTATGACGTGATCGTTGAATAAATCTCCAAGCTACAAGTCATCCAAGTAACCACACAACAAGTTGATTGTCTCGTTCCGATGCACGGGTATGTTTGTGAATGCATCTAGGTCCCAATTTGGTGATTTGGGTGTTTTAGTGATTGATGAACATGAGGGTTGCGGCTAACGTGTGTTTTGCACCGTCATTTATATTTAAGTTTGCCTCAAGTTGATTGACACAAGTGTCTTGACCTTGAATATTTGGACCGATGCTTGGAGTATGTCGTAAAGTATAATCGTGAAGACTGACACTATGGAGCGAATGTAGGCTTGGTGCTGAAGAGCATACATTGTAGTGTGTATTAGGGCTTGTTTTTTTTTCTTTGATTGTACTATGAAGAGGGTCCAAGGCTTTTATCTTGAGGGAGTCAAAGCAAAGCATTTGGATGCACAAGATGCTAAATCTCAGACAAGATCCAGGTGTAAGTGTCTCCATGAAGTGGTTTAAGTCAAGGATCTAAGACAGAGTTGAATTGTTTGAGATTGGGCTTGAAAAGGGACCAAAAACAATGTCAGAAGTATACGTTGGATGATAGGGTTGAACCCCGGTGGATGGTCTACCGATAGTATGCCATGGACAAAATGGTCTTTCCCTATTGACAGAGTGGTCACCATATGATCCAACGTGCCTGTGTTGACCCCCGGTAGATTATCTAGTGAGGCCCAACTTGAATTAGTAACAAGTTGGCCATCCCATTGATGTGCACCGTTTGATCCAGTGTGCATGTCTATCACTCTATGGATCATTTGGTGAAGTCCAACTTGACTTCATGACAAATTAGTAAGACTACTAAATTGCGTCGTATGATCCGTTGCAGATATACTAACTCCATATTGGACCATCCGACGGGGCTAGTTTGACCAAGTCTCTGTGGTGCACCTTATGATCTAGTGTGACTATATGACACACTAGTGTATAAATGGTGTGGAATATAACAAAGATGTTCCCAACTAGTCGTTGTTGGAATCAGCCATGTCAAGAACAATCGTATGGTCTAGCATAGGTAATGGAGGTTGGCGAGATCATCCGGTTATATCTACGCCCTGTAAGCCTTTCCAACATTTGGAGATGCTCTTCCACCCACTATTTCAAGCACTTATAGAGAGGATTGTGAAGCCTTTGGAGAACCACCCAAGCCAAGAAGTTAGAACTGGGTGTTAGCCTTAAATGCTATCAGTGTTCTTGCTTTGGTTTCTCTAAGTTAGAGCCAAAGACTCGTTATTCTCAAAGGATTGCCATCACCTATATGTCCCGGTGGAGGATTTGGTGACCTTCCTTGATGGAGTTCTTGTGAGGAAGCTCCAAAAGGTGTACATGGTCTTGAAACGCACCATGTCAGAGTGGCAAACGAGTATTCACTAGTGGATGGGAGTTAACTAGGTCTTGATGGCTCTTTGTGCTCCAACGTGGTCTAGGTGACTGTGACAACAATCCGATACCATGGGATAAAATTTGATTATTTCTTTTAACCTCATGACTGGAGGAATGCTTAGTGACCGAGAGCGTACGTTAATGGAGCTCGAACATGAACTAGGGATTGCTCTTTGGCAATCGACACCATAGGATACATCGTATCATCTCGAGAGCCTATGGCTCCTTACTTGTGCTCTTTACTTATCGTATTTACATTTTCGCATGTGCTTTGTTCATGTAGCTTTACCTTTCCTAGAGTATATTAGGCCAATTCATAGGATTGGGTCTAGTTTGCAAAACTCTTTCATCATTTGGGTAAGTACCACTTGTAAGGATCCCTACTAAACCTAGAGGGGGGTGAATAGGCATATCTAAAAACTTAACACAAACTAAAACAGAGGATCAGTCTCAGGGTCAGAAGTTCTGATTGAGAACAAAACTTCTGACCAGTCAGAAGTTCTCACGCGGACTATCAAAACTTCTGACCAACGGGGAACCTACGAAATCGGTGCCTAAAATAAAGTGAAATTCAGATCTATGAATTACCCCACTTCCTTATAGTTAGATGAAGATGCTGAACCACTTCCTTGCCCCTGGAACACCTCCAAATCGTAGATCCAGCTCAAACCCTAAGAATGAGTTGGAGGGAGAAAGAGACAACGAAGAACAAGTAATCTCAAGTAATCACAATAATAACAAGCACGTGGGACACAAGGATTTATCCCGATGTTTAGCTCGCCACTAAGGCTTGCCTACGTCCTCGTTGTTGAGGTGACCACTAAGGTCAAAGTCTCTTTCACCTCCTTGTCTCTCTCAAGCAACCACAAAGGTAAACTTGAGTTCTTCACTAGAAAATCAAGGGTAATACAAACTTCTCAAGGTTCTCCCACAGATCTGGAGCTCTTGGGTGATGTCTAGCCGGCTAGGGGCAAAGCCCCAAGAGTAACAAATGCAAATCCAACCGGCTTGACGAAGAAATCGAGTGCTTAAGCTTTGAATCGATGTTTCTCTCACCAAATCCCTTCTCTCAACTCAATCTCTTTCAAGATTTGAAGCTAGGAGCAAGAGGGGAGAAGAGGAGAGAGCCTTGAGAGCTTGAGAGGTGTTTTTTGAAGTTGAGGGCCTAAGGGACTGAGTGGGTAATGGTAGATTGAGAGAGGATGAGTATATATAGATCCAACTCAAATCTAACCGTTACTGCAAAAATTAGAACTTCTGATAGGGGACCAGAACTTCTGAATTTCGTAGGGTTGCGCCCAACATCAGAACTTATGATAGGGGACTAGAACTTCTGATTTTCGCAGGGTTGTGCCCAATATCATAACTTCTGATAGGGGTCCAAACTTCTTATTTTCACAGGGTTCTATTGTGAGCAGTGTAGTGCTTGTGTGCCCCTTTTGGTTTATTTTAGTTAAATTCTTGAGCACTCTATCTTCCTCAGACCACCTAGATTTGCATCCCTCTTTATAGTGCGGCATATCCTCAACGCAAGATCAAATATCAATTTAAATGCCTTTGAGTTCATCACCGCGTCTTTTTGTAATATGAGGCTCCACCATCACATGTATTATCATCATTCTTATTTTACCTACTTGTCATCTCGATAAAACTCATTAGTCCTCTAATCATGTGGTCATTATCACTAAAACCCATAATTAAGGCTTGATTGCACTTACACCACTAGATAAATTTAGGAGCACATCTTTCTGGTTAGTTTTAGTTTCTAGTAGATCCCTAGGTTAAGTTTTTAGCGACCCAATTCACCCTTCCCCTCTTGGGTCAACATCTGGTTCCTTTCATAGACACAAAGTGTGGTTGGGTAATGTGATGCTGTATATAATTTTGTGGTGCATAGCTACTTAACACCCTAACTTCCTCTAGCAACAACAACAACAACAACAACAACAAAGCCTTTAAGTCCTAAACAAGTTGGGGTAGGCTAGAGTTGAAACCCAGCAGAAGCAATCAAGGTTCAGGCACATGAATAGCTGTTTTTCAAGCACTCCTATCTAAGGCTAAGTCTTTGGATATATTCTATTCTTTCAAATCTCCTTTTATTGCCTCTACCCAAGTCAACTTCGGTCTTCCTCTACCTCTCTTCACGTTACTATCCTGGCTTAGGATATATCCACTGCTGCCAAATTTCAACATTTGGAATCCAAATTTAGTGCATTTGAATGTATACACGTGTAAGGTCCTAATGGCTAGAGGGGGAGTGAATAGCCTATTCAAAATTTCTACAACAACACTTAACAAACCGGTTAAACAAATATAAGGCAAAGCGAGTGTTGCGCTGGCCTACTAAAAATGCAAGCCACCTACCACAATTTTACTTTCTATAGTCTCTATCCACACAATGGCTATGTCACTACGCTAAGATAGTGTGCTCTCAAAAGCTAACTAAAGAGCCACACTAACCAAACTAACAAGCTCTCACGACTAGCTTGAAAGGTCTTAATATGGCTAGAGGGGGGTGAATAGCCTATTTAAAAAATCTACAAATCAACTAGAGCAATTTGATTAGTATAACAAATAGCGGAATGCAAACTTGCTCTAGCTCTACAAGGGTTGCAAGCCACCTATCCAACAATTCTAATTGCTATGATCACTTATCACACAATTTACTATGTCACTACTCACTAAGAGCTCTCACACTTGCTACACTAAAGAGCTCCACTAGATGAACTTAAAGTACAAGGCAAGCTCTCAATTTTAGTTACACTAAAGAGCTTGTTACAACTAGTTTGCAAGAATATAAATGAGTGAGTAGGGTGATTATACCGCCGTGTAGAGGAGTGAACCAATCACAAGATGAATACTAAACCAATCACCGGGAGAATACCAAAGGGCAAGAGACAATCAATTTTTCTCCTGAGGTTCACGTGCTTGCCGGCACGCTAGTCTCCGTTGTGTCGACCAACACTTGGTGGTTCAGCGGCTTAGAGGTGTTGCACAAACCTCGTCCACACAATTTGGATACCGCAAGAACCTACCCACAAGTGAGGTAACTCAATGACACGGGCAATCCACTAGAGTTACCTTTTGGCGCTCCGCCAGGGAAGGTACAAATCCCCTCACAATCACCGGAGATGGCCACGAACAATCACCGACTCATGCCAATCCTCTACCGCTGCACCAAGCCATCTAGGTGGTGGCAACCACCAAGAGCAACAAGCGAATCCCGCAGCGAAACACGAATACCAAGTGCCTCTAGATGCAATCACTCAAGCAATGCACTTGGATTCTCTCCCAATCTCACAATGATGATGAATCAATGATGGAGATGAGTGGGAGGACTTTGGCTAAGCTCATAAGGTTGCTATGTCAATGCAAATGGCCAAGAGAGTGAGCTTGAGCCGGCCATGGGGCTTAAATAGATGCCCCCACGAAATAGAGCCGTTGGGCTCCTCACTGCACAGAACATGGGCCGACCGGACACACCGGTCAGATTGATCGGACGCTAGACCTCAGCGTCCGGTCGTGCGATGTGCGCCACGTGTCATCGGCTTCAAACGCCGATCGCCCGATTTCAACGGTCAAGAGATGATCGGACGCGTCAGTTAGAAAGTGACCGGATGCTGGATCTCAGCGTCTGGCCATTTCCAGTAAGGTTCGAAACATGACATTTCACGACCAGACGTGTCCGGTCATGCTCGACCGGACACACCCTGTGTCCGGTCACTCAACGTTTCCTCTGTGCGCCTCACGTCAGCGTACGTCAGCACTGACCGGACTCAGACCATGAGCGTCCGGTCAGTTTACACTCTAGCGTCCGGTCACAAGACTGAGACAGTGTGCTTTCTGTTGTCACTGACCGGACGCTAGACCTCAGCGTCCGGTCACTGCACCACCAGCGTCCGGTCACTCTGTAAACCCCTGTCTTTTCTGTATAGGGCGCCGATGGCACCGTCAGACTATCCGCACTCTACGGGCGGACACTCCACCGGTGAAGTTTCTAACCCTTGCTCAAATGTGCCAACCACCAAGTGTATCACCTGGTGCACATGTGTTAGCATATTTTTATAAATATTTTCAAGGGTGTTAGCACTCCACTAGATCCTAAATGCATATGTAATGAGTTAGAGCATCTAGTGGTACTTTGATAACCGCATTTTAATACGAGTTTCACCCCTCTTAATAGTACGGCTATCGATCCTAAATATGATCACACTCGCTAAGTGTCTTGATCACCGAAACAAAATGGCTCCTACTATTTATACCTTTGCCTTGAGCCTTTTGTTTTTCTCTTTCTTCTTTTCCAAGTTCAAGCATTTGATCATCACCATGCCATCACCATCGTCATGATCTTCGCCATTGCTTCATCACTTGGAGTAGTGCTACCTATCTCATAATCACTTTGATAACTAGGTTAGCACTTAGGGTTTCATCAATTAACCAAAACCAAATTAGAGCTTTCATAGCTATACTAAAGAGCTTGACAACTAGTTTGAGGTAATGTAAAGAGAGAGAGCAAGATGGTTATACCGTCGAGTCAAGGAATGAACCAATCAATCATAAGAATAAATACCAATCACCTCAGAATCAAATGATGAACACAATGATTTTTTACCGAGGTTCACTTGCTTGTCGGCAAGCTACTCCTCATTGTGACAATTCACTCGCTTGGAGGTTCACGCACTAATTGGCATCACACGCCAAACCCTCAATAGGGTGCCGCACAACCAACACAAGATGAGGATCACACAAGCCACGAGCACTTTACTAGAGTACCTTTTGGCTCTTCGCCGGAAAAAGGTCAAGAACCCCTCACAATCACCATGATCGGAGCCAGAGACAACCACCAACCTCCGCTCGATGATCCTCGTTGCTCCAAGCCATGTAGGTGGCGGCAACCACCAAGAGTAACAAGCGAATCCCGTAGCGAAAACACGAACACCAAGTGCCTCTAGATGCAAACACTCAAGCAATGCACTCGGATTCACTCCCAATCTCACAAAGATGATGAATCAAGGATGGAGATGAATGGGAGGGCTTTGGCTAAGCTCAATACAAATGGCCAAGAGAGTGAGCTTGACCGACCATGGGGCTTAAATAGAGAGCCCCCATGAATAGAGCCGTTGGCTCTCTATTCTCTGAAAAGTCGAGGCGATCGGATGCGCCGGTCAGATCGACCGGACGCAGGACCCCAGTGTCCGGTTGCGCGATGCACGCCACGTGGCCCCTGCTTCAAATGCTGATCGCCCGATCTCAATGTTCATTGGTACATTTAAGTTTTGACCGGATGCACTACAGTGTAGGACCGGACATAGGACTCCAGCGTCCGGTCACTTCCAGTAAGCTTCCATTCATGATCGAACGTGTCAGTTTGATCATGACTAGACGCAGGACCCCAGTGTTCGGTCACTTCCAGTAAGGTTCCAGAGGTGGGAATTCACGACCGGATGCGTCCGGTCGGTCATGATCGGACGCAGCACCAGCGTTCGGTCCTTTCTCTTCTTCTCTGTGCTGCCACATCAGCGGGACCGAACGCACCCACTCCGTGTCCGGTCATGAAGTGACCCAGCGTCCGGTCGAAGACTAATGCCAGCATCTTCACTGCTTCCACCGATCGGACGCTCCGGTCCAGTTGAGGCCAGCGTCCGGTCCACTCTATGAAACCCTGTCTTTTCTGTACAGGGCGCCGGTAAAGTTTTGAACCCTTGCTCCCAAGTGCTAAACACAAAGTGTATCACCTTTGTGCATGTGTGTTAGCATATTTTCACAAACATTTTCAAGGGTGTTAGCACTCCACTAGGTCCTAAATGCATATACAATGAGTTAGAGCATCTAGTGGCACTTTGATAACCGTATTTCGATACGAGTTTCATCCCTCTTAATAGTACCACTATCGAACCTAAATGTGATCACACTCGCTAAGTGTCTTGATCACCGAAACAAAATGTCTCCTACCACTTATACCTTTGCCTTGCCTTTTATTTTTCTCTTTCTTCTTTTCAAGTCCAAGCACTTGATCATCACCATGGCATCACCATCATTATGTCATGATCCTCATTTGCTTCACCACTTGGAATATGCTACCTATCTCATGACCACTTTGATAAACTAGGTTAGCACTTAGAGTTTCATCAATTCACCAAAACTAAACTAGAGCTTTCAACACGTTAGATTTAAGATCAAGGGGCTACCTCACTTTGCTGAGCAAGAAGTCAAAAGGTAGCATGTGCTTGAATCCTAGGAAAGCTTGCCTAAAGGACTATATGGCCAAGATTTTTCCTTGCTTTCATGGGAGGGGTAGATCAGCTCACCCCTACTAGACAAGGATGGACTAGCTTCCCAAGCGAGGCAAGTGTACCAAATAGAACTAAATGTTTTAATGATTGATTGTAAACTTCAATGACTCGACTCTGATATAATGTTTGTTTAAGTGAGTCAAAAATTTAATCATTTATGCAAGTGCATGTCCAATTAAATACATAAGTTTTGAGAGGAACCAAATTTTAGAGTCACAAAGATCATGAAAAACTAGCATACCCAAAGAAATGAATACACACAAAAGAGGAGGTAAGTCGCAATGTGGGCCTATTTGCTTCAAGGCCTCACATGCAAGGAGAGCACCAAACAGAGATCTCTACTCCAAACACTCATAATCCAACGCTTGCGGGAGCACAGAGAGCCAGACAAGTTTGCTTCTCTTCAAAACAAACATGCTGTGTGTGTGAGATAGAGGGAGGGAATGCACACTTGTAATTAATTTGTAAACTTCCTTTCCTTCGTGTAAAGTTCCTTTTCCTTTAGATGACTAGGTGTCATGCTCGCGCACGATATTGCTGCGGTGGTGCTCCATTTATAGTTGTGGGGCCAAACAGAAACGTCTGAAATTTTTATGTCCTGCCTTTTCTTCTCTACCCCCTTCACTTGTCCTTCTTGTGAGCTTTCTCACCCAACGAATATCTCTACAACAACCATATTTAGTGTGGGCGTGGGAAGATTTGGAGATTGTGGGAACCGGGCATAGTGGGACGTTAAGACAGGGGTGACAGACTCTGTGAATCTTATGCCAAAACCAAAGGGCGAGGGGGTATGGCATAAATGATTTGGAGGCGATGAGTTGGGATCTGAACGAGGTAGCATGGCAAGATTTGGGTGAGGTAGCGAGCCAAGAGCTTGAAGTGGCAAGAACCTTGGATCTCAACAAGGCAGTTGGATGGGATCTCAGAGAGGAAGCAAGCCAAGATCCTAAAGCAGCAATGGTGGCGACGACCTTGGATCTCGACGAGGCATCGATATGGAATCTCAAAGAGGCAACAAGCCATGAGTCCAGAGTGGTAGCGGCGTCCTTGGATCTCAACGGGGCGTCAGAGGGGGATGTGAAAGAGGAAACAAGCCTAGAGACCAAAGCGATATTGATGAGCTTGGATCTTGACAAGGCAGTAGGATGGGACCTACCAAGCTTAAAGCTCAAAGCAATGGTGGTGAAATGGGATCTCAACGGGGCAGCATGTCTAGTGCCCAAAGAGGCGGCGACGAGTTGGGATCTCGGTGAGGCGACATGCCAAGATCTCGAAGCATCGAGGATGAGTTGGGATTTGGACAAGGATGCTGAGTGGAATCTCGACGAGGTACCGGGCTTAGAGCCGAGTTCGGATTTGGAGGAGGATGCTGAGTGGAATCTCAACGAGGTACCAGGCTTAGAGCTGAGTTTAGATTTGGAGGAGGATGTCAAGTGGAATCTCGATGAGGTACCAGGCTTAGAGCCAAGTTCAGATTTGGACAAGGATGCTGAGTGGAATCTCGATGATTTACCAAGCTTAGAGCCGAGTTCGGATTTGGAGGAGGATGCTGAGTGGAATCTCGACGAGGTACCAGGCTTAGAGCCAAGTTCGGATTTGGACGAGGATGCCGAGTGGAATCTCGACGAGGTACCGGGCTTAGAGCCAAGTTCAGATTTGGACGAGGATGCTGAGTGGAATCTCGACAAAGTACCAGGCTTAGAGTCTGAAGAAATGGCGAACCACCAGGAACCAACACGACAGGTCTCTGTGAGTTTTTCCTCTCTCTCTTTTATTTTTCTTTGAGATATCTAACAAAAATTAGAAGTTTTCTTGAAACCCTTTTCTAACCAATTTTGGGGAAAGGTTTTGAAAAACACCATACACTAAAACTATTTTTACAAACAAAGCTTTTGGAAAATATTTGTCAAAGTTTTCAACAAATGTGCTATGGTAAAATCGTTTTGGATTCAAGAAAAGTTTCATATTTGTTTTAGAAAGGTCTTAGAGAAAATTAGAGGACATGTTTCGTAGCAAGCTTTTTTCTAAATGCTGCTTCTTGAAGTGTGAGATACTCATGCTTTCCAATCATAAATATATGGGCTGACATTGCTATAATGGATAAATGGTCAGAAGCTAAAGTCGATGAGGTCATTCCTAATTAGTGATATCATGCTCGCTATCCAAGGGTGCCATATTACACTGAGAACATTAAATTCTTAGGGAGGAACAACCTGCATATTATCGTATAAAACTATATACAACACTACAAAAAATGATTATTGTTCCATAAAAAATTGTGTCTAAAGTTGTTACAAACTAGGGCGTTGCTTCAGCCCGTGAGCGCACGCGCAATCGAGTCCGTCCGCATGTCTTCTCCTCCCCTCTCC
Source organism: Miscanthus lutarioriparius (assembly GCA_904845875.1). Lineage (NCBI taxonomy): Eukaryota > Viridiplantae > Streptophyta > Magnoliopsida > Poales > Poaceae > Miscanthus > Miscanthus lutarioriparius. Next base: position 26,172,065 of record CAJGYO010000003.1, read on the forward strand.
CAGCTCATCCCCTTCTTCCTCCTATGACGCGTGACCCACGCCCCCGCCGCCACCCACCGCCCCACTGCGGCGCGGTAGGCTCTACCACGTCCATGGCGGCCTCTTCCTTTCCCTCCCCCAGCCATCCCGCTGCCGCCATGGCCATGGGTGCCTCCGCCCCGATCTGGTCCGGCCGCCTCTTACGCCGCCAGAACCCTAACGCTACTCTCCCGCCATCCACACCGTCTAGCCGCCCTGCCTCCCCCGAGCCCCTTCTAAGCCCGCCGGAGTTGGGGACACACACGCGCGCGCGCGCGCACACAGAGAAAGAGAGAGAGGAGAGGATGGCTTGCCGAAGTTGGGGGAAAAAAGAGGGTTGGTGGCGGTCGGCCATCGCGCATATGACGGACATGACGAGCGCATCGGATGGCGGAGACGGTGTGCGCCGAGCGACCATATCCTATGGTAGAAGTAAGCATTCCCGTACAAACTATTAAATTTAATGCCAAAACTACTAGATTTTGTGCCAGACCTGTATTTCTATGGAGACATAGCTTCATCCTGTCATGTAATTAATTTTTTTACAAGTAAACAAAACATTCTACATCATCTAACAAATGCCTATTTGGATTGGGGATTTGGATGGCTAACTTTGGTGGGTAAAAGGTTTTTTAAGGAAATACGACACAACACAATGGCTGTAGTCATTGGGGTTAGTAATTTATGGATCTGTCTACGCAACACTTAAGCGTTTTACGCTCTCCTGACAACCGATTTTTTTTGTATCTTCTTCCACCTCCCAACGCACTGTCGCCGCCCACCGCCCCGCCACGGCGACCTCCTCCTTACCCTCCCCCGCCGTCGTCATGGCCATAGCCGCCCGCCCTAACTTCGCCCGATCACCGCCTCCGCCTCGCCGCCATCTCTCTCGCCCTCACCGCCTGGCCTGCCTACCTCCCTAAAAATCTTTTCTAAGTCCGCCGGAGGTGGAGAAGAGAGAGAGTGATGTAGATGAAGAAGAGGAATTGAGTGTTCCATCAGTCCGTGTTGAACAGTATTTTCTCTAATTCATAGTAATTCATCGTACCGGGGCCGTATGTTTATGGGGCTGAGCTTGGGAATGCTACTGGGGCCCGAAATGAAAATAGATTTTGCCGAACCCAGCCCAGTTTCTTCCAGGTCTGATCTGGTCTGGTGGTGGCGAGTGACTGGTGTGACTCGGCGAGGCCTACAGAGCGTGTCACGCCTTCTCCTCCCCCCTCTCATCAGTCATTTCCTCCCCTTCTCATCCGAGCCCTTCTTCCTCCGCCTCCCCTTCACCCCCCATCTCGCCATACACTTCTCCACTCCTCCTCTGATCACCAGCCGCCCCCGCCTCCTTCTCGATCCCCTCCGATCCAATCCGGTACGTGCGTCGATCCATCACCTGATTCCCCCGTCGGGCTGTACCAGATCGGATCAAGGCCTCGTGACCATCTGATCTTACGACTCGGCGCATAGGAATTTTTTTTCGTTGGTTGTTGATTCGTTCAAGCTTCACGATTCTTACAATACCTTTTTCTGAATTTTCCAGGTTTTTTGCTTGATTGGGCGGGTAGCAACCTGGTCAGTCCAATCCGTCTGTGAAGAATTTTTCCGTATTTTCGTTTGCGTCGCATCGTTTCTGCGAAGGATTTCCTGTTCGTTTGGGGGAAATAAGGCAGCGTCCTTGATGCCTACTGTCGCGACCCCGCCGCCGCCATCGGCGGCGCAAGAGAAGGCCGCCAGCCGGAATAAGCGCAAGTACCGTACCGAGCCACCATCCGCCGAGTTGGACCCATTCGGGCTGGAGTACCCACTGACGGCGGACTGCGTGGGATTCGAGTTTATGTCGCCCGAGAAGGCTGCCCTGGCAGCAGCGGCAGCTGCCGCTGAGGGTGTCAGCCTTGACCTCCTCCAGAACTCGTGCGAAAACTGCAAGGATCGCCATCCTACTGCGGAGGAGTTATTGGAGTGCCAGCGATATGTGAATTGGAGTGACCCAAATGAGACGCAGCTGGAGGAGATCCTTCTCAAGAGTCTGGACACCACCTTTGACAATGCTGTGAGTCTGATCACCACAATGGGCTACTCTGAGGCGGCCGCACGGGCTGCTGTTGTGCGGACAGCTGCACAATACAACTGGAGGGAGAGCCTTGGTGGGTTTGGAGAGGCAGCAGTTGAGGTTCTCAAGACGGAAGGGGACATGTTGCCAAGGGAGGGTGCCTCTGTTGAAGACATGAGGAAGATTGAGCAGGCTGTGCTTGGTAGTATGGTTACGTTGGTAAATGAGGCTCAGCCATTCTACACCACAGGCGATGTAATGTTTTGCTTGCTTATGTCGGATATGAACGTGGCAAATGCCTGTGCCATGGACTACAATACTTCTTCCCTCCCAGCTGTGGCTGCTCAAGTTATTGCCCAACCAGTCGTGGGAAACTATGAGCCTGGTTCAGGTTCAAATTTGTCAGTTTCTATTACCAACCCGCAGACTGGCGCACTTTCCATGGAAAACTTACCCCAGTGCCACCTGGCTCTTATGGTGCTGTGAAAGCTGATTCATCAATGGCACCAGCAAGCCTGAATGTATCAAGTAGCAAACCCTCGGTGTCGGGCAAGACTCAGTGTGTGATCCCAAATATTGAGCCAAAAGAACATTCAGAGGACCAACCATTTGTTGCTGCTGCGACACAATCTGTGAAAAATGACAAGCCATCTCCAAGCAAGAGGGGGGGCTCTAAGAGGGACTCCTTGCATCGGCAGAAGTTGACAAGCTTTGATAAAGGTTCCCGAGCATTGGGTTCCAAAGGCTCTCTTAGGTCTGGCAAGCATAGCTCTTGACCAGTGCAGTATTGGAGAGAAAGTGCAGGTCATTTTCAGATTCTACTACTAGCAACTTGAAGGGCTCATCAAGAGTTGCTAAAGGGTTTGCTGCAAGCATATCTGGATCAGAAGTATCAGTTGACCTTTCCTTTACTGGTACCCTTTCCCCTTCTCCATCATTTGATGCCAAGGATGTTAGTAACTCAAACCCAGCACCTGCTGCTAGCACAGATCTTTCATTGTCATTGCCCTCCTCAAGTGATAGTTTGAATCATGATTCCAATACTGAGGGAGTGGACTCTAGTAGCAAAATTAATTTTTCATATGATGAAGAACAGAAGGTCTGGATCCCACATGATAAAAAGGATGCAATTGTCTTGATCCTTGTCCAGAGGCAGAAAGATCTGCAAGCACATATGCATGACTGGACAGACTGGGCTCAGCAGAAAGTGATGCAGGTTGCACACCGACTTGCAAAGGAGAAGGATGAACTTCAGTCACTTAGGAAAGAGAAGGAAGAGGCAGACCGCCTGCAAGAAGAGAGACACCATTTGGAAGAGAGTACTCGGAAAAAGCTTCTAGAGATGGAGTCTGCAATTTCTAGGGCAAATGCTCAGCTGGAGAAGGCAGAAGCATCTGCTCGCAGACGTGAGGCTGAGAATGCACAACTCATGTTACAGATGGAAGCTGCAAAGCGACATGCAGCAGAGTCAGCAACAAATATTTCAGAGCTTTTAAAGAAGGATGAGAACAGTCGTAAAAGGTCTCAGCGTTGGGAATCTGACAGAGCCCTGTTACAAGAGGACCTTGCAGCACAAAAGAGCAAGTTATCTCGGGTTCAAGAACAGCTTCAACATGCTAAAGAGCTAAAGGATCAAGTGCAGGTACTAACTGTTCTATTTTTACCTCGTTGTAAGTTGTAACCTTATTTTAATTGGATTGGAAACTAAAATAGCACTCCCCCCGTTCCAAATTATAAGTCGCTTTGACTTTTTTGGTTCATTCATTTTGCTATGTATCTAGACATTATTATATCTAGATGCATAGCAAAATGGATGTACCAAAAAAGTCAAAGCGACTTATAATTTGGAACGGATGGATATAATCATATGACCTATGCTCATTTTTTTTATTCATGTGGTTCATCGAAATTTCTTTACTGCTATTGTACTTGACTCTATTAGGCTGCGTGCATGAATAGAATAGCTGGGCCAGTTCTTTCTCTTAGAAATACTAAATTTAATAAATATGATGTAAGGTATCACTGAGAAACTTGTAAGTTATATTAAAATATCTCACTATTTGTTGTGTGATGTGATTCTACTTTTTACCAACACTCCACTATATTCCGTAATAGATAATGATGTTTTTTTGGCTTGTTTATAGCATGTACACGTTGTGATTGTGTTAGTAAGGTTTCATTTCACACCTTTTTTTTTGTGTGTGTTCTCACAACTGAAGGGATTGGGGCTGTTGAGAAGCTTACGGAATAAATGGTAGATAACTGGCTGTCCTAGCTATGACTGCTCTAAGCATACTTAGTATTTCATGAGTAAGCTGCAAACTTTTGTATGCAGAAGTTTCTGGAAGAAGTTCAGAGCTTTATATGGCATTTGCACTTAATTACTAGCTACTTGTCAACTGTTTACAGCATTAGATAAAGTTGAGACAATATTGCTTGTTTTACTATTTGTATATGATGTCTGGTAAATTTCATAGTTTAAACAGATGAAACTACGCCATTGTCTCCATTCCATAGCACCTCTATGGTTTCTCTGACCATTTGTCGAGTTTGGCATGTACTGAAAACCTTCCTTATATCTCGTATCTTTCAGATGTTGGGATGGAAATTACGAAGATACAGAAAATAACTTAGTACTTTTTTTAGATTAGCAAGGCAGTGAATAATAGTAGAGAAGCTGGCTTAGCGCAGACTTGCTAGTAAACCTGGCTTGAGGTGTTCTATACCATCCTTTTACAAGGTTCATTAATGACCAAGATTGTTATTCCTTCTAGAGACTTTAAAAAGACAGGACATGTGTGCCGATTGTGCTTCATGGATCTTTCTTTTTAAATTCAATTCGAATTGATTGTGCTTGCCATGTTGAGTTGAGCAATGAGCCGATGATTAATCCTGTTTATACCACTTGTATAAAGTCTTGTTAGTGTTATAAGGTTGCTACTTGCTATATCTACTTAGTTCGGTTTAATTCGATTCCCTCAACCTCACCTATTTACTTTATAACCTGCCTTCACTATATATCATCACATATTCACATCTTTGTTCTTCTCTATGATTTCGAATACTTGCAGGCAAGGTGGAAACAAGAGGAGGCTGGAAAGGTTGAGGCAATTGCCCTTGTAACCTCAGAGAGGAAAGAGAGGGAGCAAATTGAGACCTCCATGAGGTCAGAAGAGAATTTGCTGCATCTTAAAGCAGCGAATGACGCACAAAGATACAAGAGTGAGATCCGTGCTCTTGAGCAGCATATTGCACAACTGAAGGTGTCCTTGGACTCTTCAAAGGTTGCTGCCCCCAAGTGGGGAACTGACAATAAGACCTATGCATTGCATCTTTCTGAAGGGAGGAAGAACAGCAATGCCCCAATTTTGTCCAACATAGCAGTACCCCAAGATCTTGATTTTGATGATATACAGCGCGACCGGGAGTGTGTCATGTGCTTGAGTGAGGAGATGTCCGTGGTGTTCCTCCCTTGTGCCCACCAGGTCGTCTGTGCCAAATGCAGCGACCTCCATGAGAAGCAAGGGATGAAGGAATGCCCGTCATGCCGGACCCCCATCCAGCGCAGGGTGTGCGCCCGCCCCGCCGGTTCCTAGATTTCACATATACCATTTGGATTTTACTTTTTTGTTTCACCTTGATTGCTCAGCTTGAGTTGATGGAAGATTGGAGAGAATAATAATGAGGGGTGAGTGGTGAAACTTTGACAATAATACATCGTTAAACATCAAACAAGGCCCAGTGGACAGTGGGTACTGGTTGGGTTTGTTGTATGGATATACCGGCCGCTTCTGAATGCTTTGGTTTTGCTGCACTCTGGTTCTAAGTCCTGTACTTTTTGGTAAAAATGCCGGTTTGTGTGATGCTTGGCAGGAAATCTGTTGATCGATGTTGTTATGCCCTGTTGTGCATTCATCTCTAGCTATTGAAGTCCTAAATGAAGTGAGCTTCACTTGTCTCCTTAAGCAGGTCTCTGGATATCAGTTCTCACGGTGGCTCACTCGTCTCCTTAACCAGGTCTCTAGATGTCAGTTCTCACGGTGGCATGGTGCCCGGGAGTTCCAGTTCTATGATGCGAGAGTGGTCTGATTGCAAGCAGTGTAGGCGAAATTTAGACAGAACCTTGTGAAAATACCTTAAAAATGGGACTTGTTTAACATTGGAGTTCGTAGTATGTATAAATAGGTCACGAAAATACAAACTGGGACTGATCTAACATTTGGTGGTGGTGGTGGTGGTGGGGGGGGCAGGGTGGTGAATGTTGCTTAAATTTAGGGTGAATAGTTAAAAATGAAAACTATAAATCTCTTGTGCGTTGGATGTGTATTTGTGGACACTTCTTGCGAGTTCACTGTAGGTGTTTACAGTTTGTTCATAAGGACCACTCAAAGTCACCTATGTGAAACAACTTGTGAAATTAACGTCGATGCCATGTTTAGAGTTGGGCATGTTTGTTAGGGCAGTTCTAACTTAAAAAGAGAACCGTTTCTATAGAGTTAAATGATAAGACGGCTAAACAAAAAAACTGATGTGGCAATCCAATTACTCTGCCAAGATTTAATATAAGTCCTCCTTCCTTTCGCAAAAAAGAGAAAAACTAGTAGAAACGGGTTTTCAACTGAAAAACAAAGGTGACTTAGGCGTCCAAGATGGTGGAAACGATACTTTTCATGTCGGAAGGAAACAAGCCGTTTCTTGTTAGGTGGGTCCCGCAATGGGAGTGCTGCGCCTATACGGCGTTGCTTGCCAATGTGCCGTCACGCTCAGACCGCATGCGCTGTCCTGCCATTAGTGCTAGATAGAACTAGAGGGAAAAAATTAGTGACAAAAATTAATAACGGATTCACGTGAAGAAATTATGTCCTAAAGTTTTTATGAATGATCTACTATAGATGTGAGCATCTATGGAAACTACTATAGTTAAGGTTAGGATTACCTCTAGTGTCATTGTGATGATAGACTCTGAGCAGGGGTAGCGGTTTACAACCTTTGCGTTCAACCCCCACCCCCACACACCACCCACTAATATTTGAATATTTGCACATTACCTAATCTACTTGACATTATTTGATCATACAAGGCGACTAAGACCCTATGAGAGCTTTGGTGATCAAAGTGATATGCTTGAAACATGGTGACGAGTATATGCAGAGTAACTATTATGGCAACGAGTATGGTGACATGTTTGACTATACTTACGTGGTGTATTTTATACAGGTATCGTGCACCGACAAGCTTACCGTGTAAATTGCTATATCACATCCTCTTTAGGGTGAATTTAAAAAATAAAAATTTCTTAGAGAAGTTATTTTCCTTCATCTTGAGTTTTGTTGCATCCAACCTTCCACGGTTACCACCCCATGAAGGAGGGGCTTGAGACTCAGGATGAGAATTCTACTTATGGGTGTGGATAACCACGAATATTACATTCGATAGGTGTAGTTGTGGGTGTGGATAACCACAGATATTATATTGGAAACTCTAAGTGATGGCCCATCGCACTTCTACGCGAGTGCGCGGCCTGGCCTGCCTGACGCCCATGCGGCCCGGCCCGCCAAGTGCATGCGTGCGTATACCGTTTTGATAGTGTTTGCATGATTCACGCCATGCGACCGGCCCGTCGCCCAGTGCATAAGGATGAAAACGAAAGGAAATGGACGGAAAATACCTCTATCGTTTCCGTTTTCATATTTTTTTAATGGAAACGGGAGCGGGAGCAGGACAGCTGGGAGCGGAAACGGTAGTGGAATAAACGGTAATATGAAAACGGGTAAATACGATCAGAAAATCAAACGGTAGCCGGGAACTTAAGCCGGGATTACATATCACGTATGATAACCAAGATACAAAAGTAGAATAAGTAAACGAATAATAAATCTCACATGATTAGTAAAGGTGAATAAGCTAAACTGCTCAGCTTGGCTACTTCCTGCTGCTACGCTCGGTAACGCTCCCAAGTCCCGAGTCCTGACCGCCTGTGCACACATGCATCTAAGAGGAATAGTGACACTACACTGCATGCACACATGTCCTGAGGCTACTTCTTGCTGCTACACTGCATCTACATGCACACATGCTGCCATACCCAGAGCCAAGAAACAGCGACGCAGGATCCAGCCGAGGATTTGGGAGGCGGGAGGCCGCGAACGCCAACCGAGAAGAACCAGGGAGGCCAGCTGATAAGGCGCATAGTGATGGGCTTATCCCGGTTACGACCAAAACGGGATGAATACGGGATTATCCCGGTAAAATACGGTATACCGTAAATACAGACGGACAAGCACTCAACCATTTTTTATTCCGGTCCCAGTGCATTCCGTCTCGTTTCCGGTCCTGTTTCCATATTTTCCCGAAAAAACGAAAACGGACGGTATAAAACGGTATACGGTTGCGGACGGAACATGATTCATCCCGTCCGTTTTCATCCCCGTCCGTTTTCATCCTTACCGGTGCATGTGAGTGTAGACCATGAGACAGTGTTTGGCTGTAGCTCCTCATGAGAGATGGAGGTAGGCTGCTCTATACATTTTTGTTTTGCTTTCTTTCTTTTAAAAATACAATAACTTTCTTATACTTAGTCCATTGTTAGTTTTATATGCACCATTGTATTTCTTATGACGAGATCTATAAAACTAGACCCATGATGCCTATATTTTAAAATATATTCTTTTATACTTATGTTGTATATATAGTAGCTACTTATATATTTGATAGATTATGGTAATCAAAATAAGTGGCCACTTGCTAAAAAATAACTTACCGCATACTCAAAATTACATTTGACAGAAGCACATAATTTTAAACGAATTTGCGGAATAGATTAGTATTGTTGAGGCCTCGGGTTGATATTTTTTTGTGTTTTCTTGCCGATCCAAGTATTATGATAAGTATTTACGTATTTTGCGGAATGTTTTTTCTTTAGTTTTCATTTTTCTATTTGTCAATTTTAGTTTAATTTTCTAGTTGTCGATTTTTGTTTCAGTCATATGTTTCAGTTTTTTGTTTTTTATTATGTCTACTTTAGTTTTGAGTTTGTATTTGTCATTAACCGTTCAATTTTCTAGTTGTCAATTTTAGTTTCATTTTCTAGTAATTTCAGTTTTAGTTTTAGTTTTTATTGTGTTTTCTTTATTTTTTTTCTATTTATCAATTTAAGTTTTATTTCTGATTGTCAATTTATGTTTCAGTCTTATGTTTTAGTTTTTTGTTTTTTATGTGTCTACTTTAGTTTTTAGTTTCTATTTGTCAATTTCAGTTTTATTTTTTGGTTGTCAATTTCAGTTTTCGGTAATTTCAGTTTGTGTAATATGTTTCAGTTTTTTGTTTTTCATTGTGTTTACTTTAATTTTCATTATTTTAATTTTCAATTTCAGTATAATTTTCTGATTGTCAATTTGAGTTTCAGTGTTATGCTTTAGTTATTTGTTTTTTATTGTGTCTACTTTAGTTTTTAGTTTCTATTTGTACTATTGAGCCACTTGTGATGAGATCTATGAAATAAGACTATGATGCACGTGTTTCAAAATAGTTTGTATGTACTGACAACTTATGTTATATATGTAATAGCTATTTATGTATTAAGCATGTAGCAACCTATATATTAACCTTCCAATAAATTATATATACTAGCAAACGTGTAGCAAGTTATTTTTCATTTTTCAATATTTTTTTTACTTATTTGTATTATTGAGCCACTTGTGATGAGATCTATGAAATAAGACCATGATACATGTGTTTCAAAATAGTTTGTATGTACTGGCAACTTATGTTATATATGTAATAGTTATTTATATATTCAACGTGTAGCAACCTATATATTAACCTTCCAACAAATTATATATACTTGCAAATTGTAGCAACTTATGTATTAAGCATGTAGCAACTTATTTGTCAATTTCATTTTTCATTATTTGTTCTCACTTTTAGTTCTAGTTTATTGTAATGTTTTGTATAATAACTTGCTCTCGTAGTTAACAGCTTATGCAATGCTTGTTTTAATAATTTGCCCCTCCATTGCAGCTTGTCCTATTTTGAGACACTATTCTCATTAGGGGTTATATTTATGTAAATACTATTATAATAATTTTATTATATTTCCGTGATAACAACTTTAGTATATTTTTTAGTAACAACTTTAGTATTACATGGTAGTAACCTCTTTGATAAATCTCTTAACACATATTTACACATAAATTACTCCTAAAATAATTTTTTAAACATAAGCAAGTGGGGTCTAGTTTTGTTCGTCTCGTCACGTAGAATACATCGGTATAGACAGAATTAAAAACGAATACACCGTTTAAAATCTATAGCAATTCAAAGCAAATATGGAGTAGTATTTTGTTTTCTTGGTTTGCGCGTTGCCTCGACCACATGCAGGCAACGGCGGCAATAGGCTTCTCGGGGCACAACCGCATCGATTTTTTAGCCTTTTTTTGAATTTTTTTCACAAATATGTCTCTAGAGGTATGATTTTAAAATCTGGACCCTTAGCTCGGCGCCATCGTTACTAGCGTCGAGCTTACACTTCTTAGTGCCACCGTTGCTGGCGCCGAAGTCTTGGGCTCGATGCAGACGTGGCGGTGACTTGGCAGGCAGCTCGGCGCCGTAGATCCTGGCGCCGAGCTTGGCGCTGTAGATCTTGGCGCCGAGCTTGGCGCCACTTTCTATGGCGCCGAGGTGGTCTTTTCATCCGGCCCCAACCTTTCTGCCCGAACCTTCTTCCTCTTCTTTCTCCTCCCTCTCGGGTTTTTTCTCTCCCCACTTTGCCCTACCTCATGAATCGGCATATTGGACCTTGGAAACTCTGATTTGATCCGTAGATCTTCGAGAGCAAGGTATCCTCGCTCCCCTCCTATTTTTTTTGCATCGATTCGGTATATATTACTCAGATTTTTCAACCTAAGAATCGTCATGACTTAGGGTTTCATGTAATTTTTAATATTTGTATTATACAACCGTAGGATGCCAAGGCGTGAAAAAGTTAGCAAATCAAGATAACCTCAGCGCATGTTGTTATGTTATGGGTTCATTGTTGTGTATCAAATAGAAAACCCTAGGTTTAGGGTTTAATGTTAATTGCTTTCGGTTCTTAGAACGAATTTAGTTGAATTGTAGTTATGGCCGAAATACCAGAAATGCCTTCGACTCATTGCCTCTGCCTAGTAGTGTTCCAGTGCCTATGTGTTTTTGCGGTGATCCTTTCAAGGTAGCCAACTCCGATGAAGAGGACACGTATAGGCAGAAGTATTGGATGTGTTCCAATTTTACGTTTGAGCCTACACTTCGTCAGCGTCACATTAACAAGATGGTGAGGAATTGATGTTTGTGTCATATGACATCTTGCATGATTTTTTTGTTTCGTAACAATTGTATTTTTTGTAGACCCCTCCATCGCTCTGTGATTTTGAGCAGTGGATCGACACTGAGATCAAGCCTAAAGACAAGGAATAGATGCAGAACTATTACGGTGGGGAGGTAGAGGACAAGGAGATGATGGAGAAGAGACACGGAGAGGAGGCTTCAAAAAAGGAGCACAAGGAAGAGGAGGAAAGGAGGCGTGTTGCTGCATACAGGGAGGAGAGAGAGAAGAAGCTTAAGCATGCACACCGAGCGAAAGAAGCGATGTAGGAGAATCCCGATGCCCTAAGGAAGGAAAAGTGGCCTCGTTGCACTCAGTAGTTTCCATGACTTGCTAGTTCTATGGTTTATTCATGAACAATGTTGTCTACTGTCGGCACGTACTTCTAGTATTATTGTGTTGTTTAATGTGGCATAGTATTGGACTTTTCATTATGTAGTTGTTTTCATTATTTGTGGTCATAATATTCAGTATAATATTACGGACGTAGTGAAATGTGATCACGTGCTATAAACAAAACCTAACAAAGTAGGGCATTATATAATTCAACACACAAAACACATAAAATGGCATGTGAGAACATGTACCGAACTAGGGTACAGAGTTCCTTCGACTAAACCTAACATGCCTTAGGTAATTAAACCAAGCTACAAACACATGGATGTGCCATGTGAATAAGATAGGGTCATCCTAGTAGTGTGGCCACATAGCAAATTGTGTTGCACCTTCTCCATAGTAGGCTCCCATTGTTGGTGGTGGTGGTGGCGGGGGTGACGGCGGAGGCCCCTTGTTCTTGTGGTTTGGGCAGGTGCAATATGGATCATTGTAGAGTGCCTCCTGTGAATAGGCACCATTGTTGTTGCCGTCCTGTTCGTCGTCCTTGTAACCGCTACTAACTTTCCTTTCTAGATTGAAGATACGGTCTTGCAGGTAGTAGATGTACTCCGCATGTGGATAAATAGGTCAAGAATCGACTCACCTAGTGAACCCATAGTTTTCTTCGGACAAGGAAGACTGCAATAAGTATGTCATGTAAGTTGTATAGAAGAGGAACATATTGAAGAAACAAATAGTAATAGCAATTACCCATGCTCGCAGGCATTTGAAGAAACGACGACCTCCATCTATTCTCTCGGTGAACATCTGCACTAGGCAATCCTCACCATGCATGCATTTTGGCCACTCTTCTTTTCGTTCATCGTATCCTCTCAGTTGTGCCTCTTTAGTGAAATCACTTTTGCTCTCAACTGGGAACCTCTCATAAAGAGCTCCCTCAAAGAAATCAGGACCAAGAGAACCCTCCCATATAATGGTAGTTCCCTTCCCCTTTCCTTTCCCTTTGGACGACCCTCCAGACATTGGTACTGCAACGAAAGAAAATACTGAGGAGTGCTCTTCTTCCTTGTTGTGTGTGTTAATGAGAGGGAGTGAGAGGTTATTTATAGGCTGAAAGGAGGAATGGAGGCCTCTCAATGTGCCATGTCAGCGATCCGTGTGCCTCTTCACCTCAACCCTTGGATCAAACAGTCATAAGATGGATGGTGGAGATGAAGTGGAGTTGTGCTTCCTTGCATGCCTTCCTATCTTGAGCAAACCGCCATTCCTCTATACAATTCTTCCAGAACACACATGCCACGGACGTTGGAGAGGCGGTAAGAAGCACCTGATCAAGGTTGGGGCCAAGGCAAACCTGTAGGGGGGCGGGCAACCCTAGGAGTCGGTCGACCCTTGGAGACACCATCCTATAGGTGTACTATGTAAGTGAAGTGATAAATCGCTGCTATCATCGTACTCCTCGTCCTTGTAACTGAAAAGTCTATTTTCATTGTCTGAAAAGCCTAGATTCATTTGCTGTTACTGAAAAGCCTAGATGCTATAGGTGTACTATGTAAGTGAAGTGATAAATCGCTGTTGTCACCGTACTCCTCGTCCTTGTAACTGAAAAGTCTATTTTTATTGTCGGAAAAGCCTAGATTCATTCACTGTTACTGAAAAGCCTAGATTTATCTGCAAAGCGTTTGTACGATACGATTGGACTATACATGTTCTAATGAATTTATATTTAATCTGTGTACTATATTTGTTCCTTTTTAGCAGTGTAGTATAATTAATGATTCATGAAAAAAATCGTAAGAGTTTCCCTTGTTTCAGGAGCATCCACAGTTTCAAACAGAGACATCATTATATAATCCAAACATTTAATCTTCCAAAGAGCACAATAAAACCACATCAAACATCACAATCAACATAACTTGTCATGCATAGTCCAAATAGTCCATAATGTCTATATGGTCCCTAATAGTTATAGGAAAGTAACTACAAAATCCATAATAGTACATAATAACATCTACCACAAACCCTCACTGCCTCCTAGTCTTACCCTTACCCTTGTGACCAAGAGCGCTGGTACCTGGAGTGTAAGGGTCAGGTGGACGGCGTCGCCTAGTGCCTAGAGGCTGTGTAGGCTGAGTCGAGGGAGCGTCCTAGAGCTAAGAGGGGCCAAGCTCCTCGTGCCTCTGGTCCACGTCGTCGTCATCCTCATCCTCGTCCTCGTCCCCTGTAGGTTCATGGCTAAAGGAACCTAAGCCTCCTCTGCCTACGGAAGGAACGTACATGTCTTGTGTCGTGTCTGTCCTACAACCACAATGAGCAGCCGCACGGCATAGCCGACATGACAGCCTCTGTTGTACAAAATTATGTTAACTGAAAGAATCTAATGTATTAATAATATGTTTGAAAGAATATTGTAAATCTTACGTCTAGGAAGCTACGCGTGTCGTCGTCCCTGACTCTCGAACAAAAGCGCTCAATGTCTTCAACAGAGCATTTGAGGGTATTGCCCTGCAACAAAGTTCTTAGTAATAATACTTATGAACAGATAGCAACATGTTTTGTTTTCTTTTGTACAAGAATCTAACGTATTATAAGGATGCTATGGCTCGAAGATGGCACTAACTAAAATAGATACCTCTAACACATAATGTATTGGTATGCAACTTAACATAGAAAAATAAGGCAATTGACTTACCACTCTGTCCAAGATTGGTCCTGCCTCCACCTGCCTTCCTACACGAGTAGATTGGTCGTACGTCGTGTCTTCATCGTCGGAGGACTCGATGTTGGCGTAGTCATCTTCTGTCCACTGTAGCCTCAGCCTGCAACGTGTCGCACGTTGGTACCAAGCTTGGTACCACCTAAACTCATGGTTCGTGTGTGGCTCGTTGTTCTTGTCCACGTTGTCGTGCATCTGCTCCCATTGCTCAATGTAGTACTGGTGGTGCTTCTCCCAGTCAAAAATCTTTCTGTTCTTCTGATGATCCAACCTGCACGTATGTCATCATTACTTGAATCCATGTACATGTCACCATATGAATGGAAATGGACCATCACGAGACATTTGAAATAGCAAAACACTTACTTGTGTAAGTCAATGCCAGTTGAGAATGAAGCCATTGGCCAAAGCTGTCTCACTCCAAATTGGCGTGCAACTCTATCTGACAATTGGAATTCGATAGCATAGAAACAGATTAGAGGGCACCTCATCCTATAGAAGTCGTCGTCGCACCCACGCATGTTGCTCAAATGAAAAGGAAGTGCCCCCTCTCCATCGTATGGCTCCCACGACACCTGCAACATGTCCAAACAAGATGTTAGATGGTATACTAAACCATTTTAAACCAGCATGGGAAATAAAATTTACTTACACTAGACGTCGTGAACGTGTCTAGCTTGTTCGTGTACTCAATGTATGTCCACTGTAACCTCGCATGCGGAACCCTAACATGATCCCAAAGGTATGCCCACGTTGGCTGCCGACATGGAGGCTGACCTGGGAACCACTCACGATGAGCCAGAACCTCAGGACGGCCAACTGGTAGATGACCCTACATCCACAACTAGAGCAGGTACACGCATCCACCAAGTGACGCTGTGGATGAAGTCCGACGACACCCCTCACAAAGCTGGTGATAAAGAAAACCCAAGACTACAGAGCCCCAGCTGTACTGACCCGCCTGGTCCTAGTCACTGAGGCAGTGGACCCACATCCACGACGCAGTGTCACCCGTGGCATGGGGGAAGATCCACGGCCTGTAGTAGTACCCAACTGTCTCCTCATCTGTCTCCTCAGGGCACTGTGCGAACTCTTACCGGAGCCAAGAGACTAGAACTCTAGAAGTGCGAGCCCCTTGCTCGCCAACCTCATGCCCAAGGAAGGCCTGCAACCACCTCTTTAATGTAGGGAGGTCCTTGAATACCCTCCCATTCTCAATTACCATGTTAGGGCCAGTCTTAGGAGCTTCTAGGAGCTCATCATCACGTCCTTCTGCACACGCCTGATCGGAATGAGCAAGATCGCTTAACTCGTGAACTCTTGGATCACGGCGACCGGGAAAGATACACCTCAGCATCTCAACATCACTCTCTGTTAGCTCTCCAATAGGACGATCATCATCAGAATCAAGAGCCCTTGCCATCTCATATGGCTCTAAATCATTCATAATTTCAACACTATTGGAGCCACAGAATCCATCTCCATAGAGCACTTGCGTAGCAACAGTGGGCACATCCACATTGTCAGGAATGTCTACTACAACATAAGTAGAAAAATGAGGAAAGAATAAAAAATTGGATGTAAGGAATGGGGTAAGCCCATAAGAACCATGCAGATAAGACACTTACTCGGATGATTCTGTGTCAAAGGGATCTCATGAGGAGGATCTTCCACAACATCATGAGTCTGACAAGCATCTCCAACTAGTATATTGGGGGTAGATTGAGCATCGAGAACCGTAGGTGCAACCTCCACATCCATATCCGGTTCTAGGACGGGAGGGTCGAAGTGTGCCTGCTGACCCATTGGTGGGGAAAACCCATGAGGGATGGGATCAACTAACACCCGACGCACAACCACATCCAAACTTTGCAACTGGCACTTCATAGCTGATATAACATAGTTCTTCCACTGGTCTACACATCCAATTGGGATCATCTTCCTAAGGATGTTGGGAGGAGAACTTAGGTGAAGTACACCCTCCACTGCGATGCCATCATCATCATCAGCTCCATGCCAATGTAGCTTCTCCCGAGCCCTTGCAACCAACTCACTAAACGATGGCTTCTCATTGGCGGCCACTGCCAGATTAGCGCTTGGAGTCTTGAAGACGTCGTGGCCGTCAACGAGGAGAAATTCTTTGTCGAGGTTGCGGTGGAGCGGGAGCGACCTTCCCTATGAATCAAGCTGATTATAATGAGCAGCCTCGGCCCTTGCAATGGCCGCCTCATTTTCTCGGCGCTGGGTGTGGTTGATGTTCTGGTTCTCACGAGCGACATGTTCCTCCTCGGTTTCGCTGTTTCGAGGAGGGCTGTCGACGCTGACGTTGAAGATCGTGCCACCCCAGAAGGGTGGGAGAAGGAGTTGCTCGGTGAAGGTTTCGACGAGGGTCTCCGTAGAGCCCTGAGACTCGGAGCCCAGATTTTCCTTTGGGATAGTCTGGAGGGACGCTCTGGGGCACCGGCCTATATGTAACATGTTGACGGCTGGAGGAAACTAGACGGCGATCTGGTCGGCGAGTGGGTGGGCGCATCCCACCTGGTTGGCGAATTTGCCCCGCAGGGCGCCTTGGTAAGTGGCGGCGATGTTGGTGAGCCCGAAGGGCAGAGCTGCAACTCCTAGAGTTTTTCGAGCAGCCTCCAATAGATTTGGATCGGAGGGTGGTCAGCACTGAACCAAAGTGTCCAGAACCAATTCGGCGATGGAGAGACAATCGGCGAGCTTCAGACCGACCCGATCGATGGATTCGATCAGATCGTCGTTGTTGATCTGCCCTCTGGTAGCGAGGAAGTGGGGGGGGTGAGTTGTTGATGAAGGAGACCTCAGAAGCGGTTCCGAGATTGGATCTGCAGTCATAGGTGCGGGGATGATTGGAGAAGAATCGATCTACACCAGCTCAAGGAGCTCTCCGACTCTGTCAGCGTTGATGATCCATGATATCGATCCAACCGTGAAGATCTGGCCGGGCTATGGGAGGGACGAAGAGCCTGCGGAAAAAGCTATCTTGTCCGACAAGGAAACAGCACGCAAACCCCTACCAGGTGTGCCAACTGTCGATAGAATATCATCGGCAGTCCTCCGAGGGGTATCCCACGAAGGTAGATTGATCGGTAGAGGAGCATGAGATCAAGAACAAGAAGACAACAGAGACACACGAGTTAGATAGGTTCAGGCCGTCAATATGACGTAGTACCCTACTCCTGTGGTCTATTGGTTTGTATTAGCTATCGTATGATATTGCATGTGTTTGGAGGGGGTCCCTGCCCGCCTTATATAGTCCGAGGAGCAGGGTTACAAGTCGGTTAGATCTATGAGATAACCGAAAAGTAATAACTGATTACAGGAATCTTGGGATCATACATATCCTAACAGATCTCATAGTATCTTCAGGATATCTTCCAGATGTCTTGTGGGAGCCGCCGAGCAGAGTCGTGCCCCGCAAGGCATCATCTTGTGAGTTGGGCCACCCCTGGGGGCGCAACCCATGTGGTCTGTCGTGGGTATCTAGGGTCGTACCCCCCATAGCTAGTCCCCGAGCGCCTTGTACCCGTTGTGCAACGCTGTTTTGCGCTTGTCCGAGCAGTTGCGAATAAAGCCGAGTAGTAAAACTCATGATCCGACCACCGTGATGAGTTGTCGAGCAGTTGTGAGCAGTTGCCGAGCAGCGCGGACCACAGCCGAGCAGTATGATCAAAATGCGGCTTGCCATAAGGGTGTAAGGAGCTCAAGTTCAGAATCGAAAATTTTCTCGCAGTGGACCAAGTGTGCCCACTTAGAATCCGACCACGAGAGTAGGAGATAATCGTCTTCAGCCTCAAGGGGCTCGGAGTCTTCCAGAAAAAAGCCAGCACATTCACCGTGATGTGAAGTGTGCCCCATTTCAACTTTTGTTAGGCATATCTCGGAATCCTCCCCCATTTCAACTTATTTCGTTACCTATTCTGGCTGAAAAAGAGAGGCGGAGGTGGTTCCAAAGTGGTCGGCGGGGTGTACCTTCAGTTGCGGGATGGGGTGGCGGGCGAATACCTTACTGTGCCACTGAACACATCATTGAAAGGGTGGAACGCTAGGTGGTTCTATATGAAACAGAGCCACCCAGCCGTCCGCTTTGACGCAGACCACATCCTGGAGAGCCAGAGGAGCTGGTCGGAGGCGCCGAACAGCGCTGACATGGAGCAAGTGAAGGAGCTTCTTGCCTTAATAAAAGGCGTGAGAACCAACGGTGGATTGGTAGCGGCAAGCTTTATAGTACGCCGTGTGTAGCCCTATAAGGAGAGGGCGCATCCAGCCTTCGAGTTTAAGGGGGAGACCGACGATACCCGAGAGAGGTCAGAGATGCTGTCGAGGAACGTTTGTGAAGAGCAGGCTGCAGAGCTATTCGCTCTGTTTTCCTCGTTCAACATGTCAGGGTATACGAAGCCCTTCAACTGCAAAAATCTACCTCCTCAGGTAAATATCTCAGTTGTGTATTCCTGATGCTTTTATCCTTCTTCATTGCCGAGCAGTGGACTGATTTACTTATGCGAAGATCCACTCACAGGATAGGGCGGTGTACTTTTCAAGTGTGCCGAAGGGCAATTGGCCACCAGCTGTGGATGCACGACCACTGACACAACCTGAAGGAAGTGCCATCGGTGTCTCGTCAGATTTTGGAGGTACGGATGTTGGTCGGACGGAGAGTTCTCCCCCGGTGTTGGAGAAACCCCGGGGGAAGAGGGCAGCAGCTGATGAGCTAGCCCAGAAGAGGAGGAAGACAGCTACTGCTGCTCCCATCAAACCGGGCGGCATCTCGATTGGCGATGATCAGACCACTCGAACTCAAAGGACCGCCGGGTTCGACTGGTCTGATGACGATGAAGCTCCGATGGACCCTCCACCGAGCACGAAGGAGCCTCCGCGTAGCACTCCCATGAGAATTCAATCAAGGGGAGGCTAAGAAGTCCCTGAGCCACAGACAAAGGAAGTCCCCAAGCAGCGGGCGAGGGAAGTTCCCACACAACAGACGACAGGAGTCCCTGCGGGGCAAGCGACGGGAGTCCCCGAGCAACAGGCAGAGAGGGCCCCAGAGCGGTAGTCAGAACAGAGGTTGACTGTGGAGGAGCCGAGACCTCCCCCGTAGAGCACGGGAGTTGACCCCGCGGTAGTGCCTGGGGGCTCAGGTAGGCACCACCGGTTCAAGAAATTGAGCCGGCGGACCAAACCGTAAGTATCATTGTCTTGAAGTTACTTTGTTGTAGTTTCTTAACTTTTGTGGTAACTGACGAGCTGACTTGATGCAGAGCAAGTCATACGACGGATCCAGCCCTGCCCATCCAGGCTGACGAGCAGCCAAAGGCTGGCTCCGAGATGGAGGGGACGCTGGTGGACCCCATCCTGGAGTCCCCAGGTGCTCGCCAGCACGCGAGGGAGCCAATTGCCGCCGTTGGCGGGCTTGGCGGCGATGAGCAGCTATCGTTGACGACGGACGTGCCGACGATAGCACCCTCGGCAACAGCGGGCGCCGCCGAGTCCTTAGGAGTAGAAGTTGTAGTTACCAACGTCGCACCGGAATCTGGAACGGAGAATCTTATGGTGCCCAAGGAGCAGACGATGCTCCCGAGGTGTTGGGGGGCATGGTCGGACCCGCTATCCAGCCACCGAGCCCCCAGGTGGTGCCTCCGACTGTAGCAGAGGAGGACGAGGTGGAGGAGATCGAGCGTGAGGAACCTCGACCCCAAGCTATCCAAATCCTTCGAAAACATGGTGATGACATAGTAATTTTTGAAGAGGAGGACACCACCAGGGAGTTCAGAAGACTGGAGACCGCCCTTGCCGGGGTGACGAAGTAGATCAAGGTTAGTGCCGCATCTGGAATGATCCTCTTTGATGTTGGTAATTGGATTTTGACATTGTCATTGTGCATTTGCAGGAGATAACTCAGACTGCCGAGCAGCGCTGCCAGATGATAAAGAGGATGGAGCCCCTCGCCGAGGAAAACAAAAAACTCAAAGAGGCGGTGAACGCCTTGGAGAGAAACATCTAGAGGGCCCGGCGCGAATGAGACCTTGCAGAGTCCAACGCACGGGACCTGGAATACCAGAGAGGGGTCCTGTCCAAGTAGCTAGCGGCTGCATCCCAGCAGCTGCGGAGCCAGTCTGAGCAGCTGGCCGCTATCTCTGAACAACTGAGGGGTGCCTTCGAGCAGTTGGAGCAGAAATCCGAACAGCTCAGAATTGTGTCCGAGCAGAAAATAGGTACGGTACGTCAGCAAATGTACTTTGTATTGCTGACCAGCCATATCTTTGGTGATAACTGTTGCGCTTGTAGAACAAGATGCGGAGCTCGGCCAACTGCGCTAGGCCATCGAACAACTTTGATAGGAGAAAGCGAAGGAGTCCGAGCGAGCAGACAAACTAGCCGAGGAGCTGAAAGGTGAATACCTCCTGGTCGGAATTACTATTGAAGTAGTTTCCTTGTATGATGAAACATTGTAACACTTGCAGGCTATCGTCATAAAGCCAAGGCACAGTTCGATGTGCTGGTGCAGGAGGCCAAGACCCAAAGGGATAACTTCGACGCTGTAGTCACCGCAATCAAATCGGTGCTGGACTACGTCGACCTAGAATCGGCTACCCAGCCCGACGGCAGGTGGCAACATTCGGACACCATCATCCAGAGGTGCAAGGCGGCGTGGGAGAACTTCAAGAGCTTCAACCGTGACGTCATTGTGTCCGTCGCTACTCATGTCCTCGCGGTGGTTTGATCCCATTACCCAACCCTCGACCTTCAGTCGATAGGGGCCGGGTTCGCCAAAGGGTTGAGTGATGCAGAGACCTAGTAGCTAGAGGATGAAGTGGAGGACGCAGCGAAGAATCTAGCTGGCGATATAGACCTGTTTGGAGAGACAGATGGTGAAGGTGAAGCTCGGTGATCTGCTCAGAGATTATCATCTGTAATATCTTGATAGTGTAGTTAAAACGCACGGAAGCAAAAAAACAATTATGTATGTGATATATGTTACAAGGTGCATGTGTATGTAGTTTGCTTGTATTTTTGACGAAAAGATCTTCACAGTTTTGACCATGACATATTTATAGGGAGTATAAGTAGAGTCCGAGCAGTTAGTTCGCCACTAACCCCTATGGCCTCAGCTAGCCCATAGTCCATGACGTCGAGCGCGGAGCCTGTGCATGTGTAGGAGGAACATGCGTGACCAAGGAACCGCAGCCGACCTCCCAAAATGTAGAGCGCGGAGCCCATAGCACGTGTAGGGAGAGATCAGAGACTAGGTCTTCTCCAAAGAGAACAGAGCGGGACGTGTTCTGCTTGGTGGTTATCAAAATAACTTGGAGATGTAGGTAGTATATGCGGCGTCCGAGCAATTAGTTCTGTGCTGAGCTCTCGGCCTTGGCTAGCCCATAGTCCATAACGTCGAGCGCGGAGCCCGTGGACGTGTAGAAGAAACAGGAGTGACCAAGGAACCACAGCCGCCCACCCATAATGCAGAGCGCGGAGCCCGTGGCACGTGTAGGGAGAGATCGGAGACTGGGTTGTCTCCTAAGAGAACAGAACAGAACGTACGCTGCTCGCTAATCGATGAAAACAACTTGGAGATTTGGAGTAAAGTGTTCGGCGTTTTTGGAGAGAATGTGTGGCAAAATACGTTGGCGAGTTGGAGTAAACGTATTCGGCGCTTTGGAGAAAACGTGTTCGACGATTTGGAGAAAACGTGTTCGGCGATTTTGGCGAAAACTTTTTCGGTGATTTTTGGCGATAATGCATCGGTGTTTTGGAGAAATCGTTCAGTGATTTTGGAGAAAATGGTTCGGCGATAACGTTGGAGATTTGGAGAAATGTGGTCGGCGCGGTTATGGCGATTTCGTATTGGAGTTCGTTATGAAGTAGCGTAAAGCTCGGCGACCATAAGTAGGTGTTAAACCACAATGGAGACAAAATGGAGACAAGTTATGGAGACCAAAACTTTATTCAACATAAAAGTAGAGAGTACATATCTGGAGCATTTCAAGGATAGAAACATATAAGGTGCTCGATGTGCCATGAGTTGGGAACATCGAACCCGTCTAAGTCGCATAAGCGATAAGACCCTGGTCGGGTGACCTCTTTGACGACGTAAGGCCCTTCCCAAGCGGAGGAGAGCTTGTGCATCCCTTCAATTTTTTGTTTTCTATGGAGAACGAGATCGCCGACAGCAAATGAACGACCTTTGACATTGCGGTTGTAGTACCTCCGCAAGCCTTCCAGATATTTGGCTGTGCGGACGCAGGTGATTAGGCGTTCTTCCTTGGCCCTGTCGATGTCCTCTGTCTGAACAGCTGCGGCCTGCTCTTCATCATAGTTTTCCACCCTAGGTGCTCGGAAGGCAATGTCCACTGGTAGTATGGCTTCTGAGCCATAGACCAAGAAGTATGGAGACACACTGGTGCTATGACTAGCTTGAGTACGTAGTCCCCAGACTACAGCTGGTAGCTCCTTGAGCCATCTGCCCAGGTGCTTTTTTTCTTCCTGATATAGTCTCTTTTTGAGGGCATCAAGGATCATGCCGTTCGCCCGTTCGACTTGACCGTTGGCTCTAGGATGAGCAATGGAGATGCAACAGTCTTCGCAGAAGTCCCAGAAGTGATGGCCAGTAAATGTAGTTCTGAGGTTGGTGATGATGCTGTTCGAGAGACCGAATCTATGGATGATGTCTTCGAAGAGCTCAACTATTTTCTTTGCAGTAACTGAGACGAGCGGTTTATACTCAATCCACTTGGAGAACTTGTCAATGGCGACATACACGTACCGGAAACCACCTGGCACTAGCTTGAAAGGCCCAATCATATCCAGTCCCCAGCATGCGAAGGGCCAGGAAGCTGGGATGGTTTGCAGCTCTTGTGCCATCACGTGTATTTGCTTGGCAAAAAATGGGCATCCTTCACAACGTCGGACAAGGTCTTCTACATCGGAGATGGCTATGGGCAAATAGAAACTAGCTCGAAAAGCCTTGCCGACCAGCATTCTCGAGGCCGCGTGGTTGCCGCAGGAACCAGAGTGAATTTCGAGAAGTAGCTTCACTCCCTCTTCTTAGGTAATGCATTTCTGCAGTATCCCTTCCTTGGTACTTTTCCTCATCAAGTTGTCGTCCACCAGCACGTAATGCTTGCTTCGATGAATTAGGCGTTCGGTTTTAGTCTTGTCGGTGGGTACCTCTGAGTTGGTGAGGTACTTGATGAATTGTTCCCTCCAATCGGTGGCCGGCGAAGGTACTGTAAGTACCAGCTGCTCGGCAGGGGGAACTTCCTTAACTTCCTTATCTTCTTTGATGGATGGTGCCAGGAGATCCTGAACGAAGACCCCCGGCGGGATCGCGGCGCGAGAAGAGCCCAACTTGGATAAGTGGTCGGCGAGCTGATTTTGGTCGCGTACCACGTGGTGGTACTCGATACCATAGAACTTCCCTTCAAGCTTCCTGATTTTGGCACAATATGCATCCATCTTTCCACTAGAGCAGGACCAGTCTTTGTTGAGCTGGTTGATGACTAGTGCGGAATCCCCGTACACCATGACGCGTTTGACGCTGAGCTCGATGGCTATACGGAGTCTGTGGAGACATGCTTCATATTCGGCAGCATTGTTGGAGGCCGGAAAGTGTATCCGGAGAACGTATCGGAGCTTATCCTTGGTCGGCGTAATGAACAGAATGCCCGCAACAGCACCATTGATGTTAAGGGCGCCATCGAAGTACATCACCCAGTGCTCGAGGCAAGTGGCAGCGATGGGCTCTTGGATCTCGGTCCACTCAGCGATGAAATCAGCGAGCGCCTGTGACTTGATGGTAGGCCTGCTTCTGAATTCAATGGAGTAAGTGCCGAGCTCGACAACCCACTAGATGATGCGGCCATTGGCCTCTTTGTTGTGGAGAATGTCCCCTAGAGGGAACTTGGTGACCACGGCGATCTTGTAGTACTCGAAGTAGTTTCGGAGCTTGCGCAACGCAATCAGAATTGCGTATAACAGCTTTTGTACCTGAGGATAAAGAGTCTTGGGCTCGTTAAGGACCTCGCTGATGAAATAAACCGGACGTTGCACCTTATAGGCGTGGCCAGCCTCCTCACGTTCGACCATGATAGCTGTGCTGACAACGCGAGAAGTAGCGGCGATGTAGATCAGTAGAGTTCCATCTGGCCGTGTGAAAGCTCTAGTTTGATTTTGGTGAATTGATGAAACCCTAAGTGCTAACCTAGTTTATCAAGTGATCATAAGATAGGTAGCACACTCCAAGTGGTGAAGCAAATGAAGATCATAGCATGATAAAGATGATGGCATGGTGATGATCAAGTGCTTCGACTTGGAAAGAAGAAAGAGAAAAACAAAAAGGCTCAAGGCAAAGGTATAATTTGTAAGA
Organism: Miscanthus lutarioriparius; assembly: GCA_904845875.1. Taxonomy (NCBI): domain Eukaryota; kingdom Viridiplantae; phylum Streptophyta; class Magnoliopsida; order Poales; family Poaceae; genus Miscanthus; species Miscanthus lutarioriparius. The sequence goes on from CAJGYO010000003.1 coordinate 26,196,924, forward strand.
GCTATTTTGTTTTGGTGATCAAGACACTTAGAGAGTGTGATCACATTTAGGATTGATAGCCGTACTATTAAGAGGGGTGAAACTCGTATCGAAATGCGGTTATCAAAGTGCCACTAGATGCTCTAACTCATTGCATATGCATTTAGGATCTAGTGGAGTGCTAAACCCCTTGAAAATGTTTGTGAAAATATGCTAACACTTGTGCACAAGGTGATACACTTGGTGGTGTTGGCACATTTACAAAGGAGGTGGTGTTTGCAGGGTTGAGATGGGTTTGGGGAAAATAGAATGCCTATTTTCTATTGCGCCGGGTGCAAATTCTTGATGGTTGGCACATTGGAGCAAGGGTGGAGAAGATAGAAGTGAGAACACAGTTGATGCCAGCGTCGGTCCGGTGACTGGACGCTGAATCTAGAAGCACCGGACGCTGACTGCCTACATCCGGTCGCGTTGACTGTCGGTACAGTGGCTAGGGTTTACCACCGGACGCTGGGCTGTGTCCGGTCGAGGTGGACCGGACGCGTCCGGTCGAGGAAAACCAGGTTTTGACCCTTACTGTACTCGATCGGACGCTGAGGTTCCAGCGTCCGGTCAGTTTTAACTGGAGCATCCGGTCAGCGTCATAGCCGTTGGAATCTGACGAACAACGTTTGAAGCCGATGACACGTGACGTCCATCTGTGGACCAGACGCTGAGTCCAGGGTCCGGTCAAGTGGACCGGAGCGTCCGGTCAGAGCGCAGAGTACCCAGTGAAGGGGTACAACGGCTCTATTTCGTGGGGGCTTCTATTTAAGCCCCATGGCCGGCTGTGGCTCACATCTTTGGCCATTTCTATTGATATAGCATACTTGTGAGCCTAGCCAAAGCCCTCCCACTCATCTAGATCATTGATTCATCATCATAGTGAGATTGGGAGTGAATCCAAGTGCATTGCTTGAGTGATTGCATCTAGAGGCACTTGGTGATTGTGTTTCGCTGCAGATTTCGCTTGTTACACTTGGTGGTTGCCGCCACCTAGACGGCTTGGAGCAGCAAGGATCGTTGAGTGGAGGAGGTGATTGTCTCCGACTCCGATCGTGGTGATTGTGAGGGGTTCTTGACCTTTCCCCGGCGGAGCGCCAAAAGATACTCTAGTAAATTGCTTGTGGCTTGTGTGATCCTCATCTTGTGTTGGTTGTGCGGCACCCTATTGAGGGTTTGGCGAGTGATGCCAATCAGTGCGTGAACCTCCAAGTGAGTGAATCGCCACAACGAGGACTAGCTTGCCGGCAAGCAAGTGAACCTCGGTAAAAATCATTGTGTTTATCATTAGATTCCGAGGTGATTAGTCTACATTGGTATTCATTATTGTGATTGATTGGTTCCTACCACTACACGGCGGTATAACTCTCTTGCTCACTCTTACATTACCGCAAACTAGTTATCAAGCTCTTTAGTGTAGCTAGTTGTGAGAGCTTGTTTGTTTGATTAGTGTTGCTCTTTAGTTAGTCTTTGAGAGCACACTAATTTAGCTAAGTGTCATAGCTATTGTGTGGACATACACTATTCGAAATAGAATTGTGGTAGGTGGCTTGCATTTTAGTAGGCTAGCGCAACACTCGCTTCGCCGCAAAATTGTCTAACACATTTTGTTAAGTGTTGTTGTAGAATTTTATTAGGCTATTCACCCCCCCCTCTAGCCATTAGGACCTTTCACTGTGGCACCGTCATGATCGGAGGCTTTGTTAGGAATAACTTGAGCTGCTCGAAAGCTGTATCTGCCTCCTCCGACCAGGAAAAACGCTCGGAGGCCTTGAGGAGTTTGAAGAACGGTAGCCCTTTCTCACCGAGGCATGATATGAAGCGGCTTAAAGCAGCCATGCAGGCTATAAGTTTTTATATATCCTTGACGCATGTTGGCCATTTCATGTTGGTGATGGCGGAGACCTTGTCAGGGTTGCGTTCGATGCCACGAGCGCTGACAATGTAGTCAGGCAGTATACCGGATGGAACTCCAAAGATGCACTTTGAAGGGTTCAACTTCCATCTATTCTTTTTCAGGTTGGCGAACGTTTCTTTGAGGTCGACGATAAGCTCATCAGAGGTCTTGGACTTGACGACCACATCGTCGATGTAAACTTCGACATTGTGGCCGATCTGTTGATCGAGGCACATCTGGATAGCCCTTTGATAAGTCGCCCCGGCGTTCTTTAGTCCGAAGGACATGGTGGTGTAGCAGTATGCCTCGAAAGGCGTGATGAATGATGTCTTAATCTGGTCTTCTTCCTTGAGGGAGATCTGGTGATAGCCGGAGTAACAGTTAAGGAAGGAGAGCAGTTCGCAGCCGGCGGTGGTGTCTACAACCTCGTCTATCCGAGGTAAACCAAAGGGGTCCTTAGGGAAGTGTTTGTTGAGATTAGTGTAATCAACGCACATTCTTCATTCTTTATTCTTTTTTTGAACGAGAACAGGGTTTGCAAACCACTCAGGATGATACACTTCTTTTATAAATCCGGCAGCTAAGAGCCATTTTATTTCTACCCTAATAGCCTCCTTCTTGTCTGGCGTGAATCGACGGAGTTTCTGCTTGATCGGTTTGGCGGTCAGCGAGACATTTAAGGAGTGCTCGATCTTCTCCCGTGGTACCCCCGACATGTCTACAGGTTTTCAAGCAAACACGTCGGCGTTGGCACATAGGAAAGAGACGAGCGCGCTTTCCTATTTGGGGTCAAGGTGAGCCCCAATCTTCACAGCCTTGGAGGGGTCGTCAAGGCCGAGGCCGACCTCCTTTATTTCCTTGGACTTGGTGGAGGCATGGGGAGGCTCCAGCTCTAGGATCTCCATGTCATCGGCGGGCAATGTCTTGGCTTTGGTGACCACATTGGCCATCTAGATGGAGAGGTCGGTGGCTTCAGCGAGGGCGAGACTCTCTGTCTCGCAGGCGTAGACGATGGAGAGGTTGACCCGCAAGGCTAGAACTCCTGCAGGCGATGGCATCTTCAACACCAGATACGCGTAGTGCGGTATGGCCATGAACTTGTCTAGAGCTAGCCGACCAAGTATGGCATGGTAGGCGGTGTTGAAGTCGGCGACGTAGAAATTGATGTGTTCGATGTGGTAGTTGCTTGCCATGCCGAACTATACTGATAGGGTAATCTCTCCAAGTGGTTTGGAGGCCCTGCCAGGTACACACCACAAAAGGAGGAGTCAGAGGGTGTGAGATCTGACAAACCGAGGCCCAGCTCCTTTAGGGCTCCGGCGAAGAGGAGATTTAGAGCTCTCCCACCATCGATGAGCACTTTTCTGAAGAGCACCTTGTAGATGGTTGCATCGAGGACGAGGGGCAAATGCCCTGTGTAGGGAATATCTGCCCACTGGTCGGCCCTGCTAAAGGTGATGGGGACATCAGACCATGGGCGATAGCTAGGGTTGGCGGTGGCGTCTTCCATAGTGACGGAGAGCACCGGCCGTGCGGCAAGCTTCCGGTTGGCGGTGGCAGTAGTGATCATCTCGCCGATGCCTGTGGGCGGCTTGCGGTTGAATTTGGAGCAAAGCTCGCGATGGTGGAGTCCTCGGATGAAGGCGGTGATGACCTCAGCTTCCATGATGTTGGGAATAGAGTTCCTCATCTCGGAAAAGCGTCGAATGTAGCTGCGGAGGAGGTCGGACGGCTTCTGGTTGATGCAGTTGAGATCATGCTTGGTGCCCGATCGAGTACACGTGGCCATATAGTTGTCAGTGAAGACTTTCTTCAGCTCTTCCTAGGATCCGATGGAGTGCGGGGCAAGGCTAGTAAACCAGCTCATGGCGGGTGGCGTGAGCATGACAGGGAGATAATTTGCCATGACACTGGTGTCTCCTCCGGCGACGCGGACAGCAGTGGCGTAAGCCTGCAGCCACTGTGTCGGGTTCATCCTTCCTTCGTAGGGCTCGACCCCAGCGATCTTAAAACCACGGGGCCACCAAAGTATTCGGAGCGCCCTTATGAAAGCTGGGGGCCCCTCAGGGTTGTCAACGCCGTCGTCTGCAGTGTTGCCATCAGCGATCGGCTCGAGGGCTGAGTCTAGGTTGCCGTACTACTGCTCGTACTCCTGGCGACGACATACTTCGTCTTCATGGCGATCGAAGTGAAGTTGCTCGATACGCCGTCATGCATCTCGGAGGTTGCTGAGGTGCACTCGAGCGTCCTATTCGACTTCCTGGTCATGTTGGCGATGGTGTTCGGCGCCGTGGCCCCTGGCTCCCCCCTAGAGAGGCAGCGACTAGTCAACGAAACGGCTTTGACTAGGGTGGCGATTAGATCTCGGCGTAGCTGATCGGTAAATCGTGCTCATAGAGCATGAAGGTCTCTGATCCTCATGAATCTCATTAACCTGACAGTGTGCCGCTTTAAGCATGGTGGTGACCTTGGCGAGCTCGAGCGTCTGTGGGAGGCGAGCGAGCTTAGTGGAGGCCATTGCCAGATTGGCGCTTGGAGTCTTGAAGACGTCGTGGCCGTCAACGAGGAAAAATTCTTCGTCGAGGTCGCGGTGGAGCAGGAGCGGCCTTCCCTATGAATCAAGCTGATTATAACGAGCAGCCTCAGCCCTCGCAATGGCCGCTTCGTTTTCTCGGCGCTGGGCGTGGTTGATGTTTCGGTTCTCACGAGCGACACGTTCCTCCTTGATTTCGCCGTTTCGAGGAGGGCTATCGACGCTGACGTTGAAGATCGTGCCACCCTGGAAGGGTGGGAGAAGGAGTTGTTCGGTGAAGGTTTCGGCGAGGGTCTCCATAGAGCCCTGAGACTCGGAGCTCATATTTTCCTCCGGGATGGTCTGGAGGGACGCTCTGGGGCATCGGCCTATATGTAGCATGTTGACGGCTGGAAGAAACTGGACGGCGATCTGGTCGGTGAGTGGGTGGGCGCATCCCACCTGGTCGGCGAATTTGCCCCGCAGGGTGCCTTGGTAAGTGGCGGCGACGTTGGTGAGCCCAAAGGACAGAGCCGCAACTCCTAGAGTTTTCCGAGCAGCCTTCGATAGATTTGGATCAGAGGGTGGTCGGCGCTGAACCAAAGTGTCTAGAGCTAATTCGGCGATGGAGAGACAATCGGTGAGCTTCAGACCGACCCGATCGATGGATTCGATCAGATCATCGTTGTTGTTCTGCCTCCTCTGGTAGCGAGGAAGCGGGCGGCGAGTTGTTGATGAAGGAGACCTCAAAAGTGGTTTCGAGATCGGATCTGCAGTCACAGGTGCGGGGATGATCAGAGCAGAATTGATCTGCACCGGCTCAAGGAGCTCTCCGACTCCGTCAGCGTTGATGATCCACGGGATCGATCCGACCGTGAAGATCTAGCCGGGCTGCGGGAGGGACGAAGAGCCTACGGAAAAAACCATCTTGTTCGACAAGGAAACAACACGCAAACCCCTACCTGGCGCATCAACTGTCGACAGAATACCGTCGGCAGTCCTCCGAGAGGTATCCCACGAAGGTAGATTGATCGGTAGATGAGCGTGAGATCAAGAACAAGAAGGCAACAGAGACACACGATTTAGACAGGTTCAGGCCGTCAGTATGACGTAATACCCTACTCCTGTGGTCTGTTGGTTTGTATTAGCTGTCATATGATATTGCGTGAGTTTGGAGGGGGTCCCTGCCCGCCTTATATAGTCCGGGGAGCAGGGTTGCAAGTCGGTTAGATCTAAGAGATAACCGGAAAGTAATAACAGATTACAGGAATCTTGGGATCATACATATCCTAACAGATATCGTAGTATCTTTAGGATATCTTCCAGATGTCTTCTTGGGAGCCACCGAAGCGGTAGTCGTACCCATAAGCGTCGTCGTCTTGTGGGTTGGGCCACCCACAGAAGCGCAGCCCATGTGGTCTGCCGAGGGTATCTAGGGTCGTACACCCCACATTGGGGCTCGTCGCGATGCAAATCAAAGTGGTGAGGTGGCGGTTGAGACGGCACGGCAAAGGCGCACCTGGCGTGAAGAATTGATGGTTGATGGTCAGCCCACGCTCGGCCCCCTCGGTGGCCGTGGTGGGCGAGAGGTGCAGCGAGGAAAATCTGGCGGCAGCGATGGTGTGGCTATCGCCTGGCGGGCGTGTATGTCGTGGACCGAAAGTGCTTCATCCAAAGGCGCAAACGATGAGCGCGCCCTCCACAACCGCCCGCGTCGTGCGCGCGTGAGACAAAGGCGGCGTGGCATGGCCCAGCGCGACCTTGCGCGCCATTAAGGCAAAGCGACGACACGCGCAGCGGGCACCCCGTGCATGCCAAACAACGTCTGGCGCGGCGCGCGACAAGCGGCGATGAGGCGTTCGCCGCTGTGCGACGATGATGAAAGCGGCGGCGAGGCGAGCGCGGCGCGGCGCAAAGAAACAAAGCGGCACAAAGACGACAGCGGTTAGGGCAGGGGACTTACGTAGCGGTGGCACTACGCGGGTCAGCCGATCGGTCATGGCGGACAACCGAGCATGGCCAGTGCGCGCGCACGGGTGTCTGACGCGGCGACGTCGCAGCTTGGGAAAGCGGTGATCGTGCCCACGCGAGGGAAACGACCGAAGACGTGACGTGCACGCTTTTTAAAGTGTTCACAAAAACTAAACCGTTGATCCCATTCCAAAACCACATATGCCATCACCTAGAGGGTACATTAGGTCACTAAAACTACCCGTAACACTACCCTACTTCTTAACCAGATTGCCTTACAAAATTACCAAACATCGCAATGTCTAGCTCACCAAAAGTTCATGAAATCTTCTAAGTGTTGAATGACTTTCTATTCCTAGTTGCCTTTCCAAACCCTTAGAAATATAAGCTAGCAACATTATTTATCAACACCAAGTATTTCATTGTCATCTACAAAGTTTGTACTTCCAACTTTATTTAAGTGTTGCATATATGTTCTATATTATTTTTGTTCAATAAAAATTGGTTTACAACCCTACTTGATAATTACGCGAATCATGGAATAACTTCCCGATTAACATTTTATTGATCCTTCTACGTTACGACAATTCACCTACTCATTTCACCACATGCATTAACACACAAATATGATGCTCATGACACGTTTTAGTAGATGATTAACGGTGTAACACTGAGGGTGTTACACGTCGCTCCTCCGCAAGCAAGCTCGGGCCAGCGACGCATCTCCCCTTCGGCAGCCCTCTCCCCTCCGGCGGCGCCCCTCTCCACCGCAAGCAGGCTCGGCCAGCGATGCATCTCTCTCTCCCACTTGCTCGCTCTCACTCTCCTTCTCTGCCATCTCCTAGGCGCACATGCCATTGCCTCCCGCACGAGCTCCACCGGCCACACAGCTCCGCCTTGACTCCCTCCTTCCCCCCACCGGTTTGCGCCGTCGCTCGTCTAGGGTTGAGGCCCCTCGGGCCGGTTTTCGTCGCCGTACCACCATTGCCGCCCGAGCTCAAGCTCAGCGCGGCCAGACCATCTTCGGTCGTTTCTCTCCCTCCTAGTGTTTGGATCTGGGCACGGCCCCATCCCTAGCACCGGTGGGCGCTGGCGTGGCCCCGTCCCGTCCCTGGCAAACAGGCCCTAACTATGATATCTAATTCCATTTAGCAGATCATCCCTGAGGCCATGGTATTGGGGCTGTCCCAGTTTTCTTGCTAAATTTTTTCTTCTTTCAGTTTCTTCTTTTCTTTTCTTTTTCTTTAGCTTACATAGTACTTCCCTCCGTTTGTGTTTACTTGTCAGCAACTTTTTACTGTAGTAAATTTGATCATTTATTTTTTCTTCTAAAAAATCTTAGATACTTCAATGTATATAACACTAATGAAGTATGTTCAATAAAGAATTATATATGTGAAAACTTGATGTATCTAAAAAAATTTTTGCAGAAAAAAATATATGGTCAAAATCGCTACAGTAAAAATTCGGTAACAAAGTAAACGAAAACGGAGGTAAGTAACGTAGACGGTCATTGGACTCTCATGTAGGCCCAACCCAGCTCCAAGTCGCCCTTCGCCTGCAGGCTGCAGCACTTCTCTGCCACCGGCGGCAGTAGCTGACGGCAAGATGCCGTTAAACCGCGGCTTCCTCCCTCTCACAGTCAGAGTCTCGTTCACTGCCCGTGCCGCCTAGGCGCCTACACACTTTCGTCGCCAATGGCGGCTCCCGTCCGGGCCCTCCCGCTCCCGTCGCCCGTCGCGTACCCCCGCATGTCCTTGCGGGGCCGCAGCAGCTGCAGCCGGCGCCGCGCCCCCGGAGTTCGCGCGGCGGCGGCGGCGGAGGGTGCTTCGCGGGCGACGGAGCCCGTGGAGGTGGTCGGCGTAGGCAGCCGGAAGGACGCCGTCATTGACTTCTGCCTGGGCTCACGCACGCTGTCCTCCACCCCCATCCGCTTCTGGTACGGAACCGACATCGAATTCCTTAACTCCAACACTGCATTGTCTGGCGGTGTACGCGATGCGGACCTCGTTTTTGGCCTTCAGACCACCTTGGCGTGCCCAGTGTTGTTCAGGGGACTCGTGATTTGTAGAATTGGAACCCCATCTAAGCGAATTGATCAATTGCCGAAGTTAATTTAGTGTCTGACTTTGATTTCCACCGGTGAAATTTAACGTGGAATCATCAATGTGTGTTCCTCCATGATGCTACAATATTTTTTTGGAAATATGTAGTTTGCAATTTGCCTTCCCGTAGTGCTTTCGGCCAAACAGAGTGGCATAATATTACCCTGCTGTGATTTTGGTGATTTTTGCTTACCATCAGTTTTTTTGTTACTATAATCATTACTTCACCAAGTATTAACCTAACATGTTATTCGACATTGTGAATTTGAAGATTTTCTGCTTACCAGATTAATATTGGGGAGAGCAGGGAGTTGTCTATGAGATTTAATTGGTTATTTTTTTTGTAGTCATAGTACAAAGAACCTTCCTGCAGCATATGGTAACCTTTTTTCTTTGATGGAATCACCGAAATTGCAAGCAAATGCCTTAGTGAACTAACCCATGGCCCATTTCCTAGTGCATTCTTACACACTATTTAGTGTGGTGGAACATTGGTTCCTTTACAATTCTGCAGAGTGCAGACTGCAGTAGGAGTTAGAGTTGTCTCCTGTGCACTAAATAGTAAATACTTCTAAAGTGTGAAACAGAAGCATGAAATATTTGGATACTAATATGTTAATTCGTGAGCTAATTAAGGACTGCATCTTGTACCTTGTCGCTTGATGTACTTGCATTTCCTAATTCAATGTAACGAATTCTTGAAAGAGTACATTGATCTATTTTCACAACAAATTCAGTGTACTGTGCAATTTCTCTGTATTAATATCTCTTTGATTATATAGCTATGATTACCCATTGACACATAAGAAGATTAATCTGCTAGGACAGATCCCTTATTCTGTTGAGTATAAGCTTTGCATTTTCAAATGAAGTGCATGTTTGCTACTCTTGGTTGTTTTTGCATTTATCTTCTTGTTTTATTCTTTAAAAAAATTTAAACCATCTCTGAATTTTGTTTCAGGACAGTACATGTGATTGATAATTCTAAAGTTCAGTTAATACAAAAAGGTCATGGAACTGGTACTGCATCTTTCATGGACTCAACTTCTTGAGTTGATTCAACGTTTTTTATGCGTACATGGTTTTGTGGTTTTCATTCTCTATCTACTATCTTTAGCATGAAACTGACATCTCTCTGTTTTTCAGATGCAGTGTTCAGAGACTTGGAACCTCCCTTATTTCTTCATCTGTGCCCGCCGGTGGTTATTCTTGTTTGTGCACTTCTCATCTTTCTTTTTGATACCATATGTTGCTCTCATACTGTTTGGCCTTAGGATATTGAGTGTGCTTAGATATTGTGCTATATCCCTTACCACTCTGTTGTATAATGTTAATGAAACACATGCTACAATTGATTTTTGTCATTTGGGACTGAGATCTGACCGCATATTTTGCTATGACTTTTAAATTTAGGTTTCTAGTGTGGGACAAGATGCTGATCATATTACTGCAATGGAGCTTCTTAGCGCTGTCAAATCTGCTGGTAATCTGGCTGCATCAATATTTTTGAAGCCCTTCTGCTTTGAGGGACAAAGAAGGCAAGTAGAGGTAAAAAAAACTTCTGCAGTAATTTTTCTTCTTTTCCACGAACAGTGAACTTTGTGTGTGCAGGTTGCTTAAAAGATGCATAAGTTCTTATAATTTACTATTAATTTCGTCTTCTGCAGGCAGCTGATTTGATTAGCAAACTTCAAACGTGCTCAAAAGTTTTTAGAGCTCTAAACTTTAGATCTGGGGATCCAAACAGGCTCTTAGTGAAGTCTTTATAGTTGTGGTATCTGATGCCTTTTCCACTTTTCATGGTTAAAAGATTGTCCTGCCATTTTATTGGAGGACCTTCAATTTCTCATTGTTTTCTTTAATAAGGGTATATTTGAAAGAACCATTAATTGATTACTTTTTTCATCAGTTGGTACTTTCTATATTTAAACAGATATGTGCAAAATACAGTGTGACTCTCATTTCTTTCTGATGTGGTCTCATGATGTTACGGATTTCAGCTTTTTATGTGATTGTAGTGTTAATAAATATCACTATAGACTAGTCTAGCAGCATATGTAGTCGAAAAAATAGCTGCGCAAATATTACTACATTTTACTCAATGATGAGATTTGAATTTGTGCTAGGTCAGTGCGGAGAATCCAAGAATCTGAGGTCAGAGAGGCGTTGAAAAGGATGAAAGGAGGTAAGGCGATGGGACCGGATAGTATCCCAATCGAGGTGTGGAGATGCCTCGGAGACATAGCTATAGTATAGCTAACCAAGCTGTTCAACCATATTTTTCGATCGAACAATATGCCTGACGAGTGGAAGAGAAGTATATTGGTACCGATCTACAAGAATAAAGGGGATATTCAAAGTTGTACTAATTACCGGGGAATTAAGTTGATGAGCCATACTATGAAGCTATGGGAGAAAGTTATCGAGCATCGCTTGAGAGCAATAACGCGGGTCTCTATGAACCAATTTGGTTTCATGCCCGGAAGATCAACCATGGAAGCCATTTTCTTAATAAGACAAGTTATGGAGCGGTATAGGGAGAAGAAGGATCTACACATGGTTTTTATTGACTTGCAGAAGGCTTATGATAAAATACTAAGGAATATTATGTGGTGGGTTTTGGACAAACATAAAGTCCCAACGAAGTACGTCAGGCTCATTAAGGACATGTACAACAATGTTGTGACTAGTGTTTGAACAAGTGATGGAGACACGGATGACTTTTCGATTAGGATATGACTACATCAAGGGTCAACTTTGAGCCCTTATCTGTTTGCCTTAGTGATGGATGAGGTCACAAGGAACATACAAGGGGACATCCCTTGGTGTATGCTTTTCGCAGACGATGTAGTGCTAGTTGATGAAAGCCGGACAGGAGTGAATCAGAAACTGGAGTTATGGAGGGAGACTTTGGAGTCCAAAGATTTTAGACTCAGTAGAACTAAAACTGAGTATATGAGATGTGACTTCGGCACTACTCCTCGGGATTAGGAAGATATTAGTTTGGAAGGTCAAGTAGTGCCTAGGAATGATACCTTTTGATATTTATGATCATTGCTACAGAGAGACGGAGATATTGATGAAGATGTTAGCCATAGAATCAAAGCAGGGTGGATGAAGTGGCGCCAAGCATCTGGTGTCCTATGTGACAAAAGGGTACTACAGAAGCTAAAAGGCAAGTTTTATAGGACGGCGATTAGACCTGCTATGTTATATGGTGCAGAATGTTGGCCTACGAAAAGACGACATGTTCCACAGATAAGTGTCGCGGAAATGCGTATGTTGCGTTGGATTTGCGGTCATACAAGAAGGGATCGAGTTCGGAACGATGATATACGTGTTAGATTAGGGGTAGCACCAATTGAAGAAAAGCTTATCCAACACCGGTTGAGATGGTTTGGACATGTTCAACGGAGACCTCCAGAGGCACCGGTGCGTGGTGGAATCCTAAGCCAAGATATTAACGTGAAGAGAGGCAGAAGAAGACCGAAGTTGACTTGGGTAGAGGCAGTAAAAGGAGACTTGAAAGGATGGAATATATCCAAAGACTTAGCCTTAGATAGGAGTGCTTGGAAAACAACTATTCACGTGCCTGATGCTTAATTGCTTCTGCTGGGTTTCAACTCTAGCCTATCCCAACTTGTTTGGGACTTAAAGCCTTTGTTATTATTGTTGTTGTATTATGCATAGAAAATTAACTTATACAGTTTTTCTTTACTCACCCATTGGTGACAATTGTGATATTAGTGGTTGATTATGTGCTGCAATATTTTTTTTTTACAGAAACCATTATGATGAAAGTGTTTCCACAGTACAAGAGGGCTTTCTTTCAAATTTGGCCTTGCATTTTCCTTTTATATCCTCTCTTATGGGAGGAGATATCCCTGAGCAGAAACAAATTAGGTCTAAGCATTCCTTTAATCATCTGCCTGACAACAGATCTAATTCTGTAGAACAAGACGAATTCTCACAACTTTCTAATTGGTCATCTGATGCTACTGTTTCCAAATTATTTCCTGAAGAATTTGAGGATTTGGAATCTGTGAGGTAACTTACGGACTTGGCTTCTTTCCTTTTGTCCCAGGAAAGCTAGTTCCTTTTTTTTTTAAAAAAAAATTATTGTTATGACCAAGCATGTCCACTGCAATTCTGTCTTAGAGGCAGTAATGACAGGAATGAGAGAATAAAGCCAGAATCTCTGGAAGGTAATTTGGCAGTTACTGGAGAAATGAGCAAAGACGATAACAGAGGTAAAATTGTTTGTGTGCACCACGTCCTTTGTTTTGTTTGCATGTGCTTTTCTAACTTAAGTTTCATTGACAGAGCATTTAGTTTCACAGCAGGAACATCGTTTCTTGAGCAACTCCCCTGGTTTTGATATTGCACAACTGTGGGCTAAACAGCATGCGATGGCAAGTGGAAGCAGTAAAAATGATAAGCTTGATATTGTCGCTCATCCTGTTGGTGTAAAACTTAGCAAAGTTCAGTCTGATCATTCTCCAAATACGCAGCCTGAAACTCTTGGTGCTGACACAACTGTTGCTACTGGACATGCTGCCTTTGGAGTACCATTTTCTGATGTTCGTTTGGAGAAAGTAATGGGCGTGTGTAGTTCTGCAGTCACATTTCTGAGGAATAGAATGGATAGGTCTCGAAAGCGTGGCTCAAACTCAATATCCAGCCGGGCTGCCCTGATGCTCGTTAGTTTCTCTCTCTCTCCTGCATACTTATCTTGAATGTCATGCTGACACAGTTTGTTATAAGCTCCATTCCTTGTTTGGACACAAAGGGGAAGTAGTTAGCTTGCCCAGATCATATCAACTTAGAAAAGTGCAACATATTGTTTTTTTCCTTGTTTATTACATTCAAAGGTAAGGAGGTTTTTTGTTGTTTATTTGGATTTCAGATTCCATATAGGTTGACGAAGAAGGCACAGTTTACTAATCCAAAAATGGATAACTGTGCACCAAAATCATCCTCGTAGTTTCCTCTGGAGCTACTCATAATGTTTTGCAGCCTCCCTCATCCATTCCATGTGCTTAGCTAGCTCAGTAGCTCCCTTTTCTTGTGGTATTAAGATGGGTTTTCCATTCAGTTACATTTGTGCATCTAGGGTGTTATGTACTACTTAGATGTTTTATCAAGGTGTCTTCTGTTAACTCCTTTTTTCTGGTGTGATAAAAATCCTCACATGATGTCAATGCAAACACAATTTGCTCAAGATTTAACTTTGTCGTTAGTGCTGTTTTTCTGTTTCTACTTTTCTGGAGGAAAAAAAAGTTTCATTTCATCCAGAATTTGGAAAACACTTGTGTCTCTTTGTTATGAATCTGCATGTTCTATGGGCCTTAGATTCTGTAATCCATCAGTTTCCTTGTAGGATGCAGAAAGAGAACCAGAAAAGACATGGAGCCCCATAGTTGAAATATGTTATGGAGGGGGAACTTATAGAGGTAGATGCCAAGAAGGTGTCCCTGAAGGAAAGGTGAAATCGGATCACATGTTCTATCCAACTTATCTGGCAAATTCAACAATCTTACCTTGCTAAACATTACAGGGACGTCTAACCTTCAGTGATGGAAGCTTTTATGATGGACTCTGGAGGTATGGTAAGAGATCTGGTTTGGGGACTCTATTTCACAGTAACGGTGATGTATATCATGGGACATGGAGGGATGACCTTATTCATGGAAAGGTATGGCAGTATGTTACAGTCGCTTTCATCTACTTTTATATCGCAGCTGTGAAATGGAAACACTAGCAGACTGCTTTTCAGATTTACTGTTAATTTATATACCTGTTAAGCATGATTGCCATGTGCTTAGGGCTATTTCTTCAGGATTTTTTTTTTATTTGGCATCTTTTATATAAAGACCGTTTGTCTTGAATTCTTGATTGTAATCCAGCCATGAAATATCCAAGCACCTTAACTTATTCAAGCTGCAAATTCTGAACATTTATTTTGTATCAAGTTGGACAATGTAACACTCTTTACACTCCATGTGATTTACTTTCTGTTTGACGAAAAAAGGTCCAATTTATTGACTTACCCCCGACCCCCAATCTAGGGCTGGTACTATTTTCATAGCGGTGACCGCTGGTTTGCAAATTTTTGGAAGGGGAAGGCTAATGGCGAGGGTAGATTTTATGCCAATGATGGGAGTATCTTCTTTGGCCATTTCCAAAATGGATGGCGCCATGGGGAGAGCCTGTTGGTAGGTGCAAATGGATCAAGGTTTCTCTTGGGTATTTTGTTCCATATGTTCCAGAAAGAGTACATTACATGATCTGTATATTCTTTTGACCGAAAAGGGGGACTTGACTTCATCATTGATCATGATTACAGGTGGATTGAAGTTTGGGCTGATGGTGTACTTATTGACAGAACTAAAATGGAGAAATAAGGTTCAGATCTAAATATATTTTTCCAGATATTTCTAAAACTTCGCTTCTCACATGGTAGGGGGTTACGCTTCAAAATCTCAGATGTTGCAAGGCACTCTGGTTCGGAGCCTCTCCACTGTACACGAAGTCGTTCAATTTTCAGTCTTGAAAGTCGTAAATAGGTGCCTGTTGGAAGCACTGTTGAAGTTTTGATGCCTAATTTCAAAGGGGCAGACTGTAGCCATTTCAGTAAATACCACTAGAAGTATGGGAGGAGGAGGCTTTTGTTCATACGGCTGATGTACCAAGCTGGGAACAGCTACCCAACTGTACCTGAACGTGAAGTGTGTTTGATTAATTCCATTGATAACCCCTAGATATTTTCTTCCCAGATTAGGGTGGTCTGTACATGGATGAACAAGCTCTCGTGGCCGTGCTCCTTATTTCCAACTGAGTGCTTGAGTTTCCACAAATGTGGGCCCAAATTGTATCCTTTCCCCTTTTTAAATGTTTGCATCAGTATCATCTACCCGTTATTGTTTAAATAATAATATCTTGGCCGAGTTTACTCATTTCGTGTTGCTCAATCAATGTCGGCATCCAATAATTTTAAGCTTCATGTAGGAATCATCATGAAAAAGGTGGTGTAACAGAAGGTCAAAGAGCTGCTATCATTGCGTAGATTGAGCGCTGCTGTTTCTCTTTCAGTTTGGCATGCAGTGCAGTTGGTTCACGGCTTGGATGATCGGAATCAGATGAATGCTAATGGAACCCTGAAGGTATGTTATTCTGTTTAGTTGGAGAGAAGTTTGGGTGTTTCAGTCAGTGAGAGGCAAATCGTCTGTGCAGACAACGACACCTTCTTTTTGGTAATGTGAGTGAAAGGAACTCTTGAATTATACTTGACTAGAGTTTATTCAATTGTTCTGGGTGGACAGCTTAGGAGCTCAAGTGCTACCCGCCTTCTTGATCTGGACGGTACGAGCATCTACCACATTCATTCCATCCACTGTCTTGCTGTTCCAAAATCTGAGTAAGCAACGGAGGGCCGGGGATATTGCCGAGTAGCCCCGAGATACGCCTGCATGAGAAAAGAAAATTTATCTCTAGAGTCTAGTCACGTTTCAAGTGGTTCCAGGTCTCTCTTGCGTGCTATCGCTTCCTGGAGCCCGCGACTCTATGAGGATGCAGTTTGTTTTCATCTCCCCTGACAATCCGGTCATTTGTCCCTTTGCGCCAACCTTCATCTGTGTCACTGTGTGTTCCCTGGCCCCGAAAGAAAATTGAATTTACGTACAATCCGGCAGTGCCACGGTGCTCTGTCGCTGGCTCGCTGCTCACCCGGACTGGAGCTTCCTTGCGTTTGACAGCGGTTTGCTTAGAATGTTCTCCTGTCCTGTAAAATGAAGCTCATGAGCCTCTTGTGCGCCTCGTCTTCACATCGGATTTCCAGATTCAGCAGTCGTTGCCTAGTGGGTAGAAAGCCAGTTCAGTCGTTGTTGTTGTTCCTTGGGGCCTTGGGCCCGCAAGGCAATCTACAGTATGGTCTCACTTGCTAGTAAAAGACATAAACAAATGTCACGTGAGTGAATTGCCCGACTGGCGCACTACGACGTCCTTCACCACATCACCTCGACGCGTGCACCTCTCCCGTATGGACGGATGGATAGAAAGCTACTACTACGTTACGTAGCACCGGTTGCTGCGAAGAAAGGAAAGAAAGAAAGAGAGCTAGCTCTGGTAAATGTCAGCTCGCCACTGGAGTGGCGCCTTGAAAAGAAATGGGTGCTCCAATCAGTGGAAATGCCCCTTTTTTGCATGGTCTCGTGGTCCATCGATCCCGCGTACGACCGACCGGTGACCGAACACCAGCACTGCACACGACACAGCAAACCGCACTACTCTAGGCAGTAGTAGTAGGCACGTATCCTGCCGACCGTGCAAAGTTGCGGTCGCACTCGCGTTATATATCCTGCGATCCTGTCGCTTGCACCGCCGAGCCAGCGCTGACCGAGGCGCCAGGACGAGCCGACAGCGACCACCGCCCGCCCGGCCGCCCCGACACCGGGTCAGGTCGCCGTCCCGTCCCGCCGTCCGATACGTGGGCAAACGCGCGTCCTACCAACTGGGTCGCGCTTGCGCGGCGCCTCTCTCGCTCACGGCTCACGCACGCACGCACGCACTGGCACAGCCCACAGGGCACAGCTTCTGCATTGGGCATTGGCATTGCCGTGCGCGCGGAGCAAGGCAAGCCGGCAAGGCGCCACCGGCTGGGTCGTTGGGTGCCCCGACGCCAGCACGCACACCAGCAGCAACTGGAGTGGACTGGGCGGAGGGCCGCGGACGGCGGAACGCAACAACGACGGCCACCATCACCAGTCCGGGTGGGAAGAAAGGGAGGGAGAACGAGTGAGGCCCTGTTTGGTTACCTCTCCTATAAAAACTTTAGGAGCTAAAATCTGGATAAAATTTACCTAAAGAATCAAACATTTCCTCCTAAAAGCTTCTAAAAACTTTAGAAGTGACCAAAAACTTTAGGAGCTTCACCTCTTCCTAAAAGCTCATAAAGTCCATCATGGACCTGGGGTACCCCTCCTGACCGCACGCTTCCCCACGCCCTCGCACCCACGTCCCTAACGCCGCCGCCCCCGCTCCCTCCCTCCTCCACACCGGCGCCCGCCAGATCCGCCGCCCCCACTCCCTCGCGTCCGACTCCGGATGCTAATCCCGCCGTTGCCGCCCCGCGCCCAGGGGCCCGCCTGCCATGGCGCAGGGCAAGGAGAGGTGGAGGAGGTAGCTGGGCAGGCGAGGCAGGTTTGGGCGGCGGTGATTTGGAAATGGCGGGGCAGGGGCGGTGGATTTGGCCGGCGGGTGGGAGGAGCTCGTTCGGTTCTTCTTGTGCTGGAGGAAGAAGAAAGACACAGAGAGGGAGAAGAGAGCAGGGGTAGAGGGAAGAAGGGCATCATGGTCCTTTCCAACAGTATTTATTGCCTTTAGTCGATTTTAGTCATTGAAATCGAACAGTTTTTTAAAACTTCTAGAAGGCTACCTAAAATATTTAGGGGGTGTTTGGGACTGCTCCACAAACTCTGCTCCACAAACTCCATCGTAGAGCAGCTCCACAAAAAACTGGAGTTTGTGGAGTACCTCTTTAGGTGCTCTCACAACTCCATCCTTTTTCCTGGAGCAGAGTGCGTGGAGCTGAAACCGTTTGGCTAAAAAATGTGGAGCGGAGCAGTCCCAAACACGCCCTTAGTAAAATATTTAGGAGCTAAATTTAGGAGCCGGAACCCAGCAGGGACTGAATGACACGGAGCCACACCGGGCGGGCGGGGTGCAGGAGGCCCCACCGGCTACTCCTCCTGTCGGTCGCGCCGTTCCCACATGCCGACAGGCCGAGGACTGGCGAGGCCTGCCACGATCGCGCGCCCCACCACGTGTCCCTTCCGGCGCGCTGCCTGCCTGTGCCTGGGTACCGGTACCGGTCTCGTCGTCTCCGTGACCTGATGGCCATGTGCGTGCGGCGGATTCGGACCGGCCATGGCCCTTGGCCCACGGGTGCGGGGTGGGCGCTCCGCGTACGGTGCGCGACGCGCCCGGGCGTGCCTCGTGACACGCGGGTACCGGAGAGAGACCATGGTCGGCGGGATACTCGAATACATCGTTGACTTAGACCAGAGAGATCACACGCGTGATGTTTATTAGGATACTTAGTAAGGAGTACTTCTATTACGCACTGCTTTAGCAGAATGGTTTTGTGATGCTTGCTCTCTAGTACAGGAGACTGGAGTAGCATGGTTTCGCCAGATAAGCGAAACCACTTCTGCCGTGTGACTCACCACAGCACATCACACAATGACACAAGTCATCTGCCAACATACGAAAACGGAGTTGCCATCTCCACCAGGACACCGTCTGAACCTTTCCACGCGCGCCGTTTTGTCTGGTTGCGAATGCCATGCGGCCTGCTAGTGCCGGGCGAAATGCCTCACCTGCCACTTTCACGAACCAGTGAACCACGGAACGGCGAAGAGCGTCCTCCTCCTCCTGTACAGGAACACCCCCTGCCAACGCCCGCCACCTGGCCTCGCGGCTCCCCAATTCCGCGTTACAAAAGGCCCGCCATGCCTTGGGCGTGCGTGGAGACGTGGAGTAGCTTGAGCTTGAGAGTGCACGCAGCTGTGGTTGTCATCCGTGCTCCTCGATCGATCTCGGCTAGCTAGAGAGTAGAGAGGCTCGTGGGTTGGGGGTGTCCTCCACTCCTCCCGCGCGCGCGGCCAACACGGGAGCCGCCCCGAAGTCTGGCTCTGCCATCTCGCCGCTTTGGAACTCGCGGTTTGGAATCCGAAAACCAGTGGCCGGTCACCTGCCACAGGGGAGAGGGCTAGTTTTGTGTTTTAGGCCTCGTTCACTTTGCAAAAAAAAAAAGTAAACCTGATGAATAGTACAACTTTCGTTTTATTTGACAAATATTGTCCAATCGTGGACCAACTAGGCTCAAAAGATTCATCTCGTGATTTTCAACTAAACTGTGTAATTAGTTATTTTTTTTATCTATATTTAATACTCTATGCAAACGGCTAAAAATTGATGTGACGAAGAAAGAGTGAAAAAATTTGGATTTTGGAGACCATCTAAACAAGGCGTTAGTACTCGGCCAGTGTCCTGCAGGCAACGGACAAAACTGACGGGAGCCCTGTCGCCTGCTGGCCTCACTCACTCTGTCACCTCTCAGTCTCTCACCTCCAGCCTCCAGCCTCCAGACCCCGCCCGCCTCTGCTCTCTCGATCCCTCTCTATATAGCTCGGCCTGGTCACCACCTTCCTCCGCTCCATATATCCGCCATCGCCGCGTGTCAGCCAGCCATGATGTCCACTAGCCACGCGGTGAAGTCGCCGGCGTGCGCGGCTCGGTGGCCCGTGGACGCGCCGACCCACACGGCGACGCTCTCGGCCAGGCACGGGAGGCTGTGGCGAGGAGGCCGCGGCGTGGCGCCGTGCTCCGTGCGCGCCGCGGGCTCCTCCAACACCATTGGCTGCCTCGAGGCCGAGCCGTGGGGCGCCGCCGCGCCCGCGCCGGCACTGCCGCTGCGAGGACTCCATGTGGCGGCGCCGGCGCCCGGGGACGACGCGCTGGCCGTGCCGTCCGAGCAGAGGGTGCACGATGTCGTGCTCAAGCAGGCGGCGCTCGCGGCCGCGGCGCCGAGGACGGCGCGGATCGAGCCCGTGCCCATGGACGGCGGGCTCAAGGCGGCCTTCCACCGCTGCGGGGAGGTCTGCCAGGAGTACGCCAAGACATTCTACCTGGGTAAACGAGATCAAAATTCCCGCTACTCCTCTTTTCATCTGAATAGAGTCTAGTTTAAGAGTACTCCTAGTTTAATAACTAAGGGTCTGTTTGGTTGGTGATCAAAACCTATTATGTCAAAGGTTTGTCGTGCCATAATTTCTTTGACAGCTCTGTCATACCTATGTCATGTCATACTTTTTTAACCCCTGCCTCATATGTTATAGACTTATTTTCGTACCAAACCTTATCATAAGTGTGGCTTCAATTTTAGTCGCCACACTTTTTTTAGCAGGCATAGTTTACTGAAGGTTAGGCATGACCGCCCTAGCCACAAAGGTTTTGCCGTGATCGAGGCACATGCATGTGTCACAAGTACTGGTGTGTTTTTCTTGCAAGCTGTTTAATAAACAAAGTAAAAAAAACAAACTTTTTGTCCTAAAAAGGACAATAGGAAAAGGATGAAAATCTCAGTCATACATATCCTTGGTCGAAAGAAGCCTGAACCGACCGTCCGAGTCCAACACCTGCCTTTTCCAATTTGCTTACTGCACCGGCTAGTATATTTAATTTGATTAACTATGACAATGATTGTAAAAAATTGACAGCATGCTCATGAAAAGTAGAGATGACTTTCCACATGAGTATGAACTCGATCTTGGACGCATGCATTGAGATGTTAATCATACTACATCAGGAACAATGACTATTTTGCCAGTAGTTGTAGTTGTGGACACCACATACCGAATACCGACCAGTCAGCTTCGACAATCAGTGCGCACATGCATGTGCCTGACCTCTGAATCTCTGATCTGATGAGATGCCGCTGTTCTTCTGTTGCAGCGACGCAGCTGATGACGCCGGAGCGGAGGAGGGCAATCTGGGCAATATACGGTAAGCAAGCAAGCAGACCAAACCCCGCATGTCCCTGTTTCTTGTACCGTCTGCAGTTGACACCTGACAGTCGGCGCAAAAGGTTCCTTTCGTTTTCTGAATGGTAGTAAAACAGTAAACCGCCTTTAGACGACGACTTGTTGCAGCATAGGACATGCAGAAACGATACTTGCTGATGCTGTCACCCAAAATCCAGTTCATACCTACCGTATGGCTAAGCATGCAGTAAAAAATGTTTACACTCTGATGAGCTAGAGATTAGTTTATGCACCAGCACGATGATTTTTCCTTGATGATTGACCAGTAGGGAAGGGATGACAGTGATGGATCGCTGACGTGGTGTTCCATCTGTTTGCGCGCGTGTTCAGTGTGGTGCAGGAGAACGGACGAGCTGGTTGACGGGCCCAACGCGTCCCACATCTCGGCGGTGGCGCTGGACCGGTGGGAGTCGCGGCTGGAGGACATCTTCGCCGGCCGCCCGTACGACATGCTCGACGCCGCCCTGTCCGACACCGTCGCCAACTTCCCCGTCGACATACAGCCGTTCAGGGACATGATCGAGGGGATGCGCATGGACCTGAAGAAGTCCCGGTACCGGAGCTTCGACGAGCTGTACCTCTACTGCTACTACGTGGCCGGCACCGTGGGGCTGATGAGCGTCCCGGTGATGGGCATCTCGCCGGACTCGAGGGCGGCCACCGAGACGGTCTACAAGGGGGCGCTGGCGCTGGGCCTGGCCAACCAGCTCACCAACATCCTCAGGGACGTCGGCGAGGAGTACGTCATCTCCAATGTCAGCGTCCGTCCTCGCCCATATATATTGCCTACAATACTTACATGCGTGTGCTTCACGTGTGCCAACAAATAACAGCGCCAGAAGGGAAGGATCTATCTCCCACAGGACGAACTGGAGATGGCGGGGCTCTCCGACGCCGACATCTTGGACGGCCGCGTCACCGACGAGTGGCGAAGCTTCATGAGGGGCCAGATCACCAGGGCCAGAGCCTTCTTCAGGCAGGCCGAGGAAGGCGCCACCGAGCTCAATCAGGAGAGCCGATGGCCGGTGAGACTAGCTGAGACGCACACATCACACTTCACACATCACCATCTTTACTTGCCTGGCTTCAGAATTCAGATGATTGAACAGCCTGCATGCTGCAACTGCTGTTTCAGGTGTGGGCTTCTCTGCTCCTGTACCAGCAAATCCTCGACGAGATCGAGGCGAACGACTACAACAACTTCACCAGGAGGGCCTACGTTCCAAAGACGAAGAAGCTGATGGCGCTGCCCAAGGCGTACCTGATATCACTGGTGCAGGCTGAGAGACAGAGACACTACTCCAGCCTAACATAGAACGTTCTCTGTCACGTTCGGTACAAATTTCTGCAAGCACTTCTCAGCAGTGAATGATATGATGTACAAATTTCTGGTCAGGCCACATGCATCAATAGTAGTACATGGTTGGCATGTGGTGGTGGTCGGTGTTAGATACTTGTACTCCGAGTTTAGCCATGTACTACAAGCACTGGATGTATCATATATGTGTATACTAAAGAGTAAAAGTGAAATAAGATAGTGGGTAACCTTCTTGCATACAGAGTATGTTTCTGTAGCTACCTTGATTGGCCTAATTAGTAATGTTGTGCCATGCCATGCAGTCAATCACTGCTCGAACTTCACTAGTGAAACAATTTTTTTTTCTTCTTCTTCTCTCGAGCAGCTCTATTAATAACATTGACCTTGTCTTGATGAACATTTGACAAAACAACTTCTCGTGATACAAAATAAAGATTAAAATGACCATAATGCTCTTTCCCATGGTCTCTCTTTCTTACTCATCTCCTTCTCTACGGCCTCTCTTTCTTCCCAAATCCTTTCTTCCTCGTATCTTTCTTTCCGAGTCCCGACATGCCAGTGCGCCCGCAAGCGACAGCGAGCCCCGGCAGCCACGTGCTCTGACTGCTGCGCCCACGCCCCCGGTGGCCGAGCCCGCGCACTCCCTCCCTGCGTAGGGGCAAATGCGGCCTATGCGTGTGCTGGTTCCCACTGGTGTGAGTGTGAGCTGGGAGAAGCCACTATTTTTAACTTCATCTCCCATTTACCATATGTGAGAGCATGTTTTGAGGAGGTTCACGTGTGGAGCTATTTTGCAAAAAAGATTTGTTTGACACAAAAACAACTTCAAACAACTCATGAAGCTGGTGAAGAAGTTATGTCTAAACAAACCGGACTTAAGTGTGCTAAACTGATAGCTGCTGGATTACAGAAAATGGATCTAAATAATTCTGTAAAAAAAAAGATACAATCTTTAGTCGCAGAGCTGTAAGGTTTGGTAGCCCAAAGAAAATTTCAAATTCCTGATGGCCTTAGGGAGTACCACAGATGGCACCATTTGCCACTGTGAAGAAGGATCATAGCATGAGCTCACCAAAGATATGCCTGTGCAGGTGTTCTCCCTACGGACACGGAACAGCCATGCCTGCGGCGTCAGCTGTTGCAAGTAAAAGTTTCCGCTCATCAGTCCGTGTCTACAAGATCCTGTTGAAATCTAAACGTACTTATTTAGCCCAAAATTCCAGTGAAATGCCACGTCGCAGGCTGCATCAGCTCATCAGACGGATCTTGAGATAACCTTGCGTGCTTCTTTCTCCCAGTCCCAGGCTCTAGTTTATTCAGCACAGAGACTGAGGAGTTTGATAAGTGCTAAATGCCGTTTGCCTGGATGTACTCTTTGTCCCAGAGGAAACCGGAGATTGTTTATGCTTGTGTGGTTGAAAGCAACCGGATCTTTTTCACATCCTTTCCATGTTTTATTTTACGTTATCTAACAATATGCCAATCTGTTGGCTGTGCGTATGGTCAGAGTCTCGCCAACCGTCGGCCGAGCATTGTGTTTTGTGTAGCAGTAGTAGGAATGTAGGAAGGTCAAGGAATATATAGCTCGAGAAGGAAGAAGCCTGTTTGTGTACAGCAGCAACAGCATTGGCTGTAGGAATTGCAGGAATGCTGGCCTTCCATTCCTCGTTGCCGAAAATATTTTAGAGAGGGAACCTGTGGAAGGGACGGCTGATACGCAATATGCCTCCTGCAGTCCTCCTGCTAATTGCTAGTCGTCCTACATACGTGTTTTCATGTCCACACATCACGCATTTTTTTTTGGATAACAATACATCAAGCATTGTTGGTGGCAACTGGGAACAAACAACGGACCATGTGGTACCAGACCAGCTGCTTCTTTAATAAGATTTTAGAAGCAGCATATAGTAATCGCCTCGTGTGCACCAGTAGGCAGGAGTAGCACACCTAGAGACGCACATCTGAATCCTGAGGCAGAGTGAGTTTCCATGTCCAGATTTGATTCTTTTCCTTGAGAAAAGAAATGTTTTGTCTAGCTGAGAAGAAAATTTCTGGGCCAGGGACGTTACGTTAGTGCCGGCCCAAGAAAATGAAACACAAAGGACATGTAACCTAATTAGTTGGCCCAAACAGTCGTTCAATGGGCCTAACTCTGCGGCCCATGATGAAGATGCTGCGCAGGCAAAATATATGTCCATCCATTTCAAAAATACGTGGACAAAAAAAAAAAAGACACACGCAATGCCATAACAAGATCTGCATCCGGCCTAAAATATTAAGGTTATCAATGCATTAAGTGTTTATTTAAGGTAGGTTGTAAAATAAAAGGGAGATTGGTGTTCTTGCCCCTGCTCTGAAGGCCAATTGTAATTTTAATCTCGTTTTTTCAACTTTGTGCCTTTACCTTTAATTTTTAAATCTGAAGCCACCATCCCCCTGTTTTAGATTCTGTTAGATTAATGTCGAATAAACAAATTAAATAAAAGGAAAAAAATCAAAAGTGATTAAGCATGTTGAACTTGTTAAACATTGCTTAAATTTGAATTATTTGCATTATTTCTAAAAAATTCTTTTAAAATGTTGTCTGAATATTCGATGTCAAAATAGATGTTAAAGTTATATAGTACTCCCTCCATTCCAAATTATAAATCGCTTTAACTTTTTCGGTACATCGATTTTGCTATGTATTTAGACATATTGTTATATCTATATACATAGTAAAGTGGATGTACTAAAAAAGTCCAAGCGACTTATAATTTAGAACGGAAGGAGTACTAAAAAACGTAAGGGCAAATTCCCATGGGAAAACCAGTCTTTTTTAGTTGAACTTGCAATGTTAACTCGTCTAAATGATACATAGGGGTAAACTCTGCTTTCTTTCTGAAACAGAAGAGCAAAATCACAAAGTTAAATAAATGGGGAAGAACATAAGAGTCCCAAATGTAATTGTGTCAACCAAAAAGAGTATGTGTATCTACTATGGTATCAGCCCAAACTAAATCTTGGGCCTCTGATTCTCCGAGGCTTGACATATTGGTTATTGGGACGACTAGTAGGCGGGTAGTACTCATTTTGCTCAAAAAAAAGTACTCATTAGTATTAGTAATTTTGAAAAAGCAAAAAAAAAAAAAATCCATCAGTTTCGTAGGAGTCATGTACACTCCTGTCCGCGAAATCTCCATCTGGTAGATTTCGCAGCCGGCAAGTCACCTCCTCCCCATATAAAGCGGGGATAGAGCACGTCCTTCCGTCAATAGCTGGATTCGATAACCTCGTACCACCACAAAACCGAAAGGAGCGGAGGGTGAGACGACGCGACGTGGGAAGCAAGATGCAGATCTTCGTGAAGACGCTGACGGGAAGACGATCACGCTGGAGGTGGAGAGCAGCGACACCATCGACAACGTGAAGGCGAAGATCCAGGACAAGGAAGGCATCCCGCCGGACCAGCAGCGCCTCATCTTCGCGGGGAAGCAGCTGGACGACGGCCGCACCCTGGCCGACTACAACATCCAGAAGGAGTCGACGCTGCACCTGGTGCTGCGCCTCCGCGGCGGCAGCAGGGGCGGCTACCCCGAGGGGATCGGGCCCAGCCTCCGCGAGCTCGCGCAGAAGTACAACGAGAACAAGATGGTCTGCCGCAAGTACGTACTGTATATATATACGCCTTTATTACTTACTGATGATCCCGTTCGATCGTTTCGTTCAATGCAAGTACTGATCCAAGCTCTCTGCGCATACGATCCCTAACTTTGATCTTTGATCCTCCGTCTTCTCCTGCAGGTGCTATGCACGGCTTCCTCTTAGGGCAACCAACTGCCGCAAGAAGAAGTGTGGGCACACCAACGCGGTGAGAATCCATCCATCAGTTTAACTTGTGTTCATCCAGTAACTTTTGATTTGTTATATACTACTTCGATCGTTATATATAGACTATCATCTTTCATGCTCATTGGTTTTAGTTGATGTTAATGTTTAGGCTTTGTTCAGTCGTCATATACAATGCTTTGTTTCAGAATTACTGTCAAGGTTGTTGCTTTGGCATCGCTGCTGTGAGTAGTACGTCATGCTTTCAGATTAATTTACTCGTGAGAATAGTTGGTCGCGTTTATGGGTCATCCAAGTGTACTTTTACGGCTTTGCCCCTTTGTTCGTATATTAGGCAACCATTGTTGTTGTTGTCTCATGTTTTTGGTTTTATATTAGGCGATCGCATTTTTTTTTTGGCTTTTCCAGTCATCGTATATATCTATATAGCAAGATAGACTTTTAACTGACGATGAGTTTACTGCTATGCACACTTGATCTGCAGTCATACTTCAATTATTACTATCAGCACATTTGGTCATTCTTTCATCTGACCTGTGCCATCTGATTTTTCAGCTGAGGTCAAAGAAAAGGTTCATGTCCAAGATTGGTGGAACATGATCGTTGGAGAGTCTGGTCAGGCATCATCAGTTGGAATTTTGGGATGCTTAATAAATTTTACCTTCCGCTCCTTTTTATGAATAAAGTTGTAGTATAGTAGGAAAAAGTGTGCTACACTCGGTTAAGATGTTTCTAATATAATTATCATTATATACATTGGTTATATAAGTGAGATATGTATCTACATGTATAAATGGCCGAATATCATAGTATAGTTCTTCGCTGTTCGGTTTGCTTGCCCGCGTCCACCACCGCCGTGTGCCGGCGTCCGATCCGCGCGCGATGCCCCCTGGCCCCGGCACAAACCCGCTGTGGGCTTGCTTGGATATACTCCTATTCAACTGAATCCACATGTGTTGTATATTGAGGTAGAATTTAAAACTAATTTTTATCTTAATCCACTCCAACACACATGATTGAGATGGATATAAGTGCATCCAAACAAGATATGTGGCAAGGACACCAGGTTGCACCCAACCCTGGGGTCGCGCACTCCGCCATGCTTCTCTCGAAACATGCCCAATTACAGCCTCATAATTACACAGCCATTTACTATTTATTTATGGTCTCCTCGTGGGAATATCGTCGAAACCATTTACTGATTCATTTTACAGTCCAGAAATCCTCATGGGAATATCGTCGAACATATAGCACGCACCTACTTGTTTTCAGCCCCCACCTGATCCGATCTTATTGCGAGCATACACACCTAGCAAATGATGAATATGTATCAGCTTCGCATAAAGCACGGATCTTTATTCTTCACCGGCCTCACTGCTTCGCTTCTTGGAGTTGATGTAGTCCTGGAGCGCCTCCATCTGCTCCCTGGTCGGCGGCTGCTCGTTGTTCTTGATGGACCGGTGCACGTCGTACGTCGTCGCCCCAAAGAACACCAGCCTGCAGTTCATGTTCAATCGAGCATGCACCTCAGCGATGACGCCGCCGCCCGGCTGCAATTGAGGAGAGATCGATAGGAGAACGACGGAGGAGGTACCTACCCTGCGGCGAACAGGGCGATCTGCCTCGGGAACACGTGTTTCCCGAACAGCCTCATGCTGCTCCGCCCGCGCTGTGCACCTGTGACCTGTGATGCTTGGCGCTCGCCATTTGCGGGATATGTAAAGCAGTTTTTGGTCCAGGGTCCAGTAAGAACCATTCGCGGCCCATGGGCTGGGAGTTTTCCCCACACCTCACAAACGCAAACTGCTTTGTCGCTTCTCCTCGCCTTTCGATGCTTACGCCCGCGCCCGCCGGCCACTATCTCCCGTCCCTGCAGAAGCTGCTGCGCCAGTGCCGCTCCATCCAGCGCCTCAACCAGCTCCACGCCCACCTCCTCGTCCACGGATCCTACCTGTCCGCCGCATCCGATCTCCTCCTCGCCTCTTACTGCGCCCTCTCGGTCTCTGCAAGCACCGGACATGGCGCTCTCTGCCACGCGCGCCGTCTGTTCGACGGAATTCCTGACCCGGGCAGGGTCATGTACAATACCATCATCAGAGCCTACTGCAACAGCGACTGCCCGCAGGAAGCGCTACGCCTCCACCGCGGCATGCTCAGGCGAGGGATCCTGCCCAATGAGTTCACTCTGCCCTTTGTTGTCAAGGCGTGCACGAGAGCGCAGGCGCGGGAGTACGCGCTGGCCGTCCACGGTGTCGCTCTGAGGCTTGGCCTTGTGGGGCAGGTGTTTGTGGGCAACACACTTCTGCACTCCTATGCGTCGGCCGGATCGCTGGGGGACTCAAGGCGGTTCTTTGATGAGATGGCGGGCAGGAATGTTGTGTCGTGGAACTCGATGATCGGTGGGTACGCGCAGGCGGGGGATACTAGAGAGGCGTGCGCCTTGTTCGGAGAGATGAGGCGTCAAGGGTTCTTGGAAGATAAGTTCACGTTGGCCAGCCTGCTTCTCGCCTGCTCACAAGAAGAGAACCTTGAAATTGGTCGCCTTGTGCATTGTCATATCTTGGTTAGTGGATCTCGGGTTGATCTGATTCTTGAAAGTGCTTTGGTGGACATGTATGGTAAGTGTGGGGATCTGTGGATGGCTCGTAGGTGCTTTGAAATGATGCCCATCAAGAGTGTCGTTTCATGGACGTCCATGCTTTGCGCTCAGACGAAGCATGGTTCAGTTGATGCTGCAAGATGCTGGTTTGACCACATGCCAGAGAGGAACATAGTCTCATGGAATGCCATGATCTCTTGCTATGTTCAACGTGGCCAGTGCCATGAAGCATTGGATCTTTATAACCGAATGCAATCCCAGGGTCTTGCTCCAGATGAGGTTACCTTAGTGGCTGTCCTCTCTGCTTGTGGGCGAATTGGTGACTTGACTGTAGGGAAGATGGTACACCTTTACATTAGAGACAATATCTATAATCCTGATGTCTCTCTAATTAATTCACTTCTGGACATGTATGCAAAATGTGGTCAGGTAGACACAGCAATCAGCCTGTTCAGTGAAATGTGTAATAGAAATGTAGTTTCTTGGAATGTTATTATTGGGGGGCTGGCATTGCATGGTCGTGCATTGGACACAATCACGTTCTTCAGGTCAATGGTAAGAGACTCCTCGCCAGATGGGATTACCTTTGTGGCCCTTCTTTCTGCATGCAGTCATGGGGGTCTACTAGAAACTGGACAGCATTACTTTGAATCTATGAGACATGTTTACAATGTTAAGCATGAAGTTGAGCATTATGCTTGCATGGTTGACCTTCTTGGCCGACGTGGTCATCTTGAAAAGGCTGTTTGTCTAATAAAAGAGATGCCAATGAAGCCTGATGTTGTAGTCTGGGGTGCATTGCTGGGAGCCTGCAGAATCCATGGGAATGTCAAGATTGGCAGGCAAGTGATCAAGCAATTACTTGAACTGGAGGGCATCAGTGGAGGTCTGTTTGTTCTAATTTCAAACTTGTTATACGAAACTCACCAGTGGGAAGACATGAAAAGGCTCAGGAAATTAATGAAAGAGTGGGGGACGAGAAAGGATATGGCTGTTAGTTCAATTGAAATAAACAACAGCATCCATGAATTTGGAGTGGAAGACATTAGACATGAAAGCTCAAGCGAGATTTATGCAGTAGTTGATCAGCTGTCGTATCATTTGATTTCTTTGCATCTCTTGGCTGTGCATCCAGAAGATCTATGTGTGGTAGAGTGAAGGAATCTATTTGGAATTCTTTTCAGGATCAGTTACAAGTTCATAACATTTCTGAGTGAGGCACTATACAAAATGAAGATGAATGTGGCTGGCACATTGCTTTACAAGGTACCCCCTCTGATTCCGAACTTCTTTCAAAATACAGGTCATCCTAGAACTTTTAGCTATATTTCCCTTCCTTTCTCGCCCTTGCCAAATAAATGTTATTCACAAATAAATGAGACATCTGTTTGCAGTGTTGTATAAATGAGGGCGGTGACATGTATTTTGAGCTGGAGGGAGTAATGTTCATTGCCAAGCACACCTCCTGTTGAAGCCTTTGAGGGTAGGTAGTGCTGACCAAGCACATTTCTCAAAGAGTGTCCAGGTTCATCAGATCCATGAATAAAATCATTGTGGACGTATAATTTAAGTTACAAAGTCCACCTACATAGAAAATACTGGGACGACTTACTCTTTTTGCTTTGGTTCAGTTTCAGAAATAAGTTGTCCACTTCAGTTTTCCGTATTGACCATGTAATGTAGCCCTTCATTTGTCTTGCTAACTGGTTGTGTTTCTGGTTTTCTGTAGATGTCATGGTTCGCTGGGCAAGCCACTCGACCAACTCGACTGGTGTTCTTACACCCACAAATTCAGTAGTCACTATCTCCTGTGACTGTGATGTTTCAACAATATATGTGGAGAGAGAGACTAAAGCTCGGCAACAAGATCTCAGCACACGTTCACAGGTCACCCTTACGAGTTGTCAACAAGGCAACGATCTTAACTACTAGCTTTTTTTAAAAAAAAAAAAGATTACCTACTAGCTTTTTAGAGACAGAGCTACATGCTGACATACATTTTTCTTGTTCCTCTATCTCTGGGCCAGATTGAGTATACCATGGTAACAGAGGCGCTGACTCCAGATGTAAAAGCAGAGCAAAGATAGCAACATCATTCACAGAATCACAGTTTCACATTTTTTTTCGCTGCGCGAGCCCTGCAAATTTTGTTCCGAGGAGAAAAGATTGGTTGGTTTAACTGAACGGCCGCAAGATGAGGTGGGATGGATCCGTGCCTACATTAGTCAGTTCGTGATGCCTGCCACGTGCTTCTCTTAACTGTGCACCGTGAGTACATTACATTACAGTGCATCAGTCAAGTAAGTGGGGGCCTGCAGTTAGCCGCTTGCCAGTTGAAGGCAGCAATGTAAGTACCAGAGTGCCCATGGGGCCACCATGCGTTGTGCTTTGGCAGTTATTAAGCGCCGAAAAGTAGTGAATTCCCATCGGCACAACGCAAGCACTACTGGCTAATCAAGGGTTCGAGAGTCAGTCCAGGATGCCAACGGCACGTGGCCACATCACTTCGCCGATCTGGTTGGTACACATTTCTTGTGATGCTGCTTGCAAGTCCATGGCTAGATGATTTGGTTCCGGCTAATGGGAATATATTGATGCTTTGTGAGGTTGCTTTGCCCTTCCTTTTTTTTTTACTTTAGAAATCATGGAACTGCTTTGTTTTTTAAAGTTGTGATGGTGGATAAAGCATGTTCCTGGAGCTTGCTTATGATGACTTGCAATCGGGGTTTTTTTCTCTCTAATAGAGCAGCTACCTACCAGAATGATGGATATTTTGGTTCTATTTTTTAAACTGTATGAATGATCACAAGCTAGGACTGGGAGGATAACCTACTAGAAAGATCTGTTATGCTTACAATTTTCTCATTTGCATGAGTGAAGATGTGCCCCCCTTTTCTAGATTGTGATCAGGGAAATATATATTTTCCTATCATGAGAAAAAAAATGCTGACAAAATCAAGCTAGAACCTGCAAGATAAGCAATATAATTTGGATTTTCAAATGAACCTTAATCCCGTGAACGTATGAAACGGCATGAAGAAAGTTGTACACAGGCCGGGATGCCTCCTCCATGAATACCTAGCGGATAATTCGACAACATTTGACTATGCGAAAGCCAACCACTATTAAATCACTGCAGCCTGTTTCGTGGATTATTTACTGCTGGCTGGTTTGGTATGAGAGAAAAATACTGTTTCAGCTTATAATCCACGATCGTATACGAGCAGGTTGCTGGTCTATGGTCCGCACTCTATACAGACTGCTAGGATGATCAGCGTCCTGTTCGGCTGACGGTTTCTGCGGCTGATAAACCGACGGATGATGTTTTGTTGTGAGAGAAGCAGTTCAAACGAACAGGACGCAGGATGATTAAGCCACAATGTATGTGTCACATGCCTTAATTAAATCATGGCCTCGCTGGATCTGTACCAACCGAATGAGTTAATGATATATTTAATCATGGAGATGAGACTGAACCATCACAAATTAAGGAGCGTACAAGTGCACTCAAGGTGGTTAGTTTAGCTCTTGACAAACAGCAAGCAACAAGAACTAGGGCTCATCAATTAAATATGAGTTGGTACTGCATACAGATGTTGAGAATATGAGTCTGATCACTGTCACAGAATACAAAACAATTTCGGGAACCATGAGTATGAATAGTCACTGTAATGTCAACAAATAAATGAATGATGCAATAGCTGTGATGTATAAACATCATCTCATCATCATGTCTGTTCATGGAAACAACAAATCTGTGCAAGCAGACTATAGGGAGGAGAAGAAGAAAATAAAAAATAAGCAGCAGTTACAAGTGCAGGACGGCCATGGATTTCAGCCTGCAGGACATGGCGTCGGCCTCCGTCGCCGCGTTTTCCCGGCCAACCCGGCTCCACTTCTGTTCCGTGTCCGAAACCCGGCAGGCCGTAACGAAATCGAGCACCTTGCCGAAGATCCTGAACATCTCGACGGCGTAGACCCTGTCCTGCCCGACGGCGAACGCCGCGTTGGGATCCATCGGCGCGTCCGGGTGCCCCGACGCCTCGGTCCACTGGAGCGAGCTGAGGTCGAGCTCGAACAGCTTCCGCACCACCTTCTCCCTCCGGTTCACCGGCCCGTGGCGGTCGCACCACGACACGCAGAGCATGAACAGCCGCGACGCGCAGCACACCAGCGTCGGGGCGTAGTCGCGGAGCCGCGGAGGCGGGGGGAGCGTTTGAATGACGACCCAGGAGCCCTTATCCAGATGGTAGGCGACGAGCGTGTCGGACTCGCAGTATACGTAGAACATCCGGCCACAGACGACGCCGGAGCAGGCCAGCCCTACGTCGGTGGGAAACCCGGCAATCTCGACCCACTTGTCGACCAAGGGATCGTATATCTCCCCGGACACCAGTGGCTCGTCCCAGCGGCCGCGCCCACCGACGGCGACAACGGCGAGCCTCGGCTGGCCTTCCTCGCCCTCCTGTCCGGCGGATTTGCCATGATGATACGAAGCGAGGTCAGTGGAATCAGTGTCCTCGTTCAGCATGTCCTTGAGGCGGAGGCGGCGGAGGGAGAGCCGGTGCGGGTCCTCGTACACGGCGGATGCGCCACCGAACCGAGACTTGCCGCGTCGGACATTCTTCTCTGCGCGAGTGTGGAGAATGCTGCAGCTGGCGGACATCTCAAACACGCCCAGCACCGGGCGAGACCGCGGGGTCTGCATGGGCGCCGCCTTCCGCCACAAGCCGGTGAGAGGGCTGAACACCAGCACTCCCTTGTGTGTCTTCACCTTGCTCGCATCCGAGCCGCCGGACCGGCCACCGACGACGTAGAGGTC
The DNA here is from genome assembly GCA_904845875.1 of Miscanthus lutarioriparius. Taxonomy (NCBI): domain Eukaryota; kingdom Viridiplantae; phylum Streptophyta; class Magnoliopsida; order Poales; family Poaceae; genus Miscanthus; species Miscanthus lutarioriparius. The sequence goes on from CAJGYO010000003.1 coordinate 26,230,599, forward strand.
GTCCCCGACGCCGGCGACGGAGAACAGGAACCTCCCCTTCAGCCCGTCCGCCCTGACACGGCACCACCGGTGCGCGGCCACGTCGAGCGCGTGCACGGCCGGGGCAGGGGCGGCGCCCCACCCGACGTCGCCGTCGACCCCGAACAGGAACAGCCACGGCGTCCGGCACGGCCCGGGCTCCTCCTCGCGGCGCATCCGCAGGAACTGAGGCGCGACGGTGAGGTCCCTCCACCGCCTGCACACGCACCGCGCCGCCAGGAGCGAGGCCAGCGGCAGCCGGCACAGAACCATCTCCATCACGTCGTCCGGGAGCACCGCCAGGGACGCCGCCGCGGCCGCCTCCGTCACCAATACCTCACCCGCACCGGCTCCCGACGGCCGGTGCGCCGCCGCGGCGGCACCCTTCTTCCAGGCGAAGCACTGCACTGCGGCGCCATCCTCGTCTTCGTCGTCGTTCCCCGGCGTGCGCCGGAGCGGGGCCGCGGCGGAGGAGTCCATCTCGTCGCATGCGCAGACGCGGCACCCACCGGCCCCGCCGAGGGGCAGCCGGAGGCAGCTCCTCCTCCTCCTCCTCCTGCGGCGTCGACCATCGCGCTCGGTCCGCTTCAGATCGAGGACCACATCGTCCGGTGGCTCGGCGCGGAGCAGGGAGGCCAGGCTGTTGCTGCCAGATCTCTGCAGAGCTCTCGGCATGGCAGCAGCAGAGCGAGTTCACCGCTAGGTGGAGAAGAAGTGGTGCGCGAAGGACGGGATGGTGGGGGCGTGGAGGTGGAGGAGGATGCCCCGGAGGAGGATAGCGAGGAGCTTGGTGAGGAAGGAGATAGAGAGCATGGCGTCGCGCCGGGACGGGTAGGCGACGCGGGATTATTTGGGCGGTGGTGGTTGGAGTGGGAGTTGGGGGAAAGCGGACGAGGCGCGGGCGCCGATGAGGGGTGGGTGACGCCACGCGCGGATGGAATGGATGGACGGGCACGGGACGGGAGCGGGAGGACATCACCGGCCGGTGGAGATCGAAGCGGGCCAACCGAACCGGTGGAGATTGAATGGGCTGTCGATAGAATGTGGCGAGGCGCTGGCGCGGGGCGCCGATGGACCGGCACGCGTGTGCGCGGGCGGGCGCTGGATGCCTGGATCCAGTGCCGAGGGACCGGGCCACCGGGGACGCAGGGAGGCGAAGCAGGGGCCGGAGCTTCAAGCTCCGGGGATCCGGTGAATGCGCGGTGCGATAGTGTACCTAGCCAAGGACGATCTGACCTTCGCATGTGACAAATCTAATGCCATTCCGTCTCTATAACGATGCTATTCTATTTCGGACATATTTGTTTTAGTTTTCTTGTTGCTTCTGCTAAACAAACAATGCAGTTGTTAAAGATGACTTTTGAAAAACTAGAAGGTTGCTTTTTAAGAAAATAAAGCTGAAGAACATGCTGAGATTTGTTTTTTTTTTCCTGAGAATCCAAAAATTTATTTAAAACTAATAGTAAAAATATAACGAGCAAAAATCAAAGAACTAGTTTTTTGGGCGGCTGTAGCTCAAATAAATGGGGCCTTAGTCCGAGTCAAACTAGCAAGGTTGTCCGCGAAACAGACCACGTACCTTACTTTTTTCCTTTTTTTTTTTAAGAGTATTTTTTGTAAATCGTTTTGTTTGTTTCTTTGGTTATAATTTTCACTCATCATGTGTCTCCGCTACATCCAACTGCACAAACTCTATATAATTAGAATCGACAAATTCTTTGACTATTGTCAGCTTTCTCTTCTTTTCCGCCCACTTCTATCGTGTGGTCATGTAATTTTCTATTGAGGGTAAACCAATGTGACTCGATTTTTTATTGGTGAGCTTCTGTAACTAGGAGAAAACCGAGGCATTGTAATTAGTTTAAAAATGACTATTCGGTCCCTCTGGTCAGCCTCCTTGATCCTTCATACGCAGGGGAGGGGATATGATCGAGCGGTGGAGGTTGGGCCACTCGTGCGGGAGAACAAGTTACAATGTAGATTTTTTTCATGAGGGGTCATTTGCAATTTTCAAGGTAACAATATGTATTAGGTATTACCTTTTAACATTCAATTTTTATTTTCTAAGCTCTCATATTGAACTATGCTTTTTTTCCTGTTATAATTGTCAACAAAAGATAATTCAAATTGCAGTCGCAAAAGAAAAAAGATAATTCAAATTGCAATTTGAATCTCCTTTTATTCCATGGTGAAGATTCAAGTACTTGGCCAACATCAAGAGGTTTTCTATGATTAATTTTACATTATCAGATTGAACTATGTTTCTTCTTTTCTATTATATTTGACTAAAAAATTGAACTGCGACTTTGAATCGTTTTATGTTAACTTTGTACTCTTAAATGGATGAGGCTGCCACATACATGGTTCGCTTCATTTTCTTTAAAAACTAGAAGGATACCCCGCGCGTCGCTGCATGAATTGCGAATGATTTTTGCTTGATGGCGTGGTATGCTAACGTGGACAAATAAATGCATGTCTCCGGCACGGGTCCGCGGTGGGAGATCCGACAGTGTCCGCTGCGAATTGGGTCCGGCTCTGCCGCGAGGGTTCGGCATCACGGAGAGCGCGGTGGGGAGGGAGAGGAGCGAGGATGGCGGTGGCTGTAGGGGAAGAGGAGAATGGGGGCATTTTGGTATTTGTTCAGCGGCTTTAATGGCATTTAGACTATCTTCAACAAAGTACCCATAACGACACCTAAATCCAAAATGGGTCTTCGATAGTACTATTTCAGCCTTCAATTGAGTACCAATACGGGAGACCTATTTTGGGTAGTAGGAGATGTACAACCTAAATATGAACATCCTCTCTCTCCTAAAAACCTATTTTACAGAAAATGTTCTCTCCTGGGTCATGTTGTTGGAGAAGACTAAACATATGTATTAAACTATTTGCCTGTAGTGCTACCCAAATATTTAATAGGTCTTGTATTTTGGACGTCGTTGTTGGAGATAGTCTTAATCTCTAAATCCAAACATGGTAGAGACTAAAGTTTAGTTCAGGACTAGATGATCCAAGCAGGCCCTTAGTGACTAATGTGTCCATGGATGTAGATAGCTTTCGCATGATAGATATGTGCTATAATAATTGCTTGCAGTTAGAGTGGATGTCTTATGTGCCTATATAAATTCGAGGAAAATTGCACGGCCGGTCCTTAAAGTATTGAGTGGTTTTCATCTGGGTCACCAAACTATGAAATCGTCATCGTTTGGGCGCCTAATGTATTTAAGTGATCTCATCTAGGTCCAAAATAGACACGAGGAGGGTTAGAAAGGCGGCGTGAGTAAATAGATGATAGTGGCAATCAAATCACAATCCGCCCGGGACCTCCTCCTCTTGACTTCCTCTACCCGTAAGGCGCCGCCCGCCACTCTCTCTTGTCCCTTGCCGCAGAAAGCCGTGCCATCTGCATTTGGACGAGCGCGTTGACCAACGCGCCATCCGTGTCGTTCCGCGCCACCACCTCTGGCGAGCTCCAGCGGTGCAGCGCTGGCCCTTGCTCTCCTCCCAAGATGGCCCGCACCGCAGCGCTCCGCGTCCTCGGCCGGAACTCCCGAACCGCTCCTACGGCACGAGCACGGCAGCGGCGCCCAGCTCCGCGGCGAGTGGTGGCGCCTAGGCTGTCGATGTCGATGTCGTGAGGGCGCCACGATCGGCACGCCCATTGCCGAGACTCCAACCACGGAGCTCCAACCGCGATGTGACGAAACACGCCACAGGTCGGGTGCGCCGGGGCCAGCAGCTCTCTGCGCCCACCCTTCCACCACCAGACCGCGCCCGAACACCGCACGAACATCTTGAGGCAGCAGCGCCATTGTCGTCGCCGTCCTCGGGGCCCTTGGGGAACCGCACCACCCACAAAGAAGAGACTTTTCCCTGCGTGCCATTATAAAAGATCGTAATCCCTTCTGTGCCCCTAGAAAAATTTAGCGTTCTTCAGCGCCACTACTTCAACTTTTTGGTCCTCCATGCCACTTCCGTCGATTCGAGGCTCTAACACCGTCAAACTACAGTATGAAAAGGCGAAAATGCCCATTAAGTTCAAATATGTTATTAATTTTTTTACATCGCATCTTATGACTTCAAATGAAAAAAATCAAAACTAGAAAGTTGTAGATCTCGTTCGAGATCTATAATTTCATATAAAAAGTATTTTCATTTAATTCCACAAAAAATATGATTTGATATGATTAATATATCATAGAAAAATCATCATATTTTTCTTTTTAAATGAATGAATTTTGACGGGCTATAGAGCTCGGCGAACTAACTTTGAAGTGGCAGAGGACCCGGAAAAAGTTGGAGTAAAGTACCTGAAGACCACCAATTTTTCTAGGGGCATTGTTGTGATTATGATCTTTATAATGGCAATACAAATGAAAAGTTCTGATAAAGAATGATCTTTATAATCTTTACCGAAAAGTCTCCTAGGTCGCTTCATGCCATCCGCTCAGCCATCGCGCGCTCTGCTCAGCATGAAGTACTCGATGCCGGCAGAGATGAGCACCACGGAGTCGTCCCACGAGCAATGGCCGGGCGACGGGGACGATCTCCTGCTGTCCGGGGCTCGAAGAGTAGCCCATGTAGGGTCGCTCGATGTCGACGCACGTCTTGATGGCCACGGCACGAGGCCGCGGCTGAGGTCGGCCAAGTGATCGCGCGAGGACCGAGGCGTTAGGGGTGGTCACAGACAGCGAACATGGGCGTGTACTTGGCCTCCTCGGTGACTGCTGAGCCCGGCATACCCGGAGCAGAACGTCTGCGGCCGACGCGAACCTTCCGAAGCGATGGGATGGAAGAAGGAGGTGGCGGCGGCGGCTACTGCAGTGCCGAGGTGCACTACGGGCGCGGCCTCGGCGGCGCCACAGGTAGAGGAATTGAAGAGGAGGAGGTTCGGGCGAGCTTTCAGTCGAGCAGCCACGCCTTGAAGCCTTGGCAGTGGCAAGGTCTCACGCAAGACTTGAGCGCGGCATGAGGCGGTAGGGAGGTGCTTGGTGGTGTGCGGCTTGGGCGGTAGGTCCGGTGGCATCGGGAGGTGGAGCTCCACAAGCGGATCCGCGAAGTCTGGTGCCGCGCGCGATCGCCGACATGTTCACGGCGTGGAGACGAGGTGCACAGTCACGTCAATGTTATCGCCGGTGGCACGACGGTCCACGGATGTGAGGCGCTGGCCAGCTCGAGGTGCGGGTGATGTGGCCGTCGCGAGCCATGGGAACATGACCACGCTTCACCGCTCGCGCTCCGCCCTCGCCATGGCGGTCGATGGATGGATGCGGCCGTGTGATCGCCGAGCTAGATGGCTATGGCGATTAAATGCGTTGGAGGTGTGGTGCGATGATCGGGCTTACGTGGGCGTGGCTTATATGCGAGAATGGGGAGTGCAGGTGCGGGGCGAAACGATGCGAGGAGGCGGCATGGTGGCTTCACGCACGTGGCGGGTCGTCCTCGACCGGTGGCTACGTGGGGCGGCGCGCGTGTCACGCTCTGCCATCACCGATGGGGCGTTGCATGCCTCATAGATTTTCTATTCAAATCATGTCCACGCCGACTACTAACCTCTCCTCATATCTATTTTGGACCTAGATGAGATCACTTAAATACATTAGGTAGCCAAGCGTATGATTTCATAGTTTGGGGACCCAAATGAGAACCGCCAAATACTTTAAGGACCGGCCGTACAATTTACTCTAGAATTCTAGTGGGGAACCGCCTTGGGCCTTGGCAAGTGGCAACCTTGAGGCGGGGCGTCATTTCTTGAAGGACACAGAGATGAGGGAAATGACAAAGCGAAATGGTAGGGCATTGCAAAGTTGGAGCTACAAAGCGAAGCAAATTAAAGCAAACGATTTGTGTTAAGCAGTTCGATCGACTTGGTAAAAAATTGCAAGACGCATGAGCGTATGTAAAACATGGGAAAAAAGTCCAAGAGCTGGCCTCATAGGGAGTGATGACCGACGGCCAGTGAGGGACAACGATATTGAAAAATGATAAACTGGAGGTCTAGGGTGTAATAGAGATCTAGGAGTCAGCAAAACATACGAGAACAAACAAGTTCGATAATATATATTGATATATATTAGTACAAGACTGAAGCATATTTTACTGCTTGTATTGTTATTGGAAAACCTATAAGTGCAATCAAGCCCTATTGTGGGTTTTGGTATTGATGACCACCAAATTAGAGGACTAATTAGATTTATCGAGATGACAAGCAGGGAATCAAAGAATGAGGATGATGAACAGGTTGCAGGTGTCCTAATTACAAAAGGTGGCCATACCTAGCTCAAAGGAGGTTTAAATTCTTTTATGTTTCGAATTTGAGTTTAGGAAAAGTCGTACTATTAAGAGGGATTTTAGGGCAGTTGGTCAAGCTGTTGAATCGAGATGCTCAAATTCACAGATCTACATCCTCCCACCTAGTCAAAACAATGACCAAATTTCATATCATATTACCTATTTTGGCTAGGGCGGCAGTGCCGCCCTTAACTGACTGTTGTGCTCGGGGGGTATTTATACCCTTTAGGCCCGGCTCACAACGGTCATCTTCTTCACTGACTCACTCTGCTCGAAAACAGACAGAACCAAAGCTCACCCCTCTCCTCCATTGTTGCTCCTCCATCCTTCAAGCTAATCCTTGATTCCAACCATCAAAACTTGAGAGAAAAGGTAGCAAAACTCGATTGGAGAGGAGATCCACTGATTCCCAAAGTCTAAGAGCATTTGGTTCACGTTTGGCCAGTGGTTCTAGGGTTTGTTACTCTTGGAGCTTGCTCCTAGCTGACTAGGCGTCGCCCTTGTGTTTGCCAACTCGTGTGGCAGCCTTGGGAGGTTTGTAACCTCATTCGAAGGCTAAGAAATCACCCCTCACTTCAAGAGCTCACTTTCTTGATTTGAGAACGAGGGTAAAGCAAGCCTTTGTGGCAAGCTCAAGCCTTTTGTGGCTTCCTCAACAACGTGGACTTAGGCAATTCTTAGTGGTGAGCTGAACCACGGGATAAATCTTATGTCTCGCATGCTTTATCTTCATTATACTTGCTGTTTACATTATTGCTAGCTGTTGTTAGGGTTTAGTTACTCGATTCACTTTTGTGTGAAGTTTCTGTGGTATCCAGTCTTTGAACTGGATCTTGACTCTATATTACGAGGATTAAGCGACTAGTGGGGTCAGTCCATCTCATTAAATCTCAAGCGTGTTAGATTATTTTTTATAGAGCAGCGGCGGTCATACACTGTAAAACCAACAATGCCGCCATCTGTTCTAACAGAGTTTCGAGTTGAATTTTACAGGCCTATTCACCCCCCTCTAGGCCTTCTTTATCTTCCAGTAGATCCTACAAGTGGTATCGGAGTGAGGTTGCTTCGTATACACTTCACCGCGTGAAGTATGGAAGAAGGAGAAGGTTCGAAGAACGTTCGTGTTGCGAACGCAAGTGGTGTGCACGTCGAGGATGTTGGCAGTAGCAGCGAGCTGTCCATGTCCACAGCAAGTGATGCCACCATCAAAGAACCCAAGACCACTTATGCCAAAAGAAAAAAAGGCAAGAAAAGAAAGAAAAGACGCCAAAATCGCAACAAGAGAAGCTAGAGAAAAGAAGAAGGAAGAGTAGTGGCTCAAGGACAAGAAGAAGAGAAAAGAAGCTAGAAGAATCACAAGAGAGGCAAGAGCTAAGAGAAGGACAGCAAGAGCTAAAGAGCAAGAGAAGAATGAGTATGATGCATCATCTAGTGAGCTCTCTAGTAGCTCGGACGATGGAGATGATGATGTGTCATACCATGCTTTAAAAGATAGCAAGGAGGTGAAGAGCAAGGACAAAAAGAAGGATAGCAAGGACAAGGGCAGCAGCAACAACAAGAAGAACAAATATGGCGCCGTATCCTTTAATTATTCTTATTTGTCTAACCATAACAAAAGATCTTTTGTCAATGTGCCTGCGGGCAAGTTGCCTCATTTTGATGGGACAAACTTTGCCAAGTGGAAGCACTTGATAAATGCCTATCTTGTAGGTCTTCACCCCGGTCTTTGGGAGATTGTGGTGAATGGATTGCAGCCACTAGAAGATCCCGAAGCACCAACAAATGAAGAGCTAGCTGCTGTCCATCTCAATGGCCAAGCCACAAGTATTCTTCTTAGTGCCTTGGATGGAAATGAGTACAACCGAGTGATGAATGTCAATGTTGCAAAACAGATTTGGGACACTTTGCATCTAGCACATGAAGGTGTTGATAAAGTAAGGAAGGCAAAGATTGATTTGTTGATGGCCAAGCTCAATAGGTTCGTGATTGTTGATGGAGAGGGGCCACAAGAGATGTTTGATAGATTGATGACCTTGGTGGGCAAGATTAGAGGCTATGGATGTGATGAGCTTGATGATCACAAAGTGGTGAAGGTTATGTTGGAAGCTTACTCAGCAAGAAATGAGACGTAGTCACCTTGATTAGAGATAAGAAGTTTGAGCACTTCACATCAAATGATATGCTTGGAAGATTGTTGACATTTGACATGCAAAGAGAAGAAGCAAATAAGAGGAGAAGACTTGGTGAGTTGCAAGCCAAGTTAGAAGGCATGAAAATCAAGGAAGTGGCTCTCAAGGCAAATAAATCAAGCAATCAAGGCACCTCCAACAAGGCAAAGGGCAGCAAACAAGCATCAACAAATAAATTCAAGGAAATCAAGTCCAATCCACAAAATTATGATCCAAGTTCATCCTCAAGTGAAGATAAAGATGATGGGGCTGATTATATAAAGATTGATGACATGGCTTTGTTCATGAAAAGCTATCACAAGGGGTTAAAAAAGAATAGGTATAAGATAGTGCAAAGAAGGTTTCCCAACAAGAAGAAGAGGACTTGCTACAATTATGGCAGCACGGAGCACTTCGTTGCTAAGTGTCCCTATGACAAGAAAGAAAACAAATACAAGAGGGACAACAATGAGGCCAAGCATGAACACAAAAAGAGATACAAGCAAATGGGAGAGGCACACATTGTGCATGAGTGGGACTCAACTAAGGAGTCAAGTGAAGAGTATGTGAAGGTTGCAACCATGGCTATTCAAAAGTCATCCTCTACACCAAGGCTCTTCAATAACATGTCCGATGATGATGACCACCGCTTCACTCACGTTTGTCTTATGGCAAAGGGTGAGAAGGTAAAACGAAGAGCCAAATCTCCTCCACCTCCTAGTAACATCTCTATTAGTGAACTTAGTGATTCTAGTGACGATGATACTAGTGATGTTGAGAAATATGCTAAATTAACTAAGAAGTTAGATTCTAAAACCAAGCTCTTTATCATGAATCTAATGGAGGAATTAGAAAGTGTCAAAGCCGAGCTAGCCGATAGATATGATTATCTTAAGGAAACCAAAAAGATGTATATTGGCTGCAAGGAAGCTCTTGAGTTAGAGAGAAGTGAGGCGGACTCTTTGAACAAGGCCTTGGCCGAAGAACAAAGAGAACATGCTCTCATAAAGAAGGCAAATATTGCACTCAATGACAAGTATTGTGTCTTAGTTGAAAAGCACAACAAACTTGAGAAGCAATATAGTCTTCTATGCGAGAGCACCCCACTTCCCTCCAACATAAATGACATTTCTATTCCCTCCACTAGCCAAGGATGTGGAAAATGCTATGATCTTGACATAAATATTTATTCCACTAACCTTGCAAACTTGGAGGTTATGAAAAAGGAGATTGCTAGGCTCAATGCTATATTAGGAAAAAGGTGCATAGAAGGCAAGAAACATGCTGGTGGCAAAAGTGAAAAACCAAAGAGACCACAATACAAAGATGGAAGAAATCAACGCATCAAAGGTGGGCTTGGGCACACTCATGGAGGTAAAACCAATGAGAGAAAGGTAATCAATGGATATGAGTGTGTTCAGTTCATGAGCAAAGGGCAGGAAGGTATAGATAGGTCTGCACAGATGGTGGCACAAGGCCAGCGCAGAGCAGCACCGCGGCCTATGGGCGGCAGTGCCGCTGTGAAGGGCGGCAGTGCCGCCCCCCATAGAAAAGGGAAGACCACCTCCTGCTCCTCTGCTCATGTCCAGCCCAAGAAGAAGGTGTCTCATCCAGAGCAGGTTGTCCAAAAACTAAAGAAATCTATCTGGGTCACTCCAAATAGATATGCTTATCAACCAAAGGCAAAAACACCTCCTCAATGTTTAGATTCTAACTTTGTTTTGCAGCACAACAGCAAGGGGGAGGTGTTTGCCAAGTTTGTTGGCAATGGTTGAAATGTTTATAATAATGCTTTCATTTGGGTTCCTAAAGTTCTTGTGACTAACATGCAAGGCCCCAAGAATATTTTGGGACCTAAGACTAGGAACTAAACTTATTTTGCAGGCATACTCCTCCGGTGGGTCAAGTTGGGTGCTTGATAGCGGTTGTACAAATCATATGACCGGAGAAAGGAGTATGTTCTCATCATATTCCCCAACTACAAATTCAGATGAGAATATCATATTTGGTGATAATTCAAAAGAGGGTGTGATTGGACTTGGTAAAGTAGCTATTACACTTGATCATTCAATTACAAATGTCTTACATGTTGATTCCTTAAAATATAATCTGTTGTCCGTTTCTCAGTTATGTGAGATGGGCTACAATTGTCTTTTCACGAATAAGGGTGTGGAAGTATCTAAGAGGGAGGATTCCTCTATTGTCTTTACGGGTCACCTCAAGAACAAGTTTTACCTAGTTGATTTTAGCAAAGGGAAAGCTAAGCTTGAGACCTATTTAGTGGCAAAATCTAGCATGGGTTGGCTATGGCATCGCCGACTAGCTCATGTTGGGATGAGGAACTTGGCCAAACTCCTAAAAGACAACCACATCCTTGGACTAACCAATATTCAATTTGAGAAAGATAGGATTTGTAGTGCTTGCCAAGCCGAAAAGTAAGTAGGTGTACCTCACCCACCAAAGAGCATCATGACCACCACACAACCGTTGGAGTTGATTCATATGGATGTCTTTGGACGATGCATCTACATTAGCATCGGGGTAACAAATATGGTCTAGTTATTGTTGATGATTATTTCCGGATCACTTGGGTGTTCTTTGTTTATGATAAGTCCAGTGCAAGAGAAAATCAAGATATTTGTGAGAAGGGCACAAAGGGAGTTCGGTCTTCCTATCAAGAAGATAAGAAGTGACAATGGGACCCGAATTCAAGAACACTCTAGTTGAAGAGTTTCTTGATGATGAGGGCATCAAGCATGAGTTTTCAACTCCTTACACCCCTCAATAAAATGGTGTAGTAGAGAGGAAGAACCGTATATTTCTTGATATGGCAAGGACAATGCTAGATGAATACAAGACGTCGGACCTCTTTTGGGTGACACAAATCAACACCGCTGCCATGCCATCAACCGCCTCTACTTACACAAGAAACTCAAAAAGACTTCATATGAGCTTCTAACCGGTAACAAACCAAAGGTGTCATACTTTAGAGTATTTGGGTGCAAGTGTTTTATACTTAACAAAGACCCAAAACCTCTAAATTCGCACCTAAAGTTGATGAAGGCATTCTTCTTGGTTATGGATCAAATGAGCATGCCTATCGTGTCTTCAACAAAACCATGGGTAGACTTGAAGTCACGGTAGATGTGGCATTGATGAATCTAATGGCTCTCAAGTGGAGCAAGTTGATTCAAGTGTTGTAGGAAAGGAGGATCCACCATGTGAGGCAATCAAGCAAATGGCTATAGGCGATATTAGGCCACAAGAAGATCAAGCCACCGATGATGAGGATTCCTAGGCATTCTTTGCACAAATTTCATTGGCGTACTCCATCGACAAGGGCAACACTCACTGCTTGAACATCAACATGGGGCGGCGATGCAAGCTCATGAGGCGGCGATGCCGCCCCATCCACCTCAACAACAGCTCCTTCAACTCCTACTCCACCACCTCAAGGACTCAACCTAGAGCCTATCTTTGAACAAGAAGCTGGAGGTCCAGAAGAGGAACAGGGAGGTATTGAGCATCCAAGGCTACGTCAAACTATACAACGGGATCGCCCCGTTGACAACATCCTTGGAAGTATTCGAAAGGGGGTAACAACTCGTTCACATTTAGCAAATTTTTATCAATATTACTCGTTTGTTTCCTCTTTGGAACCTCTCAAGGTAGAACAAGCACTTGGAGATTCGGATTGGGTCATGGCCATACAAGAAGAGCTCAACAACTTTGAGAGAAATCAAGTGTGAAAATTGGTGGAAAGGCCCAACACCAATGTCATTGGTACTAAGTGGGTCTTCCGCAACAAGCAAGATGAAAATGGCGTAGTGACAAGGAACAAGGCAAGATTAGTGGCCCAAGGCTTCACTCAAGTAGAGGGCTTGGACTTTGAAGAAACATATGCACCAGTGGCAAGACTTGAAGCAATTCGAATGCTTCTAGCCTTTGCTGCCCATCATGACTTCAAGTTGTAACAAATGGATGTCAAGAGTGCATTCCTCAACGGCCTAATACAAGAGTTGGTGTATGTGGAGCAGCCACTGAGGTTTAAAGATCCCAAGTTCCGCAACCATGTCTATAAACTCCAAAAGGTGCTCTATGGGCTTAAGCAAGCACCAAGAGCATGGTATGAATGCCTTAAGGAATTCTTGCTCAAACAAAGCTTTGAAATAGGCAAAGCCGACCCTACACTCTTTACTCACAAAGTTGGAAATGATATATTTGTGTGCCAAATATATGTCGATGACATAATATTTGGTAGTACTAATCATGTGTATTGTGATGAGTTTAGTAGGATTATGACTATAAGATTTGAGATGTCCATGATGGGTGAGCTGAAATTCTTCCTTGGATTTCAAATCAAGCAAATGAAGGAAGGTACGTTCATTAGCCAAACCAAGTACACCCATGATATGCTTAACAAGTTCGACATGGTGAATGCCAAGCCTATCAAAACTCCCATGCCAACTAATGGACATCTTGATCTAAATGAAGAAGGGAAAGCCATCGACATCAAGGTATATCGTTCCATGATCGGCTCTTTACTTTACTTATGTGCATCTAGGCCGAACATAATGCTTAGTGTGTGCATGTGTGCTAGATTTCAAGCTAACCCGAAAGAGTGCCATTTAATGGTTGTTAAAAGAATATTGAGATATTTAGTACACACTCCTAACCTTGGCTTGTGGTATCCCAAGGGCCCCAAGTTCAATCTACTTGGCTATTCGGATTCTGATTATGCCGGTTGCAAGGTAGATAGAAAAAGTACTTCTGGGATATGTCAATTCCTTGGACGGTCCCTAGTGTCTTAGAGTTCTAAGAAGCAAAATTGCGTAGCTCTTTCCACCGCTGAGGCCGAGTATGTTGCAGCCGATGCATGTTGTGCTCAACTACTTTGGATGAGGCAAACCCTTCATGATTTCGGATGTCAGTTTACCAAAATCCCACTCTTGTGTGACAATGAAAGTGTTATAAAGCTTACAAACAATCCCGTAAGCCACTCAAGAACCAAACATATAGACATCCGACATCATTTCTTGAGAGACCATGAAACCAAAGGAGATATCGAAATTTGTCATGTGAGCTAAATATACTTGATTCTCGTAATTTGGTTTTGAAATATAGCACACCTGTTTTGACTACCTAGTGAAGTAGGAAAATGATTTAAAAAGATATTATATTGTGTTTCAAAATCATTTCAAAAGGCCAACTAAGTGTCGTGACCATTGTCTGTATTGTTGATTGCTTACTGGTCATGATATTTAGAGAATATATATCCATATCCCCGAGGTGAAGGAGGTCATAAAGTTTAAGCGTAATTCTGCAAAATTGGCATCGGCAAGATCTTGCCCATCCTGGCCGTGATCTTTGCTCTCTAAAAACTAGGCCGTTTTCAATAATTTTGGGTTAGTTCTTGAGGGCCCATTTTCTTCTACTTATTCCTTCTCTGCATTTGACCCAACTCTCTCCTTCTCTCCCAAATTGACGCCGACGCCCGTGCTCCTCTTCCTCTCTCTCAAGCACGCTTTTGCCGCCTTCCTCGTGACCTACCACCACAGCAGTGCCTTCCCCAGTGGCTTTGGTCTCTTCATCGCTAGTCACTTTGTGGAGGCTCCTAGCCGAGCCGTTCTTCTCTTCTCCTCCACTCCAACGGTTTGGAAGCAAGGTGAAACCCCTAACCCCATTTGTTCTATGCAATGTGAAGCTTTTAGTCATGGATTTGGGTTTCTATGGGGAGTATGAAGGGTTTAGAAAGGTTTTTTGATGGATGAATCGAGTTGATTTTATATTTCACGGTTGGATGATTTTGGGGAGAGCGGCAATGCCCTTGGGACCATTAATAGCACCCATAGTAGATTCTAAGCTCAAGCTATACTCAAGCTCATAAATCCGATGAAGTTTAGAATGGATTTGATTTATTTATCAAAAAATTGTTTCAAAATTTTTTTCATACTCAATCTTTTAAATGCATGGCTAGGGTTTCATGTATTTTTCGTTTGAACTATGATTCTAAAATTGTGATAATGAATAGACATTGTTGGAAATAGGATTTAACGAGCAGAAAGTTGAAAATGAAATAGTGAAGCAATCGAGGTGGCGATCTGCCAAGCCTCGAAGTAACGATGTCACCCTACCATGCTTGATTCCAAAACCAACAAAGCTTCCTGTATCATTCTCAAAATTCTTTTTCTTATTAAAACCTGGTTGCAGCTGTGTCTAACTCATTATCTTATATAGTTTCTTATCAAGTCTCATTTAATTGCATATATGGACCAAGGAAAAAAGGAAAGTGTTTGACAACCAAGCAAAAGGTCAAGAGAGGTAGGGGACAAAGTAGCTATACTCACAGAGACGAAATCTTGATGAAGACCTTCTTCAAGAGGAAAATATTGAGAGGATAGGAAGAACCATTCGTGTGTGGCTTCCGATTCTCCTTTACATCTTTTCGAGTTTGATAAGCGGCTACATGAGAGATAACACTTGATAGGTTCGACCTCATTCCTCCCCAAAATAAGTGATGGTCATAGAGTTGTTGATTATTCCATGAGTTGGAAGAAGACAGGTGAAACTAGAGATTGATCCCTACTCTCTCACAGCGAGATCCAATGACATTGATTATAGATTTTGGAATGCTTTCAATCTGATTTTTTTGTCTTTGCAGCGAGTCTATCCAAGTCAAAGGCAAGATTAGCAAGATGCAATTACATTGACTTTGGTGACTTAGAGTGCGAGGGATGATCATCGATTTGCACTACAACTGGTGACTTGGAGTGCAGAGATGATCATCAGTTTGCTACAACAATCAAGACCTGTGACCGCTTTGAGATGACGGACATCATGAGTTTGGGTATGATTGAAGCAGGGTGATTCTTGCTCAGTTTCATACCACTTACTTTTGGAGCAGAGAAATGGATGAGCTTCATTGGATGGTGATGGGTGTGGGGATATACCCCGGGTACCACAAGATGGTACATAGGGTCAGACCATCCGGTGGTGGCCCGCCCGTAAGATCAAGGCGTGCACATTAAGATTATAAGTTGTACTAGATATTATAATTGTATCAAATTGGATACTTTACTTGTAACCTTGTCTCTTCGGAGTATATAAGGAGAGACAAGGTCCCCTAGAGGATGGGACAATCGGTATACATCTCAATACAATACACCAAAGACATAGGACGTGGGGTATTACGTCGATTAGACGGCCCAAACCTCACGTCTAAATCGTTGTCTCTGCGCCTTGTGTGTCATCTGGTTCATAATTACGCGTATCCTACCGATAATCTACCACCACGGGCACCCCCTCGATGGGCTGCGACCATATTTTGTCGGCGCAGTGCGCTTGTAAGGGCCCCTTAAAATTCGTGCAGGCGCTAATCCTCCGGTGAACAGTATGGGATCTTTCTTCAACAATGGACATCCAGTGGCAACTTAAGCTGCCATGAGAGGATGCTACTGTCGTGAGGGCACAGACCGGCGATCGGCGTGCGATCAAGGCTCCAGCAATCAACAAAGAAAGCGTGTCGATGTATCAAGCTACAGCTCCATGCAAAGACAACGTACAAGTCATCCTCAACCAACAAAAGGACCGCCAAGCTAATTGAATACGAGAGAGGTTTGCATGCGTGTATACACCCTACGTGCATGATGCGGTACATCCACGGAGTAACAAGGCAACGATCATCTCGTTTCACAACATGAGACCAACTTTGATCTAGCCACGTCAAAGTCGACTAAGAAGATAACGGAAAATCAATCGAGCAAACCAGGGAGGCCTACGATCCGATCTACAAGACCATGCAGATTGTTGATGGATGGTCATGATCTTTCAGCCTGCATGCTAACATGCACATGCATGGGTCGCATCGCCTAAATAGACAAGCTAAGTCATATTCTTATTATTGCAATATACATAGTATATATGTATTTCCGGATCTATTTCTCCATGTATCTATTCGTTTGGCAGAATTCATCTCCATCAAGACGCGGCGTCATCACCGCTTTATCGATGCACCACCGCCACCATGAGAGAATCGACTCTACCTCCTAATATAGTGTCGACTCGACTTGACTCAATGTGCATCTTTATGCGTCATCAAGTACAAAAGAAGCTAGCTATTGGCAACTTTTACTCTGAGATATACATCTAGGCGACTTCTTCCCGACTTTCGGACATCAAGTGAGTCGAAAAGCGGCCGATTAGCAGTGATAGTCACCTGGCAATGCGAGCCGTCCAAGGCCCACGTCGAGTTGTCGGCAAACCACGTCGACCGCGACCACGTCGACCCGCGTCGACAGCTCCGCTTACCGAGCTCGACCCGTCGACCGACGCGACCACGTCGACCACGCGTCCCGAAAGCAGCTCCGCCGAGCTCCAGACCACCTCGACCACAAGACTACGCCGCAATGATGATCGCCCGCGAAGAAGCGGTACTTTCGACAATCACGACCACGATCCATGACGAATTCGAAAAGCTCAAGGACGGACAACTTCATCGCCAACGACCGTCAAGCCATCTCGAACATCGCAACCGCCGACTACACCCACCGTCGTCAATAAAGCTAAAGTATTATTTTTAATTGAAAATTTCTTGATCATCATACACCTCCGCCGACCATCCTTAAAGGTGCGCTCAAGCGTTGAATTTTCTCCATACATACAATCCAAAACATGTATAAGTTTTTACAACGGTTCGCCGATACATTTTCCTTCACCTTGAGAATCCCAGGCAGCTGCCTTTGTCTCCCTCCACCCACCGTGTGCATGAGAGTCCGCCCTCTGGCGCTCTGGTAGTCGGCGATCGCTCCCCCGTAACACCCGCACTCTCTGCGGCAGGCGTTCAGTACCTGCATGCATGAGATGTTGGTCGGCCCAGAGTGGCGTATTCTTCAGGACGAGTTATTACATCGCTTTCGCCACTACATAACAAAAGGGCTAAAAGCAGCTAATGTTATTTTTCAATATTACACCAAGTATAATTCATCGCCAATCGAACACCAAGTGTTTACTTCACCTCCTACAGAGAGATCAATATATTTACGTACATCATCATGTACTACCGCTCTCCGTGTTTATTTTTCGTGAACATAGTTGGGTCAACGAGCTCATGCTTGAGGGCTCACCAAGACCACTAAGTGCTCGAGGACTTTCATGAGACCACCCTTGTGC